>CM061225.1:105840224-106228140 GCA_030844895.1 Ambrosia x helenae
ACATCTTATCCGACCAGGATGAATAAATACCACTGGGACTTATGAGCCTCATCAAGGACAAGCTCCCGTAGTCCCCTGAATAAAGGAACCCATATACGTTTCTGCGAAATGGTGCAGGCCATCAGGCCTTCGCTCGAGATGCTTGTCGGCACCCGTGCATAGTTTCAGCTTTAAGGTTTCCTCCTTCAAAGCTTCTAACTGGGCAGAACGGAGTTGATCAGGTAGGGATGAATGAATGGTGAGCTGCAACGCCCGAACGCGACGAGGTTTGTTGATTCCTTCCTGCTCAAGGCGTCTGCTACAACATTCGCCTTGCCAGGATGGTAACTTTATGGCACAATCATAGTCGTTCAAAAGTTCAATCCAACGACGCTGTCGTATGTTCAAATGTTGTTGGTCAAAAATATGTTGGGAGACTCTTGTGATCGGTGTAGATAGTGCATTTGGTACCGTACAAGTAATATCTCCAAATTTTCAACGCGAACACCACGGCACCCAACTCCAAGTCATGGGTGGTGTAGTTCTTCTCGTGCACCTTGAGTTGACGAGAAGCATACGCAATCACCTTCTCGCGTTGCATCAACACGCAACCGAGACCATGAATAGAAGCATCACAGTAAACAACAAAACATCAGGGCCTTCAGGTAAAGACAAAATAGGAGCAGAACAAAGTTTAGACTTTAGTTCCTCAAACGCTGACTCTTGTGGTTCACCCCAGTCCGAATTTTCTATCCTTCTGAGTAAGAGTGGTGAGGGGTTTGAGCGATCTTCGAGAACCCTTGAATGAAACGACGATAGTAGCCCCAAGACCTAGGATTGCCGCACCTCAGTTGGCGTCTTTGGTGCTCCCCAGTCCTTGATCGCTTCGATCTTAGCTGGATCGACATGAATTCCTAGTTCATTAACCACATGTCCTAGGAACTGAACTTCGCGTAACCAAAAGTCACACTTTGAGAACTTGGCGTAAAGTTGTTCCCGTCGCAAGAGTTCCAAAACTAACCGCAGATGTTCCTCGTGTTCAGCCTTGTTCTTGGAGTAGATCAGAATGTCATCAATAAACACAATGACGAACTTGTCCAGATATGGTTTGCAAACGCGGTTCATCAAGTCCATGAAAACCAACCGGTGCGTTCGTGAGACCGAAAGGCATGACCAAGAATTCGAAATGGCCAAACGTGTACGAAAGGCAGTCTTGGCAACGTCAGCCTCCCTGACGCGCAGCTGGTGATAACCGTACCTCAAGTCGATCTTGGAATAATAACTAGAACCCTGAAGCTGGTCGAATAGATCATCAAACGTGGAAGAGGATAACGGTTCTTAACGGTCAATTTGTTTAGTTCTCTGTAGTCCACACACAAATCGGAAACTTCCATCCTTCCTTCTTCTAACAAATAGAATCGGGGCTCCCCAAGGGGAAGAACTTGGTCTGATGAAACCCTTGTCCAAGAGTTTCTGTAACTGACTAGACAATTCCTGCATCTCGGGAGGTGCAAGACGGTAGGGGGCCCGAGCAATAGGAGCAGCCCCTGGTACAAGATCAATACCGAACTCGACTTGACGAGAGGAGGAAGACCAGATAAATCATCGGAAAAACATCAGGAAACTCGCGTACAACTGGAATATCGTCGATCTTCTTCTCATCACCAGAGGAAACAGATAAAACGCCAAACGGCTGGATAACCCTTTCGAAGACACTTAAGGGCTTTCATGCTAGAGATGATGTTTAGCGGAACACCACCCTTGATACCGTACACAGAAAGGAATTCTCCATCAGGGAGAGGAATCCGAATGACCTTATCGTAACAGACAATCTCCGCGCGATACAAAGACAACCAATCCATTCCTACCACAACGTCAAAACTACCCAATGGTACCGGCATAAGGTCGATGGGGAACGATAAACCCGACAACTCTAATTGACACTCCCGAAGGACAATAGCTTCAATCTTTTTCCCGTCAGCCAACTCAATAATATACTTATTCTCTAATGGTACGGGTTCTACATCTAGCAGTCGACTAACTCCCATGGATACAAAACTCTTGTCGGCACCAGAATCAAATAATACACTAACAGAACGATTATTTGAGAAGGAACGTACCGGTGACTGTGTCAGGGTCCTGTCTAGCCTCGGCGGCTCCAATGACGAAGGCGCGTGCGTTCCTGCCACCGCCCCCGTTGTTCCCATTTCCGTTGTTTCCACCCTGCTTCAGCTTTGGGCAATCCTTCTTGTAATGCCCGGTCTCCCCACAATTGTAACATCCTTGTTTTCCCGTAGTCCCTTGAGTAGTCGGAGCTGAGTTATTAGTCGGGGCCTGGGTCGATGGAAGTGTAACCCGACAATCTTTAGCATAATGCCCTGTTCGCTGGCAGCGTGTGACAACGGTTACTGTCGCAGTTCCCTTGATGATGGCGTCCACACTTGTTGCATTTGGGCAGTTTCCCCGCATAACCACCCTGTTTGTTACCCGAAGAAGAAGAAGAACCCCCATTGTCGAACCTCTTATTCTGTTGTGCTGGCCCAGATCCCTTTCCGTCATTTTCCCCACTTGCGCTTGTTGTTCTCTGGGGCCTTAACAGTCGAACCCTTCGCAGGCAAAATACCCTCATTCACCTTTAGATTGGTCATCCTATGAGCCGATCGGACCCACCTCTGCGTATGTAGGATGATTTCCCGCAGCCACTAACCCTGCGATTTCCGGTACCAATCCCGAGACATAATGCTCAATCCACCTGTACTCTGCACATGCAGATCAGGACACAGTACGGCCAACTCGTTACGCCTCACAGTATACTTCTCAATTTCAGACCCAGTCATCTTGAGGTTCCACACCTCGTGCTCTAGTTTCTGCACCTCTTCCCTCGGACAGTATTCACGCTTCAGCAGCTGCACAAAATTCTCCCAAGGCATAGCATACGCCTCCCCAATACCCATATTCTGGGTGATGCCATTCCACCAAGTCAATGCCACATCCTGGAATAACGCAGCAGCATACTTAACCCGATCTTCTGGGAGACAGTTACACATCAGAAACACTGACTCCACTTTCTCCAGCCACCTCAGCAAGCTCACCGCACCCTCAGTGCCAGAGAATTCCTGGGGCTTACAGTCCCGGAACATCTTGTAGGTACACATGGGTGGGGGTGGTTTAACAGGACCACCTGAAATGAAATGCGTGAGGAATCACGACAAGGTTCACCAATGAGGCAAAGAAAATGGATAAATCAACTTACCACCACGTTGTGCCCTAACTGAAAGGCAGCTTGGAGCAAGTTGTTCAGATCAGCCTGCGATAGATTAATACCTCCACGACCACCAGCACCACCGCGACCACCACCAGGTCCACCATTGCGACCACCTCCACGTCCTCCTCGTACTCCAGACATGATTCTGGTAGAAAGAACGAGGAAATTTAGTTTCGCAGATTAAGATATCCACTAATGTTCACAAGATCAAAGCTAGATCCAATCCAGGACTATCCCTTCAAACCCAGAGCTCACTAGGGCTTCCATGCATTTCGGTTTATGATTTTGTGTGCACCCAAAATGATAAACCGCTCTACATGGTCCTCCAAGTGTTCTCCTAGTTCAAAGTTCAAATCACCGAACATAGACTCTTAGCTATACACCGTAATACTACGGTAGTTTATGGCAAGTGTTTCTATTGGAGTACGAAAGGGAGATGTCCGAGCCTTGGACAAATCTCAAGAGTACACGATTCACTCCAATATACTACACCGCCTAGAAAGTACGTAACCCAACCTAAGATAGAACGGATGATGTAACATAGAAAGACCACTAATTAGAGACACCCCGACAAGACCATACGTAAACCACTATAACGTTTAGTACCATGTGATCGTCTAGTGTGTGCGACTCGGCTATAGACTAGACTCTACATGCAGTCCTAGTTCACTATAACCATTGGCTCTGATACCAATCTGTCACACCCTCAAAATCCACTTGTGGAGTTTTACCGCGAGGCGCATGACAAACCAGGATCCAAACCAACGATCACAATAAACAAGTCTAAATGAATACAAATGCAATTTCAAAAAATAGTTTAAAATCCCGTTTACAGCGGAAGCTTATTCAAAACAGTATCTCAATAGTGAAACAATAGTTCAACGTTTATAAGACCATGCAACCCTAGTTAGACGCCGTGCAGACGCGTGCGCCCTAGTCCAGTCGTGCTACCTTAGCGACCTGAGAAAACATGTAAAAGTTTACGTCAGCACAAAAATGCTGGTGAGTTTACAGGTTTTGTAATCCAAGTACCAAGTCCACCTGTCCATACTATAACAAATCAAAAACCAGTGTACGCTAGCTAGGCGTATGTTTTGTTACTACCACGATTGGAAAACCATTACTAACTCGAATACCAAATGTGTGCCCGATGTAGTAACCCTGTTGTTCCTGTTGTTCCTGTTTGAGACAATATGCACCCGCCGACCCTCCAAGTCGACGAGCGGGGTTGGTCACTCCCAATAGCGCTATTCACATTTCCCCATTGTGCAAACCCGCACATTCATGGTTCCCCCCGGGACTTCCAAAGATCGTGTAGTACACAATAGAAACCCATAGTATGACAGTAGTTACCAAATAATCGTTTTAACACATGTTTTCTCCCCCGAAAGTATGAAACCAGTTTAAAAGAGGGGCCGTAAACTCACCTTAAGTTGCGTTACTCCTTAACCCGAGTAAACTCAGCTGCTATGCTAGTCCCGTAAAGCGGCGACCTAACATATGACAGTTACAAGTACTTAGACTAATAACCCGCAGGTTAATTAGTCCCTAGATGTCCAGACCATGACCAAGTTCGTTTGAAAACACCGTGACTGTTTAACTGACCCAAAGTACAAGACTCGACATCCCATTGGTGACCCGAGACTCCCCGTGTTATGTTTACGCTCTCAAACATGCAATCATGCAATCACACTTAACATACGTTAACGCACAACAAGTTATAGCACATAGTTCACGTATCACCGAATTACATCCAAACATATGTTACCAAGTTATTAGATATGTTACGGGGTTCCTAGCATGTTCCTACATGTCAAATCGGGTCTCAGAATGCTAATTTACACTTACAGCAGCAGTACACGCGATTAGGAAAAGTCAACTAGCATTTAGGTTGGTCAACTAGCATTTAGGAACCCCAATCGCCTCTATTATAGGCGATTAGGTGCTATACCATATGTTATTACTAGCATTTAGGCTATACCACATGTAACTACTAGCATTTAGGCTATACCACATGCAAGTTACTAGCATTTAGGGCTAATCGCCCCTAAGGTCACACGAGTAGGCCCTAATCGCATGAGTTATTGGCGATTAGCACCCTACTCGCCTATAACATAGGCGATTAGCAATGCTACTCGCCTGTAACCTTGCTGTTCCGGTTTTTCGCGCGTTTAACGCTTCAAATCAGATCCAGAACGTGTGTAACCACCCAATATCATCCCAAACACTATCCTAAACATGTTTCAACTAGAACCCTTCGTTTTGCCTCGAATATCAGCCCTGCATGCAAATCACGTAATCCAAACACCATCCACATAGCATGCATTATCATACTAACGCGTAACCATAACCCTAATAACCAATTACTGAGATTTTTATCATCATAATATCAATATTAATTCTGATCTAACATAATAACATGTCAATCCATCATCATGAATCATAAAAAAAAAAACCTAGCTTTCTAATCATAAACACCCAAAACACATGTATACTAGTTAGAATCCAATTAACAACACTTTTTAACGATTTCCAGAAAGCTTTTTCGTTTTAGAACAGGTCTGGGCCATTAGGGATTGATTAAAAACGTTTATAAAGATTCATGGATGGAAACCAAACCTTAAGATTGTGAAAGAATGATGGATTATGCTTGAAATCTTGTGTTTTGATCAAAAATCGCGTTCCAGAGGTTGTGTGTGTGTTGGGGCAGGTTATGGGACGACTAGGGTTTGTATAATGAAGTTTATGAGGTCAAGTATGGTATTTATAGTCGTTTTTAGTCGTCCAGCACGTAACACGCGATTGTGCAGCCAGTACACGCGATTAGGGAGGCTAATCGCATGAATGTTCACACGATTAGGCCTAATCGCCCCTACAATCACACGAGTAGCCATCTACTCGCCCCAAAGGTTGCCTACTCGCCTCCCCTATGGGCAATTAGGCTTCCTAATCGCCTATAGGGGTTAGTTTCGTGTGTTTTGCGCGTTAAACCCCGTTTTAACATATGTTAACACATATTAACGTACCGACAAGTCACATAATGATTGTAAACACATAACACAAGTAAATACACATATTCACACTCGTTCACCAATTCCCGGGACTCGAGACTCGTATGTTCCGTATGCCCTGACGATCCTACAAATCGTCACCGTTTGTACACTTGGTTAAGGACCGACATCTAATGAACCTCTAGACCAACATCCAATGATCCTCTAGACTAAACCGATAGTTCCCGAACCATAACCCGACTTAACTAACCCAGTTAAGTACAATATACGCGTGACTCGCTAAGGTAGACTTTCATCTAGACAACGTTGTTAACCAGAATTTGCCGGGTGTCACATCATCCCCACGTTAAAAGAATTTTCGTCCCGAAAATTGCGCAAGTAACAAAAGAAATAACGAAGGGAACAAACAAAAGATAGAACCCAAAAGAGAGATTTACCCGAGTTGTCACATCATCCCCACGTTAAAAGGAATCTCGCCCCGAGATTCATTCAGCTGTCGGAGAGACATATCTTGACTCGAACGCTTCCTTAGGAAAGAGATGAGGATATTTAGACTTCATCTGATCCTCCGTTCCCAAGTGTATTCTGGTCCCCGTTCGAGTTCCACCGAACCTTCACAATGCGAATCTTGCTGTGACGTAGGCTACGAATCTTGTAATCAAGGATCTCCACAGGTTCTTCCACAATCCGAAGACGATCATCCACCTTGATCTCTTCCAGTGGAACGATGAGAGACTCGTCAGCCAGGCACTTCTTCAAGTTGGACACGTGGAAGACGTTATGTACGTTACCGAGCTCCGTCGGTAAATCAAGACGATATGCCACCGGTCCAATCCGTTCCAGGATCGTAAATGGTCCGACATACCGTGGGTTGAGTTTGCCACGCTTCCCAAAGCGTATGACGCCCTTCCACGGTGAAACTTTCAGAAGTACTTTGTCGTTAACTTGGAATTCCAATGGTTTGCGACGCTGATCGGCATAACTCTTTTGCCGGTCCCGTGCCGCTGCCAACCGGTTACGAATTTGTACGATCTTTTCCGAAGTTTCGTACACTAGCTCAGGTCCAGTGAGTTGACTCTCACCCACCTCAGCCCAACAAAGAGGAGAACGGCATTTTCGTCCGTACAGTGCTTCGAACGGAGCTGCCTTGATGCTCGTGTGATAACTGTTATTGTACGAGAATTATACTAACGGTAGATGAGCTTCCCAACCCTTGCCAAAATCGATCACACATGCCCGCAGCATGTCTTCTAAAGTTTGAATCGTGCGCTCACTCTGACCGTCCGTCTGTGGATGATAAGCCGTACTCATGTCTAGTTGGGTACCCAAAGCCTTGTGCAAAGACTTCCAGAAGTGAGAAGTAAAATGGGAGTCACGATCCGAGATAATAGAAACTGGCACCCCCGTGCTTAGAAATAACTTCCTTCAAATAAAGACGAGCCAAACGATCCATGGTGTCGGTCTCCTTAATAGCAAGAAAATGGGCTGATTTCGTCAACCGATCGACAATCACCCATATCTTGTCATTCCCGCTTGGTGATTTAGGAAGTTGTGTGACAAAATCCATGGTAATCCGTTCCCATTTCCATTCCGGAATTTCAGGTTGTTGCAAGAGACCCGACGGTTTCTGGTATTCCACCTTGACCTTAGCACATGTCAAGCATTTGCTCACGTATGAGGCTATGTCCGACCTCATGTTTGGCCACCAGTAAAGCACCTTCAGATCTTGGTACATCTTATCCGAACCAGGATGAATAGAATACCGGGACTTATGAGCCTCATCAAGGACAAGCTCCCGTAGTCCCCTGAATAAAGGAACCCATATACGTTCTGCGAAATGGTGCAGGCCATCAGGCCTTCGCTCGAGATGCTTGTCGGCACCGTGCATAGTTTCAGCTTTAAGGTTTTCCTCCTTCAAAGCTTCTAACTGGGCAGAACGGAGTTGATCAGGTAGGGATGAATGAATGGTGAGCTGCAACGCCCGAACGCGACGAGGTTTAGTTGATTCCTTCCTGCTCAAGGCGTCTGCTACAACATTCGCCTTGCCAGGATGGTACTTTATGGCACAATCATAGTCGTTCAAAAGTTCAATCCAACGACGCTGTCGTATGTTCAAATGTTGTTGGTCAAAAATATGTTGGAGACTCTTGTGATCGGTGTAGATAGTGCATTTGGTACCGTACAAGTAATGTCTCCAAATTTTCAACGCGAACACCACGGCACCCAACTCCAAGTCATGGGTGGTGTAGTTCTTCTCGTGCACCTTGAGTTGACGAGAAGCATACGCAATCACCTTCTCGCGTTGCATCAACACGCAACCGAGACCATGAATAGAAGCATCACAGTAAACAACAAAATCATCAGGGCCTTCAGGTAAAGACAAAATAGGAGCAGAACAAAGTTTAGACTTTAGTTCCTCAAACGCTGACTCTTGTGGTTCACCCCAGTCGAATTTTCTATCCTTCTGAGTAAGAGTGGTGAGGGGTTGAGCGATCTTCGAGAACCCTTGAATGAAACGACGATAGTAGCCCGCAAGACCTAGGAATTGCCGCACCTCAGTTGGCGTCTTTGGTGCTCCCCAGTCCTTGATCGCTTCGATCTTAGCTGGATCGACATGAATTCCTAGTTCATTAACCACATGTCCTAGGAACTGAACTTCGCGTAACCAAAAGTCACACTTTGAGAACTTGGCGTAAAGTTGTTCCCGTCGCAAGAGTTCCAAAACTAACCGCAGATGTTCCTCGTGTTCACCTTGTTCTTGGAGTAGATCAGAATGTCATCAATAAACACAATGACGAACTTGTCCAGATATGGTTTGCAAACGCGGTTCATCAAGTCCATGAAAACCACCGGTGCGTTCGTGAGACCGAAAGGCATGACCAAGAATTCGAAATGGCCATAACGTGTACGAAAGGCAGTCTTGGCAACGTCAGCCTCCCTGACGCGCAGCTGGTGATAACCGGACCTCAAGTCGATCTTGGAATAATAACTAGAACCCTGAAGCTGGTCGAATAGATCATCAATACGTGGAAGAGGATAACGGTTCTTAACGGTCAATTTGTTCAGTTCTCTGTAGTCCACACACAATCGGAAACTTCCATCCTTCTTCTTAACAAATAGAATCGGGGCTCCCCAAGGGGAAGAACTTGGTCTGATGAAACCCTTGTCCAAGAGTTCCTGTAACTGACTAGACAATTCCTGCATCTCGGGAGGTGCAAGACGGTAGGGGGCCCGAGCAATAGGAGCAGCCCCTGGTACAAGATCAATACCGAACTCGACTTGACGATGAGGAGGAAGACCAGATAAATCATCGGGAAAAACATCAGGAAACTCGCGTACAACTGGAATATCGTCGATCTTCTTCTCATCACCAGAGGAAACAGATAAAAGCGCCAAAACGGCTGGATAACCCTTTCGAAGACACTTAAGGGCTTTCATGCTAGAGATGATGTTTAGCGGAACACCACCCTTGATACCGTACACAGAAAGGAATTCTCCATCAGGGAGAGGAATCCGAATGACCTTATCGTAACAGACAATCTCCGCGCGATACAAAGACAACCAATCCATTCCTACCACAACGTCAAAACTACCCAATGGTACCGGCATAAGGTCGATGGGGAACGATAAACCCGACAACTCTAATTGACACTCCCGAAGGACACTAGTAGCTTCAATCTTTTTCCCGTCAGCCAACTCAATAATATACTTATTCTCTAATGGTACGGGTTCTACATCTAGCAGTCGACTAACTCCCATGGATACAAAACTCTTGTCGGCACCAGAATCAAATAATACACTAACAGAACGATTATTGAGAAGGAACGTACCGGTGACTGTGTCAGGGTCCTGTCTAGCCTCGGCGGCTCCAATGACGAAGGCGCGTGCGTTCCTGCCACCGCCCCCGTTGTTCCCATTTCCGTTGTTTCCACCCTGCTTCAGCTTTGGGCAATCCTTCTTGTAATGCCCGTCTCCCCACAATTGTAACATCCTTGTTTTCCCGTAGTCCCTTGAGTAGTCGGAGCTGAGTTATTAGTCGGGGCCTGGGTCGATGGAAGTGTAACCCGACAATCTTTAGCATAATGCCCTGTTCGCTGGCAGCGGTGACAACGGTTACTGTCGCAGTTCCCTTGATGATGGCGTCCACACTTGTTGCATTTGGGCAGTTTCCCCGCATAACCACCCTGTTTGTTACCCGAAGAAGAAGAAGAACCCCCATTGTCGAACCTCTTATTCTGTTGTGCTGGCCCAGATCCCTTTCCGTCATTTTCCCACTTGCGCTTGTTGTTCTCTGGGGCCTTAACAGTCGAACCCTTCGCAGGCAAAATACCCTCATTCACCTTTAGATTGGTCATCCTATGAGCCGATCGGACCACCTCTGCGTATGTAGGATGATTTCCCGCAGCCACTAACCCTGCGATTTCCGGTACCAATCCCGAGACATAATGCTCAATCCACCTGTACTCTGGCACATGCAGATCAGGACACAGTACGGCCAACTCGTTACGCCTCACAGTATACTTCTCAATTTCAGACCCAGTCATCTTGAGGTTCCACACCTCGTGCTCTAGTTTCTGCACCTCTTCCCTCGGACAGTATTCACGCTTCAGCAGCTGCACAAAATTCTCCCAAGGCATAGCATACGCCTCCCCAATACCCATATTCTGGGTGATGCCATTCCACCAAGTCAATGCCACATCCTGGAATAACGCAGCAGCATACTTAACCCGATCTTCTGGGAGACAGTTACACATCAGAAACACTGACTCCACTTTCTCCAGCAAGCTCACCGCACCCTTAGTGCCAGAGAATTCCTGGGGCTTACAGTCCCGGAACATCTTGTAGGTACACATGGGTGGGGGTGGGTTAACAGGACCACCTGAAATGAAATGCGTGAGGAATCACGACAAGGTTCACCAATGAGGCAAAGAAAATGGATAAATCAACTTACCACCACCGTTGTGCCCTAACTGAAAGGCAGCTTGGAGCAAGTTGTTCAGATCAGCCTGCGATAGATTAATACCTCCACGACCACCAGCACCACCGCGACCACCACCAGGTCCACCATTGCGACCACCTCCACGTCCTCCTCGTACTCCAGACATGATTCTGGTAGAAAGAACGAGGAAATTTAGTTTCGCAGATAAAGATATCCACTAATGTTCACAAGATCAAAGCTAGATCCAATCCAGGACTATCCCTTCAAACCCAGAGCTCACTAGGGCTTCATGCATTTCGGTTTATGATTTTGTGTGCACCCAAAATGATAAACCGCTCTACATGGTCCTCCAAGTGTTCTCCTAGTTCAAAGTTCAAATCACCGAACATAGACTCTTAGCTATACACCGTAATACTACGGTAGTTTATGGCAAGTGTTTCTATTGGAGTACGAAAGGGAGATGTCCGAGCCTTGAACAAATCTCAAGAGTACACGATTCACTCCAATATACTACACCGCCTCGAAAGTACGTAACCCAACCTAAGATAGAACGGATGATGTAACATAGAAAGACCACTAATTAGAGACACCCCGACAAGACCATACGTAAACCACTATAACGTTTAGTACCATGTGATCGTCTAGTGTGTGCGACTCGGCTATAGACTAGACTCTACATGCAGTCCTAGTTCACTATAACCATTGGCTCTGATACCAATCTGTCACACCCTCAAAATCCACTTGTGGAGTTTTACCGCGAGGCGCATGACAAACCAGGATCCAAACCAACGATCACAATAAACAAGTCTAAATGAATACAAATGCAATTTCAAAACATAGTTTAAAATCCCGTTTACAGCGGAAGCTTATTCAAAACAGTATCTCAATAGTGAAACAATAGTTCAACGTTTATAAGACCATGCAACCCTAGTTAGACGCCGTGCAGACGCGTGCGCCCTAGTCCAGTCGTGCTACCTTAGCGACCTGAGAAAACATGTAAAAGTTTACGTCAGCACAAAAATGCTGGTGAGTTTACAGGTTTTGTAATCCAAGTACCAAGTCCACCTGTCCATACTATAACAAATCAAAAACCAGTGTACGCTAGCTAGGCGTATGTTTTGTTACTACCACGATTGGAAAACCATTACTAACTCGAATACCAAATGTGTGCCCGATGTAGTAACCCTGTTGTTCCTGTTGTTCCTGTTTGAGACAATATGCACCCGCCGACCCTCCAAGTCGACGAGCGGGGTTGGTCACTCCCAATAGCGCTATTCACATTTCCCCATTGTGCAAACCCGCACATTCATGGTTCCCCCCGGGACTTCCAAAGATCGTGTAGTACACAATAGAAACCCATAGTATGACAATAGTTACCAAATAATCGTTTTAACACATGTTTTCTCCCCCGAAAGTATGAAACCAGTTTAAAAGAGGGGCCGTAAACTCACCTTAAGTTGCGTTACTCCTTAACCCGAGTAAACTCAGCTGCTATGCTAGTCCCGTAAAGCGGCGACCTAACATATGACAGTTACAAGTACTTAGACTAATAACCCGCAGGTTAATTAGTCCCTAGATGTCCAGACCATGACCAAGTTCGTTTGAAAACACCGTGACTGTTTAACTGACCCAAAGTACAAGACTCGACATCCCATTGGTGACCCGAGACTCCCCGTGTTATGTTTACGCTCTCAAACATGCAATCATGCAATCACACTTAACATACGTTAACGCACAACAAGTTATAGCACATAGTTCACGTATCACCAAATTACATCCAAACATATGTTACCAAGTTATTAGATATGTTACGGGGTTCCTAGCATGTTCCTACATGTCAAATCGGGTCTCAGAATGCTAATTTACACTTACAGCAGCAGTACACGCGATTAGGAAAAGTCAACTAGCATTTAGGTTGGTCAACTAGCATTTAGGAACCCCAATCGCCTCTATTATAGGCGATTAGGTGCTATACCATATGTTATTACTAGCATTTAGGCTATACCACATGTAACTACTAGCATTTAGGCTATACCACATGCAAGTTACTAGCATTTAGGGCTAATCGCCCCTAAGGTCACACGAGTAGGCCCTAATCGCATGAGTTATTGGCGATTAGCACCCTACTCGCCTATAACATAGGCGATTAGCAATGCTACTCGCCTGTAACCTTGCTGTTCCGGTTTTTCGCGCGTTTAACGCTTCAAATCAGATCCAGAACGTGTGTAACCACCCAATATCATCCCAAACACTATCCTAAACATGTTTCAACTAGAACCCTTCGTTTTGCCTCGAATATCAGCCCTGCATGCAAATCACGTAATCCAAACACCATCCACATAGCATGCATTATCATACTAACGCGTAACCATAACCCTAATAACCAATTACTGAGATTTTTATCATCATAATATCAATATTAATTCTGATCTAACATAATAACATGTCAATCCATCATCATGAATCATAAAAAAAAAAAACCTAGCTTTCTAATCATAAACACCCAAAACACATGTATACTAGTTAGAATCCAATTAACAACACTTTTTAACGATTTCCAGAAAGCTTTTTCGTTTTAGAACAGGTCTGGGCCATTAGGGATTGATTAAAAACGTTTATAAAGATTCATGGATGGAAACCAAACCTTAAGATTGTGAAAGAATGATGGATTATGCTTGAAATCTTGTGTTTTGATCAAAAATCGCGTTCCAGAGGTTGTGTGTGTGTTGGGGCAGGTTATGGGATGACTAGGGTTTGTATAATGAAGTTTATGAGGTCAAGTATGGTATTTATAGTCGTTTTTAGTCGTCCAGCACGTAACACGCGATTGTGCAGCCAGTACACGCGATTAGGGAGGCTAATCGCATGAATGTTCACACGATTAGGCCTAATCGCCCCTACAATCACACGAGTAGCCATCTACTCGCCCAAAGGTTGCCTACTCGCCTCCCCTATGGGCGATTAGGCTTCCTAATCGCCTATAGGGGTTAGTTTCGTGTGTTTTTGCGCGTTAAACCCCGTTTTAACATATGTTAACACATATTAACGTACCGACAAGTCACATAATGATTGTAAACACATAACACAAGTAAATACACATATTCACACTCGTTCACCAATTCCCGGGACTCGAGACTCGTATGTTCCGTATGCCCTGACGATCCTACAAATCGTCACCGTTTGTACACTTGGTTAAGGACCGACATCTAATGAACCTCTAGACCAACATCCAATGATCCTCTAGACTAAACCGATAGTTCCCGAACCATAACCCGACTTAACTAACCCAGTTAAGTACAATATACGCGTGACTCGCTAAGGTAGACTTTCATCTAGACAACGTTGTTAACCAGAATTTGCCGGGTGTCACATTTGTACCGCATGTTTCTCCCCCGAATGTTCCGAAAACAGTAAAGAATGGGGCTGTGACACTCACCTTAGTTTGTGTTCTTGAGATAAGAATAAAGATAAGCCTTGATAATCCCAAATACCGGCGATTTATCAATAAAGTTTGCATAAGAGTTTTGACTAATAACCCTAAGGTTAACTAGTCCCCGATTGTACAGATCATTACTAAGTAAGTTTAAAAACGTGTTTGACTGTTTAACAGACACACTAGACCGGCTCGACATCCCGTTGGTGACCCATTATACAAACAAATCAAGTACACATAGATCACAAGTAAGGTTCAAGCATAACACACTTAGTTTGCATCAAGAATCGCACATACGAAGTAGTTGGGTCGAATAAGGAAAGAAATAAGTTTGGTTCGACCCCAGTAAGCCTGGTTCGACCCATATAGTGTTCCTTCAACCCCAATATAAGTTCATGCAACCTAAAATAAGTTCGTTTGACCTTAACACATGTTCATTCGACCTTAACATGTGTTAATTCAACCTGAATCAAGTTCGTTCGACCAAACTGATGCACGTTCGACCTGAGAATGCTAGGTTCGACCCTGGGGCTGCCACCTTCAACCCCACGATGGTCGAAGGAAACCCCAGGTTCGCCCCCCTCAGTCCAACTTCCTAAAAACACATCAAAACTTTCCGAAAACATCACGAAACATCATGAAACACAGCAGTCAAGTATGAATGACATATCCCCATGAAACCCTACTAATTTTACTCCAAAATCAGTCCGTTTTAATGTTTACCCAAAATGGCAAAATTATGGAGATGTCACATCATGCATGAAGACTTTACCCAATTTGGAAACTTTTGTGAAATCACTCAACAATCATTTTATTATGCTCAGGTCATGATTTGAAACAAAATCCCCAATCATATTATTCATAACAATATCATGTATCAATCCTTAAATCTTTCAAAATCCCCAAATTAGACGTAACATCATCATCCAATAACTTATGACCTAAGATAATCAAAACTCATCAGTTATAACAATCCTAGAACATCTCTATATCATCAAAACATCATACAAACATCAAACAACACATAACACAACATGAAGGATCATTAACACATGTTAATACTTATGAAAACTCATGTTTTATGATAAAGTTTTGTTTAGAAAGGTTTTAGAAAGGTTATTAATCATAAATGTTATCTTAGATCAGATCTGGAACTTTGGGTTTTCATGAAAACGAATTAAAATTGCTCAAAAATGATTTAGGATGAAGAACACACCATAGATCTTGTAACACCCCAACCGATGGCGGAATCATCGAGGTGCCACGTAGTGACGATTGTTCAAAAGCACATGGTACTAAAATGTAAATATTATTGAATAAACCAATAACTGTCTTACATTGAAATAGAAATACAAAGTCTTAAATGAAATGTAACTGTTGGAATAACTGAATTAAAATAAAGCACTAAATGTCTCTTGTTAAAGCATTAGATCAAACTGCACCTGAAACATGTACAAAAATAGGTTTGGTCAACATATGAAATGTTGGTGAGCATTCCTAGTTTTGATATATATAGTAGGTTAAAAGATATACAATTCAAGTGCATGCTACAGTGCAAATATGTAAACTATGTATCATACAAATGAGCGAAATCAACCCTGTGACTGTATAATGTACTGTATGAACTGTAGTGTACTTATCCAATAAATGGATAAAAGCTTAACACTGGCCACGGATTCTCCGATGAAAAAGGGGGAGAATCAATCTAGGCGGGTTGTCAATCCAAATAGCGCTATCCAATGTTAAGGTCGGCTTGTACAATGTTAATGATTTCACTAAGTACAAATGTATTCTACATGTAATGTCTAAGCATAAAGCACGTTTGTAAGCAAATGCACATAGTACTAGAATTGTATTGTAAAAATGTGAACTTGTATTTGTAATTTGTATAAGTGTACATGTAACACCCCAAAAATGAATAAAAGCAAAAGGGGGATAGGAAGTACTCACAGTTCACGTAATAACTTGAAATTGAACTTGAACAACGAAATATGTGTTGGAAATATCCCAAAGAATCAACCTAAAGAATTTGATAATGTGTAAGGGAATAACTCTAGGATACATGGAATTCTAGGGTTTCGAATTGGGGATAAGTATTCGTTTGATTAATAAATTTAAACGTTTAATAAATAAGAGAAATTTGGTAAATAAATAAACAAAAAGTCTTTGGGTAAACTTTAAATCAAATGTGGTCACTATATAAAGTTTTAAGTGTGAAAATAATTTTTATAAAATTATTTTCTTGAAAATAGAATATTTAATCTAATTATTTCAAATTGTCAAAATATGACTTTAATATCTAAAAATATTAAAATCAAAGAATTTCTGAATTAAAAATTGTATTTCAGTTCCAAATGAATAGAAATAATTTATGTAAAATTTTGGTACAAAAATATTGAAAAATGAATTTATTATGATTTATTTATGATTAAAATTAACGAAAATTGATTAAAAATATTAAATTTTATAAATTAAAAATATTTTCTGAAATGTATATTGTCATACAAGTTCAGGATAATTTTTGTGAAATTTTATAAAATCGTTTAGATATTTTTATAGAATTTAATAAATATAAATGAATAAACTTGTATTATTAATAATATATATTAAATAAATTATTTTTGAAAAACTAAAAATTGGGTAATGAACTTTATCATAAGAATAACTAAATATAATTTTTGTAGAATTTATAACATAGATTTAGTATTTTAAAAATTAATTTGAAAGATAAAGCAATAATATATAAAGAAAAGGGAAGTTTAAAAAAAGTTTGTATATGGTGGGGTTCGAACCTGGCCAAGTGGCCGGTTCGTCCCCTTTGTCTCAGTATGCAACCAGCTGGTCTATACCAGTTATTTGTTTTATTTCGAACTCGTTTAATATATATACTTGTTTTTAAACGTGTTCTTCCCCAATTCAATATCAAATGAGCCCTAATTCCTAAACACATTCAATTCGTGTTCAATAGCCCCTGAATCATTAGGGCTATTGTTCACGAGATGCCGGCCATTAAAACCCACAAAAAAAAAAAAAACAAACTTACAACGCGATCTTGATTACAAACGTTCGGTCAACGCGAAAAGTCAACACGAATCAAAAATGCTTTGAAAGATGATAATAACAGAATTTGAGGTTTGAGAGAGAGTTATTGGCGAGTGTAGAGGGTGTAGTGATGTTCAATTTATAGTGAACGAGTCTGAATTGTTAACTTGGTAAATCGTTGACCTCGTTTAATGTTTGACGCGTTTATAACAAAAAAGGTAAGAATTGAAGGTTAATTGATGCGTAATCAACTCGTTCTAGGCCGGACATCACGAATCCAAGTCAACCATGGTTAAATTACATGTTAATAGTGCCAATTGAATGGTCAAAATAAAAGAAAGAAAGAAGAAAAAAAAAAATAAATAAAAAAAAAAATCTGCTGTTCGAAACAGCCAAGGGAAGAAGGAAGGAAAAGGGACGCGAAAAAAAAAGGATAAATATAATTAGGTTCTGGTAGAATTCAAATACAATGTGTAGCTCAGTTGGTGGAGGCGCGTGTATGTGTGACTTCTCTACCCGGGTTCGAGTCCCGGCGTGGGCAAAACACATTTTTTTTTTTTTAAAAGCTGATAAGGGGTGGGCTTGAACAGTGGGCCTGCTGATGGGCCACATCTGGGCCTGTGTAAGCTGTTGGGCTCAAGGTTTTCACAAGAATTGGAGTTGGGTTGTTTTGGTTATGGTTTGAAGTAATTATATTAAGTCTAGATAGGTTTAGTTTGTTTAAAAAAAAGACTTAATATATATCTATATTATAACTTGAATTTTTTTTTTTTTTTATAATAAATATTATTATTTTATAAAATGAAAAGTGACGGATGTCACAGCATCCCCTACTTTTAGAAACTTCGTCCCGAAGTTAATAGTAACATAGGGTTATGGATGCTTGGGCAAAAATTAAGATAACTGTGGTTCGGAAAATTTGGGTTAAGGCACGACGTAAATTCATTGGTAACAGAGTGAATTGTTTCGAATGATTTGGATGAGAGGTTCGATAGGTGTGAGTTACGGATTTGGATTAGGTTCGTCTCGAATAATAGGGAGAATAAGATTCTAGTAAATCAATAAATTTCAAGTTTTAGGAATCCTAAGGTATATGTACGTGTTGATTGACTATAATTGAACCACCAAGTAAACAGAGTTTGTTCCTGGTCCGACTTCCAGTCTCACTTTCAATGCATCATTAGTGTTTGTATACAGGGTGTACCGCAGCTAACCCACCACACCTTTGATACCTTGAAAACGTACTGGATGCCTACCAAAAACTCTAATAGAATTTCACACTACCCTAATGTACCTGTAAATTCATGATTACGTTCCGGACCGGAATCATCAATTTACCTTACATTAGGGTTTTATGTCCTTCTATGATCCCACCGATTGTTGAGCAGGTTCGATAGCCTCCACCAGCCGTGGAGTAGGTTGTAGGGCCTCTCCCGACTGTTTGAAAAGGCATAGTGACCTCTACCAATCGTTGAGTATGTTCGATAGCCTCCACCAGTCGGGGAGCAGGTTGTAGGGCCTCTCCCGACTGTTTAAAAAAGGCATGATGACCTCTATTAAGTGCAGCAATTATTATTCACATAGATTGCAAATTGATAGCATGTTTATGCAAGCAAGTTTGTAAGTACTACAACCATTAAGTGTTTATCATGAATAATTAAATGTTTACGAGTATCATGAATAATTAGATGCTCAATGCGTAGTCAAATTAAGGGAAAAAATCTAGTTTCATGTAATAACCAATGATGTTTTCTTAGAAAAGCATCTGTAAGATCAAGTATCAAGTCCAAACGTTTCAAATAAGGTAGAGTCTTGTATGATTAAAATAAACGTAATCAATATAATAAATTTCCAATCGGTGTTAATACACAATAATACGTAAGGAAATTTCTAGATGTTGTATGCTAATGAGTGCGACAAAGTTGGGTATAAAATGATAATAGAATCAAGAAAATGAAAACACGGGTATTGGATTTCTCGAGTCTTGGGAAGATTTCATCCATGGCTTAACTAGTGGGATTAACGTCATCCTGATCAGTTGTTTCGTTGGTATTGATATTGAAAGCTCGTCCATGTGCCACCAGGTTTACATTGTTCAATTTGGGACATTGAGGTAGCATGTGGTTAGGGTCTCTACAATGATAACATGCCCGACCGTTAGTAATCTGTAGTGGGTTCTGGGCAGATGTTTGATGATTACCCTGTGTCCCTACCATTACTCGACAAGTAGTGACAAAGTGTCCAAACCTTCCACATCTAGTGCATTGACGACATGGAAGATTTGTAGGGTGATGATACTTGCAAGTGTTGCATTGAGGATGGATTCCCGTGTAGGCTTTCTTGATAGGAGGCTGAGCTACCGGATCAACAACAGCATGGTTTTGATTATCGCCCATTCGTTTCTTAGAATTCGAAGCAGTAGTGGCGGCCTTTGCTAAAACAGTCTTAGATTGTTCAACAGTATTGGTGGTTTTCTCAGTAGGTGTCTTGGTGCCCTTTCTAACCAAGTTTCCTTTCCTTACGTGTTTGTCTGTTAATGTGGCTGCAAGTTGGATGGCTTCTTCTACCGTAGTGGTTTTGCCTCCAGTGACAACGTCTTGAATCAGGTCAGGTAATCCCTCGATATATTTTTCGATTGCTCGAGAGACTGGGGTGACCATGTGTGGAACCAGTATGCTAAGTTCGTGATATCGAGTATTATACGCAAGATTCTCACCACTGTTTTGTTTCAGTCCATAGAACTCTTCCTCTAATTTCCTGATTTCGTTCCTAGGGCAGAATTTGGCGATCATGAGTTCCTTAACTTCAGCCCAAGATAATGATAAAGCAACATCCGCTCCTCGATTGCGTTTTTCGCCATTCCACCAGGTTAGCGCCCCCTTTTGAAGGACACTAGTAGCATAGCGAACGCGGAGTTCATCAGGACATTCACTGTTCACAAAGGTACTCTCCATGCTTTCAAACCATTGGAGGAGGCCAGTAGCACCCTCCTCACCAGTGAATTTTGTGGGGTTGCAGGAGTTAAAGTGTTTGAAAGTGCACCGAAATTGAGTCGTACTCCCGGTGTTGGCACTGTTACTATTCTGGGTTATCTCACTGACAAGGTTTGGGATCACTGCAGCAATTTGCTCGGCGACTAAAGATGCGAGGCGACGATCAGAACGTTGTCCAGAAGCACGAACAGGGCGTTGGCTGGCATCACGGAGCATGCGGCGAGCAGACATCTATGAGGTAGTCAATGAATAATCATGAGATTAGAAAATGTAAATGTATAACCGTACAGATGATTATGAAGATATGATCTTGTAAGCAATCATGATATGCAAAGTATTGTATATGAAACGAGAGGATATTATTGGAAAAACTTGTACAAAATGCTTGGAGTGCCCCTGTCTAGCTGTAAAGCTCAACAAGAACGTTGACTTTTCAAAGGAATTGAACCCAATGGTGATCAAAGAAGACATGCTTTAGCCTATAAGTGGACACTCACTCCAGGAATCCCCAGGTAAGCATAACAGGTCCGTAAATGGATTTATGCGCTATGCTTGCCTATGCCAGAAAACCCAGTGTACAGGCGTCCACCCTTCCAGATTGCACGTGTCCTTATCACACTCATTAAAGTTCAACAACTTTGAAGGAGTAAAATAAGGGTAGGTATTATGTCCAAGAGTGTCTTCATAGAAGATAATGTTCCCGTTCCATGATGATGTAAACTTTCCACTCTCTGTAGGACACCATCTCTATGCACCATGATGAAAGATAAGAAGAATAGAGAGAGGGAAGAAGGGAAAGATAGAAGGAGGAAAGTAGGGAGAAATGAGGGGTAGGGTAATCTAGGAAATATTATGCATGCAAGTTTAAGTTCGGTTATAGTCTAGGCCATTTTATCTAATAACCTAATTCCCTATAACCATGGCTCTGATACCAATCTGTAACACCCCAACCGATGGCGGAATCATCGAGGTGCCACGTAGTGACGATTGTTCAAAAGCACATGGTACTAAAATGTAAATATTATTGAATAAACCAATAACTGTCTTACATTGAAATAGAAATACAAAGTCTTAAATGAAATGTAACTGTTGGAATAACTGAATTAAAATAAAGCACTAAATGTCTCTTGTTAAAGCATTTGATCAAACTGCACCTGAAACATGTACAAAAATAGGTTTGGTCAACATATGAAATGTTGGTGAGCATTCCTAGTTTTGATATATATAGTAGGTTAAAAGATATACAATTCAAGTGCATGCTACAGTGCAAATATGTAAACTATGTATCATACAAATGAGCGAAATCAACCCTGTGACTGTATAATGTACTGTATGAACTGTAGTGTACTTATCCAATAAATGGATAAAAGCTTAACACTGGCCACGGATTCTCCGATGAAAAAGGGGGAGAATCAATCTAGGCGGGTTGTCAATCCAAATAGCGCTATCCAATGTTAAGGTCGGCTTGTACAATGTTAATGATTTCACTAAGTACAAATGTATTCTACATGTAATGTCTAAGCATAAAGCACGTTTGTAAGCAAATGCACATAGTACTAGAATTGTATTGTAAAAATGTGAACTTGTATTTGTAATTTGTATAAGTGTACATGTAACACCCCAAAAATGAATAAAAGCAAAAGGGGGATAGGAAGTACTCACAGTTCACGTAATAACTTGAAATTGAACTTGAACAACGAAATATGTGTTGGAAATATCCCAAAGAATCAACCTAAAGAATTTGATAATGTGTAAGGGAATAACTCTAGGATACATGGAATTCTAGGGTTTCGAATTGGGGATAAGTATTCGTTTGATTAATAAATTTAAACGTTTAATAAATAAGAGAAATTTGGTAAATAAATAAACAAAAAGTCTTTGGGTAAACTTTAAATCAAATGTGGTCACTATATAAAGTTTTAAGTGTGAAAATAATTTTTATAAAATTATTTTCTTGAAAATAGAATATTTAATCTAATTATTTCAAATTGTCAAAATATGACTTTAATATCTAAAAATATTAAAATCAAAGAATTTCTGAATTAAAAATTGTATTTCAGTTCCAAATGAATAGAAATAATTTATGTAAAATTTTGGTACAAAAATATTGAAAAATGAATTTATTATGATTTATTTATGATTAAAATTAACGAAAATTGATTAAAAATATTAAATTTTATAAATTAAAAATATTTTCTGAAATGTATATTGTCATACAAGTTCAGGATAATTTTTGTGAAATTTTATAAAATCGTTTAGATATTTTTATAGAATTTAATAAATATAAATGAATAAACTTGTATTATTAATAATATATATTAAATAAATTATTTTTGAAAAACTAAAAATTGGGTAATGAACTTTATCATAAGAATAACTAAATATAATTTTTGTAGAATTTATAACATAGATTTAGTATTTTAAAAATTAATTTGAAAGATAAAGCAATAATATATAAAGAAAAGGGAAGTTTAAAAAAAGTTTGTATATGGTGGGGTTCGAACCTGGCCAAGTGGCCGGTTCGTCCCCTTTGTCTCAGTATGCAACCAGCTGGTCTATACCAGTTATTTGTTTTATTTCGAACTCGTTTAATATATATACTTGTTTTTAAACGTGTTCTTCCCCAATTCAATATCAAATGAGCCCTAATTCCTAAACACATTCAATTCGTGTTCAATAGCCCCTGAATCATTAGGGCTATTGTTCACGAGATGCCGGCCATTAAAACCCACAAAAAAAAAAACAAACTTACAACGCGATCTTGATTACAAACGTTCGGTCAACGCGAAAAGTCAACACGAATCAAAAATGCTTTGAAAGATGATAATAACAGAATTTGAGGTTTGAGAGAGAGTTATTGGCGAGTGTAGAGGGTGTAGTGATGTTCAATTTATAGTGAACGAGTCTGAATTGTTAACTTGGTAAATCGTTGACCTCGTTTAATGTTTGACGCGTTTATAACAAAAAAGGTAAGAATTGAAGGTTAATTGATGCGTAATCAACTCGTTCTAGCCGGACATCACGAATCCAAGTCAACCATGGTTAAATTACATGTTAATAGTGCCAATTGAATGGTCAAAATAAAAGAAAGAAAGAAGAAAAAAAAAATAAATAAAAAAAAAATCTGCTGTTCGAAACAGCCAAGGGAAGAAGGAAGGAAAAGGGACGCGAAAAAAAAAAGGATAAATATAATTAGGTTCTGGTAGAATTCAAATACAATGTGTAGCTCAGTTGGTGGAGGCGCGTGTATGTGTGACTTCTCTACCCGGGTTCGAGTCCCGGCGTGGGCAAAACACATTTTTTTTTTTAAAAGCTGATAAGGGGTGGGCTTGAACAGTGGGCCTGCTGATGGGCCACATCTGGGCCTGTGTAAGCTGTTGGGCTCAAGGTTTTCACAAGAATTGGAGTTGGGTTGTTTTGGTTATGGTTTGAAGTAATTATATTAAGTCTAGATAGGTTTAGTTTGTTTAAAAAAAAGACTTAATATATATCTATATTATAACTTGAATTTTTTTTTTTTTTTTTTTTTTATAATAAATATTATTATTTTATAAAATGAAAAGTGACGGATGTCACAGATCTTCACTTGTAATGATTTAGAGGGTTAGATTATGAAAAACGAGATCAAAAACTCCTTCCCCAGTGATAAAAGTTAAAAGAGAGTGTTTAGAGGAGTTTAGGGTTTGTGAAATGATGAAAAATGACTAAGTATGGTATTTATAGCCTGGGTAGGTTCTACACTGTACAGGGGTCGAATGAGGGTTTATGTGGTCAAAGGAGGTTTTTAACAAACAGATGGTCAGGTTCGACCCCCCTTAAGGTCGAACCAGACAGGGTCTTTTCCAGATTTTCCAGTTTTGTCGTTTTAACGCATTTTAACACATCTCAACACATGAACATGCAATCCTAACATATGTAAAACATATATAAGCATGGATAATCATCTAAACACTGTTTAAACACGTATTTGCATATAATACACCATATATGAATCAATCTACGCATAACACTTAATCTAGTTTATGTAATTCACCAGCAACGGGACTCAAGACTTGTATGTATATAAAAAGACACCAATGATCCTCAAGATTATTGAACCCTAGACAATACGTAAGAAAATCCCGACTCAACTAACCCAGTTAAGTACGTAAATAAAATGTTTTCCGCTAAGGTAGACTTATAAGTTTAAAAATATTAAGTCAAATATGCCGGGTGTCACAACATTGTCCCTGATTTGGCGCCAATTAAATATTCTTAAACCTTTAAGTTCATATTCTGAAGTATTTGTTAAAAGATACAATTGTTTCGGTGTTTTAAATGTTTTAACTTATTAACTGACCATCCGGGTCTCTAATGGTTGGATCTATCTCTTTACCGAACTTGAACTTGAAGTTGTTATAGATTTATTTACTAGGGTTGGATTGTTATCAGAAATATCAAGGGTGAATTGTTATAAATTATTTTACCAGCGTCTGGTTGTTTAGAAACTTGGAATACAAATTCATATGTTTGTAAGGCCTATTCTATTACGATTTTTTATTTTATCCAATTATTATATATGATTGATGATTGATTTTGTAATGTTTTAATGTTAGGATTTTTGTTATTTAGTATCTACTATCTCATCAATAAAATTAAAAAACAGTAAAAGATAATTTATGTTTGATTAGGGTTTTATTGTATATTATCTTTTATCTCATGAATCAAAATAAGAATCGGTAAAAGATGACCTCTGTTTGATTAGGGTTTTTGTTGTTTATCATCTATTAACTAATTGATCAAAGTAAAAATTAGTAAAAGATCATCTCTGTTCAATTAGTTTCTTTCATACTTTACTAATTGATTTATCAGTATTAATTCAAGTATGGTTGACTGCCCATTGTTTTTACTAGGATCATGATATCTGTGAGGATTGATTAGATATTAGGGTTTGATTGGATTTGATTAGGTGTTTCTGGATGGATGTTTGTTAGCGGATTAAATGGAATTTATTGGTGGATGTATGGTGTTCATACGGATTATGATATTGTTTTTTGAATGCTCATTTGAATTTTATGTTTGATCTTACTTTGGTTGGCCAACAATGGATTGCTTGTTTGTAAGAATATTTTAATTGTTTACCAAGATTATGGCATTAATTCTAATTGATTTGATTTGGTCAAATCTTTTTATATAGAAAATTCGAATTTAAAATTGATTGATATGATTTGGTTTGACCAAAAAATTTTTACATTGTAGATTTTGGTTAAACGTTAAAAATATTCGAATACTAAATGTCTTATTTAAGTATTTTATTTTAAGATAATAATGGTAACAATTAGAGTTAATGAAGATATTTATTAAATTTAATTTGAAAATTTGAATGATCCGAGTCTTTTAAAAATATTTAAATTTTTTTAATTTTAGTTAATAATGGTTACAACTACACCTACTTACTACATTTAAATTGGAGATTTTAAATATATTAAAAAACTATAATTTGACGGTAGTAAGTATGTGTAATTGTTACTATTATTAACTTAAATTCAAAATTTTAAATTAAACGTAATACATGTATTAATTAACTCTAATTGTTACCATTATTATCTTAAATTCAATTTTTTAATTTTTATAAAATTAATCGAAAACTAAAAATTAAAATTATAGATATTAAAATATGAAATTAAATACTTAAATATAACATTTAGTATTCGAATATTTTTAAAGTTTTACTGAAATTTATAATGTAAAAACATTAGTCAAACCAAATCAAATAAATCAATTTTAAATTTGAACTTTTTTATATAAAAAATTTGGTCAAACCAAATTAAATAGAATTAATGCCACAATCTTGGTAACCAATTAAAAGATTCCTACAAACATGGAATCTATTATTGACCAACCAAAGTATGATCAAACATAAAATTCAAAATGAGCATTCAATGAACATTATTATAATCCATATGAACATGATGAGCACCAACATGAACACAATACATCCACCAATAAATTCCATTTAACCCACTAACAAACATCTATCCAGAAACACTCATCAAATTCGATCAAACCCTAATATCTAGTCAATCTTCATAGACATCATGATCATAAAAAAAAACAATGAACACCCAACCATACTTGAAAATGTATTAAAACTGAGAAAATCAATTAGCAAAGTATGAAAAAAAACTAATCGAACAAAGATCATCTTGTACTATTTTTTTACTTTGATTCATGAGATAACAGATGATAAACAACAAAAACTCAAATCGAACAGAGATCATCTTTTACATATTTTTTTCACATTGATTCATGAGATAAAAGATGATAAACAATAAAAACCCTAATTGAACATAAATCATTTTTTTACTGTTTCTTTTTTACTTTGAATGATGAGATAATAGATAATAAACAACAAAAATCCTACCAATATTGTTGCTCGATAGTCTTGATAATGTGTGTTGTGGGTAATTATTATAATTAAATTGAGTATTGATTTGGGGCTTTTGTTTTGTGGCAGGTAAAAAGGCTTCTTGATGAAGGAATGGATGCGAATGTGGCGGCGTTTGGCCCGAAAGCTCATGGACTTACTCCTCTTCATCTTGCTGCCAAGGGTGGTCACTTAAAGGTTATGGATGAACTGCTTGAGCGCGGTGCCAATATTGACGCTCGGACCAAAGGCGCTTGTGGTGGCTGTATGTAACATTGCTCCTTTATTTTACACAAGTTTAGTGTTATTTTGTGAAAATACCAGAGGTCGCAATTTTGGCATGTTTGTTGATCAGATGGGTTGGGTTTTTACGGGTAAAGTGGAAATAGGATCAAGTAGACTGCACATTAAAATGCATAAAACCTCCTAAATCACCATAAAAAAAGATTATTTTATCATTGTAATAGTATAGTTTTTGTTATTAAGTAGTAACGTATCAACTATCTACAAAGAAGGTTTTAAAAGGCGTGTGTAATGCACGATGCACATGATGCAGTGATGAAAATGCATCATTGCAGTTGATGCACCGCGATTCCGTAAAGCGCAAACAATGCGGTCTGATGCACCGCATCACTATTTGAACAAATTAGACTGCTGTTTATATGTATGTTGGAACAATGCCAAGTCTTATTTAGAAAAGTCTTCAAATACTTATGTGTTTGATAATGTTAAGCAAAAACGATGTGGTACAGTTGGTCTGAGTGTTGTTGTGTCTGGTGTGCCGCTCGGGTTCAAATCCTGTAATAGTGAATGAATGCAAAACTACATTAATGGGTGTTTGGGTTTGCAAAAACTTTGCAACTTTAGTGTTCATGATTGTTTTAGTTAAAATATGATAGATTTGGATATGAGTTCTTTGCAAGTAAAAATTTTTTTACTTCACGTCTAAACATAAATTGAATGTCTGAGGTTTTTTTTTACCTTATTTGTGAAACTTATTTCCAGGTTAAGTATGTTTTTTCACATTCTGGAAAAATATCAACTTAACCCACGACTAATCTATATGGACAGTGCTGACTTCCTTAAATTATAAGTACTGTTGACAACTAAAATTTATTTATTTATCGTTTGCTTTTTTAGCTTACTTGATGATGATTATGACGATGATCGACAGCCATTTCGATCTCCTCTTGATTCAAGATGGAGATAATACTCTCTTTGGAAAGGTTTAAAAACCTCATAAAATTACAATTTTCAGGGGAAGGTGTGTACTTGACCCTTTCAATCCCATGATATTAATTTCTTTCAATTGCAAGTGTGATTGCAAGTGTGCACCGCTTCTTAGAGGTGTAAACATAGAATCACGTAACTTAAGTTTTCCAACCAGATGTTAAATAACTAAAAGTGACTGATTGACCTTTCAAAAAGTGATAACCTGACTTTTTATGAGGATATCTGAAGTGACTTCTAGTTCAAGCCCAAAACATCACCAATCCAGTTGAATTGTTATAAGTACAATTTGATACGAGAGCAACAATGTATGCATTTCAAAATTAGCTTTGTTTGTACGGCGAATTGGGTGGGTCGGACCGCATAGGTTTAAAATGGGTTGCTTCAACCGGGTTGAACAACTGACATTTTGTTATCTTATTTTCTTAGTCTTTTTTATGGTAAATAACTGAATACATTTTAAATTATGATTGCTAACTAATATCGAATCTAAAAAATATGGTATGTTTTTTAGTGAATAAAAACAATTTAGGAAGTTGTAAACATGAGTATATTTTGTTTGATTTTCATGTATTCGCTGTTTGACTTTTAAGTTTTAACCTGTAGGTGTTATATCCTTTTTCCCTATTAGGTCTAATTTTACAATCCTAGCCTGTTATCAATATAGTATGACCTGAAATTTAGCCGGTAATGGAGTTTGCATAGTGACATTTTGATTATAGCCTTTTTATATACATGCCTTAAAATTGTCCACAACATTTTGTTGAAAGTTTTGTTTTGTTCTTTAATTGGTGAGTACTCTAAGTTTCTAATATGTGTCTTTAAATGGACAAAGACAACAAGAAGATGGTTGCACATTCTGTTATTAACGGTTGTCATCAGTCATAGACGGTGCTCGGCGGTTGGTGTGAAGTTGTTGGGTAATGTGATTTTGATTTGTGATCTATACAGTGCTCGAAGGTGAGTGTGACAGTTGTTGGGTAATGTGATATTGAATTCTCATCGGTCTCTTGATTAAGGTTTTAGATGTGTTTATTTTTCTTTGAACGATTGTGAGACAATATGAATTGGATTAATCTTTAATTACGGTTTAAGATTTCCATTAGGACTTATCTTGAGTTGCTAACACTTTGTAGTAATTGGTTACTACAACGTATCATTGTTATGGATTGTTGATTTGCTTTCTTCTGGTGTTCACATGAGATTTAGGAATCATTTCATCTTTCAATACTTTTACGTTATGTTCTTTACAAGTCTAATTTGTAAAAAGCATAATATGTTACTATAAAACCATGTCGCCATGAGAGCAAAGTGCAATAAATTATGAATAGCATTACTATATGTTTAGGTACTTTTACTTTTGCATAGAAATTTGGTTGTGAGTTCTAAAAGTTTTATTGTTTGCCTACACCCATCATTATTGTTATGCTAATCACTTGTAATGTTCTTTCCAAGCTTCTGTTATTGTAGCTATTTTTTTCGCCTAATACTGATAATTTGTTATCTTCTTTGAATTGCATCTGTATTAGTATTTTTCCTGTTTTATACTCTTGGTTGATGCTACAGATTCTGTTGTACTCTCTGCAGGTGACGAGATAGGCAACGCGACAAAATAAGCCACCTATTGAGCATTTGGATTAGCAATAAGCGAATACGATATCGCCTCAACCTTTTCGTTGTAGTCAGTCCACATGTAAAAAAGAACACATCTTCATGATCAATATTAGATGAGGTATTATAGATAAGCGTGCATATTTATTCGCGTCTGCAAATGCCTGTTTGTATATTTACCATTCGAATGCAAGTTCGTGTCTTTGTAGACAATTCCAAAATAAATATCAACACGCTCACAGTTTGATCTTATCACGGTTTCGGTTTGTATATCGATGTTGGTAACGACACCTAGTAGTGAATAGTGCATTGGGTAGAAAACGCCGTGATGTTTTGTGACACCCGGCAAACTCAGGTTAGTAACGTTGACTAAACTAGTAAGTCTACCTTAGCAAGTCATGCATATTACGTACTTAACGGAGTCAGTCGAGTCGGTATGATGATTCGGGGGAATCATCGGGAGTCGTTACGATGATCCGCGGGGTCATCGGGAGTCGGTCCATAATCATGGGTACAAGGATTGGTGATTCGTGGAATCGCCGGGTTTAATGCACACACGAGTCTCGAGTCTCGGGAATTGGTGAACGGATGTAAACGTGTTAGTTATCATGCATTATATGTTTGGAATCATTATGTGACTTGTCGGTATGTGAATACGTGTGTATATATGTTAAAATAGCGTTTAACGCGCCGAAAACCCAACCTGGCAGGTATCAGGCGATTAGGGCCTGGAATAGGGCCTAATCGCCTATAGGGTCATGCGATTAGGGGAGATTATAGGCGATTGGGACCTAATCGCCTGATGTTATATGCGATTAGGCCCCAATCGCATGAATGGTACTGCTAATCGCATGAACAGCAGAGTCCGGGTCAAAACACCTATAAATAGAACCCTTGACTCCCCAAACACCTCTAGAACAACCCTAGCAGCCCCCAAACCACCCACACACCTTGAAACACCTTTGGAACTCATTTTGCTACAAAAATCACCATCTCCAAGCCTACACACCTTTCTTTAACAAAATCCAAGGTGTGTTCTTCATCCTACACCTTTGTAAAGTTGTTGTTTTGGTTCCCCAAAAGTCCAGACCTTTTTTGGCTAAGTTTGTGTCTTTAAAACCCTTTTGAAAGAGTTATAAAACAAGTCTACACCATAATACTTGCTATATGTGAAGTATTTGTGCATATGATGATTGTTGGTGATTATTACATGAATGTTTCCATGAATTTGTTGTACTTCAGAGGTGTAAGTGTTGTTAGGATGATTATCTATGAGTTTAAGCCCTTGTTATGATGTTTAGGTGCAAGTATGCATTTTGACCCATTTGGGTAATTCTTGAAGAATAGGATGTATGATGTGATCCATTGCTTGTTTATGGTTAGAAATCATACTAGGATGATGATATAACATGGAGATGATGAATTGCTACTTGTAGGAGATGAAATCTGATTGTTTCCATTTAAGGAAAGATAAGGTTGGTAGGTGAAACCTAGTACTTTGCCATTTTAGGAAATAATTGCATAGAACATGCTAGATCAGTGATATGTCGGGGGTTTTTGCTTGAAATGGGTTGGTAAATGAATTAGGTTTGATATTGGGTGTTGTTGCATGTTTCGGATCTGATTTGGAGGGTTAAACGCGCGAAAATCCGTTACACAGCAGCAACAGGCGATTAGGAATCCTAATCGCCTGATGCCATGCGATTATGCAGACAAAAGGGGCGATTAGGACCCTAATCGCCTCATACTTCATGCGATTAGGCCCCTAATCGCCTGTAGGCTGATGCCTACTCGCGTGTGACCTTCCTAATCGCATGTACTGCTGTCGTGAACGCGTTTTGACATCCCGGAACACGATTTGACACCTAGGAACATGCTAGGAACCCCGGGATACACCCAATGACTTAGTAAGACGTATTCGGACCTGATTATGCGTTAAACGGACATTATGCTAGACTAGGTGAATTATTGCGCGTGCTAAGTGTTTAATTGCATATGTTGCATGATGTCTTGTATTTATCTAACACGTGGAATGTCGGGTCACCAATGGGATGTCGAGTCTTGTCTGGCACGGTCGGTTTAACAGTTAAAGGTGTTTTCAAACATTTATGGTCACGGTCTGGACATTCGGGGACTAGTTAGCCTGCGGGTTATTAGTCCAATACTTATGCACATCTTATGATAGGTCGCCGCTATTTGGGGCTATCATAACATAATTACTTAACTGTTTTCAAGAAACGCAATCCAAGGTGAGTTTCACAGCCCCACTTTTACTGTCTTGCTTTCGGGGGGAGAAACATGCTTTGTACGAACTATTTAAAGGTCATGTTATACTATGGGCACTTTATGTTACTATATGGCTTTTATGGAAAGTCCCAGGGGGAAACCATGAATGTGCTGGAACGCACAACGGGGGAAATGTGGATAGACCTATTGGGCCTCACAAGCCCCACTCGACGGCGGGGCCGGGCGGGTGCATATTGTCTCTACCTATCAGGTTACCGAGGCATCGGTAGCCCAGTCGTCTGGGCTGGTATCATCTTTTGGTTCATGTTTAGTAATGGGTTCCCAACCGTAGTAGTAAAAACACTTAACGTCTAGCTAACGTTCTTATGACATAGTAATAACGGAAATGATCTTTGTGAACTTGTGACAACACTTTTATGAAAGAAAACCTGTGAACTCACCAGCATTATATGTTGACATTTTTTGGCATGTTTTCTCAGGTCGCTAAGGTAGCAGTCAATGGGCTAGGCGCACGGAGTCATGCACAGCGTCTAATATTTTGAAGCATATTAAACGATGTTTTGTAAACAACGATATGTCTTTTGGTTGTAAACAAGAATGCTTCCGCTGCTGGTTTACAGCTCAAAGCATGATATTTTGGTTTTAAATATAATTATGAATGCATGTTTGTTGTATGTTTATTGTGATCGTTGACTGAGATCCTGGTGTGTCACGCACCTCGCGGTAAAACCCCGCACGTGGAATTTGAGGGTGTGACATGTTTTCTACGCTAGAGTGGCGTTTTGACAGCTACTAAGTGGAGCGGGGCGTGAAAAAATTACGGACCGCTACGTTTGGTCTTTGTTAAACCAACGTGGACTGGGACTTTGGTTGATAGTAGCTTATTAGCGTTTTTGCTAAAAACCGAATCGCAACGCGCGCTTCGTGTAACCAACTAGTTCATGTAGAAATTTAAAAGAAAATTTTATTATTGTTAGCCAAAAAAAAATTACTGTAGAACACTTAATTGTGATTACCAAAATTCCAACCATTGTTTTCCGTACAACTTTCAACTTTGTATATATACTTTTAAGATGACTAAAGACATACATAATTATTGTAGGATAAACACATCTCTCACGAAAAATATTAAAATACATCTCTCCCTCTACTATTTACATAACATCAAAATTTACATGAATGTTAAAGAAAGAAAAGCATGAAAATAAATTAAGATGAGGAATACACAAGAGGCTTTGATTTTATTCATTGTGCTTGCCCTTATTTCATCAAGTACAATCTCTTTGCACTCCTTATGTTTCTATGTCTTGTTACTTGGGCCTTTAATCTTGTTTCATTTAACAATATTTGAGTTATTTCTATTAAACATGAAGGCACGCGGTGGGGGATCATGGTGGTTCGACCAAGCGATCTACCAAACTGCAGAACTCGTTGGGACTGCACACTACTTTGCAAAGGTTGTGGATTTTGTGATTGTTTAGGCGGAGTTTGTGTTTGTGGGTGTCCTGGTCCTCCGGGTCATGAACTACTGAAGGTGAAAGGAAATTGATTGTGATAAATCGTCTATAAAGCTTTTAGTAATTATTACTTCAAAAAATTTGTGATGAAAAATGTCTAATAGACACTAGAAGAAGTATAAGATATTGGCGCTGTAGGTGGATGTGACAATCGAAAAGCGACCGATATGGTTTCGATTAAGGATCTTAAAATTACGGTTCCAACTTCTTTGTGGTAAACAAATTAAACATATGAAAGAGATTAAATAGGGATTGATGTGTTTTAATCATGGAATTATGAAAATAAGGTCACACCGGATATTATTGAAGATGTCAAAATCAAATTATATTGCTGGATGATTAAAAGGGCAAAGAACAGTGGGATGGACAGGGCGACGTGGTGGAGTTTCTCTTGCCTTGATAACGGTTAATGGGTCGGTTATGACACGAGTTGCAATATAGGCGATTTCGGTTTGTTTTGTTTATGTTTTTATTTGTAATATGTGGGTGTTATGTAAGCAGTCCAGGTAGCCTCTGGCTTAATGGCCTAGGTGGATTTTTGCGATTATGATTGAATAAAATGACTCTGTTTGAATGTTCAAAAAAATAAATAAAATGAAAATACCCTCATGTGCAAAGCACATGGGGCAGTTAAAAACAAAAGTGAACGGGGTTATGTGTAAAGGACAACCCGTAGGAAAACACTAATATAAAGGACATACAGTGTAATTTCCGTAGGTAAAGGACATCGCTTGAAACTTCCTTCAAACATAAAAGATAAAAGACGTAATATGAATTTTTGTCTATAATATAATATCATATCATATAACATATGAGGTAATATCCTTGCTATGTTTGTCTATATATACCATGTATGTATTAGGGAGAAAACATTGAAGAAAAAGGATGGAGAAGGAACAACATGTTTTGATTCTATTCATGATGTTCGCCCTCGTTTCATCTGGTGACTAAAGCAACTTTTATTCTTTGCTATGCTTCCATTGATGTTATCTTTTTTCGGTTTTTCATCTTGTTTCATCTAATATTTCGGTAATACGAATTATGTTTAAAGGGATGTGGCTGGAGACGACGGCGGTTCAATATGTTGGTCCTAGACGTTGCAAAAGGACTTTTGATTGTCTACCACTTTGCAAACGTTGTACGTATTGTGGTTGTGTAGGCGGAGAATGTTTTAGTGACAATTGCCCTTACCTTTCTCAGTCAAGAACTCGTAAAGAAAAGTGAGGTGTGAACTAGTTCTATGGATTTTGTTGAATTACTATATTTAAAAAGTTAATTTACGATTACTATGTGTTAATCAAATAATGAAATAAAAACTATTATTGTGATTAAATATGTAAATAAACACAAAAATAGGTAAACTAAAATTGCTACTTGTTAAAACATATATTAATCGATTAATCATCGTATTTCTCCACTCTAGGCAAGCTCAAAAACTGAATCTCAGACACTGGGTTCAGGTGTTCAACAATAATGACTCGTGCTCATTGGGAGGTGACTTTACTTGAATTCCTTCTCTTTTTAGAAATATTTTGAATTTATTTAATTAAAGGAATTCATTTCCGGTTCTAATTCCTTACCAACCAAACACATAAGAAGAAAGGAATCGGTATTTTAATTCTTTTATTTTGTTGAAACGATCAATATAACAAATGAAATCCACATTCCAATTAAAAAAAAAAAACCCAACTCATTACATTGTTTGAAACGAATATAAATTTATCTCTATAATATGTACCGACGATGAGGAATAGTTGATTTTCCGTACTTTTGAATTTTACGAAACAAATAATCTTTTTCTTGCATTGGCCATTATGTGTTAGTTTTGATTTTCTAGTTTTTGCTTTTTGGTGTCTTGGGCATGCGTCTTTCTTTTGCACATGTAGGCATATAAAAATCAAGCTTTATCATTTTAACTTTTAGTTTTTTTTTATCCTTTTTCAGTTTAATTAAATTTGATTATTTTAACATTTATAATTAACTTCATATTTATTTAAAATTTTAGCTTTTAAAATATAATGTTTTATAAAATGTTGAATAAACCATCACAACATGTTTTTAAATCTATGTTTCGATATAATTTAATTCAAAGCCTAGGCAGGTTACTGTGTTGGACCTTGACAAACAAACCGATTCTAATCCAACAACATTGATACAAGATTGGTATTATCGGAACTGGTACATGCATTCATTTTTATAGATCGTGTCGATATTCTTTTTGGGTATATCTCGATTTTTTTCCATTTTAGGTCTCTTTCGGTTACTATAGTGAGTGCCAGTTCCATAACAACTTAATCAAAACCAATCGAATTTTCACTGCATAACACCGGGGAGTCTCACTAGTTAATAGCAAAATAAAAAACATCACTAAACACCTTACCTGGTTGCAATCTTTTTATTCAAATTGTCCGCTCAAAGGGCCGCGTAAGATGATTAGTGTTAAATTTGGTCATTCGAAAACGAAGAAAAAGATAATGAGTGTTAATGGTCAAGATTTTAAAAGGGATTATGGAAATATACACTATTTACATTACAACCCAACAAATAAAAAAAGGGGGGGTTCTAGTAGAATAGAAAAAACGACGTCGAGCCAAGAGCACCTTCATTCCTATATAAAATGGTGGATGTAAGAATAAGAATCCACAACGGATCGTGTCCTTCAAGTCGCACGTTGCTTTCTACCACATCGTTTTAAATGAAGTTTTACCATAACATTCCTCTAATTTGGAACTAGTATGGAATTGATTCCATTATGGAATCATGAATAGTCATTGGTTCAGTCGGTACAGAGACACAATCATATTTCTTTTTTCTTATCTACATAAATAATAAAGATTTTTCTGAAGAAATATTAGCAAGACCCCGGCTTTTTTTGTATGAATGGAACTTTTTCTATAAATCTCTGGTTTAGGAGATACACCCATGGCCCACACCATCAATTCAAAAAGTTTAAAGTGTATTTTTTTACTTATTTTATTTCACCCTTAATAATAAACATTTTTTTTCTTCTTCTTTATAACTTTTTTTTACTTGTTTAATATTATGGGAAGAGATATTGTACAAAGTCTCTTAACATAAGAAGCATAAGAAGCAATCTGGACCATTAGATTATAAACTGACCAAATCATCTAAACATAGGCGTTTAATTCAAACTAGGGGTAAATTAGTCAAAACAAATTTAAACGCGTTTTAAAAATTACGAATTAGAACCGCCAATTCAAACCCAGCAACGGTTATTACTAAAATTGATAAACAAAATCATCAAACCATCATTTAATTAGGGTTTATTACACCACAAAATCAAACAAAAACACGCACAAACACGATTCAACAACCGGAGTGACGGAGTGACGAACAACGAAAAAAAACAGAGCATAATGTCTTCAAAACGACAATCAGGTGCGTTTTATGATTACATTTTCACTTTTTCATCTCGTTTTGATTTTTTTTTTTTTTTTTTTTTTTTTTTTTTTTGAAAATGAAATCAGACAAAGATGTGGAAAGAAGAAAAGAAGCTAAACATAACAAAACAAAGTCAAAACAGAGTAAAGGTATAGTTGATTCAACAAACAAAATAGCACTTAATTTTTGATGAGACGCACTTAGGTTATTTGCATGTTGATATTACTTGCTAAATTACAGTCAGTTTTACAGTCTGTATGTTATGTGTTAGTGCGTCTGTATTTTTTTGTTGAGTGCGTTTGTATGTTTAGTTTTATTTAGGTTTGATGAGTGCGTCTGTTTGTTTAGTATGAGTGTGTCTGTATGTTTAGTTTTAAAAACATGAGTGCGTCTCAATTAGGATATGAATGTGTATGTATGTTTAGTATGAGTTCATCTGAATGTTTAGTTTTATTTAGGTTTGATGAGTGCGCCTGTATGTTTAGTAAAGTTTTAATAGAAGCGTGTGCAAATGTTGTATTATTTCTAATTGGTGCGTGTGTATTATTTCATTAGTGCGTTTAAATAAATGATATGTTCATTGTTTATGCAGGACCAAATGTAACATCAGATGATGATGATTTCGAATATCAACCATTGAAAAATTTAATTAAAATTAAAAAAAGGGTTGAAAAGGTAAACAAAGAAGCTGCTAGGATTTTGGAAGTTGATATTGAAAAGATTCGACAGCAGTTGAAGAAACAGAAACAAACTGTCGAAACAAAAAAAACAAGTTGTTGAAGAAACTTCAGAATCATCGGATGAAGATTTCCAGAGGCCACAGAAAAAGGTGAAAATAGGTGAACCTAAGAAGAAGGTGAATAAAATACAGGAAAGGGAGTTTGCGCAATACATAGGTAAAAAGTTAAAAATAAGATGCTCTCCTGCTGAGTTTATTGAAAGCATCAAAGACTACACAGATGAACAAAAGGAAGAAGTTAGAAAGATGGGGTTTGGATCTGTGTTGGACATTAAGATTGAACATATATCAACAGCCTTGGGTTACTGGTTGTTAGTCAATTATGACGAGGGAAGAAACGAACTAAATGCAGGAAATTGGAAAATCAAGATTACACCTACATTGGTACATGAAGCTTTAGGGATACCAATGGAAAAAAAAACCGGTTCTCGAAAAAAAGTAGGGCAAGGAAAGGTTCCGACTCTACAATAGATGAGTTCAAGAGTCAATTTGAGAAAAAGAAAGTAAGTGTTGCGATGGTACACCGGTTGTTAGGGAACAACTAAGGGGTGTACGGCTTTGAATTTTCTTGTGTTATGGAACACAGTTTTCGGTGAGATCACAAAGTCAATGACAATCAATCAAAGCTTTTTGCATGGGGTGGATGATGAGGCAGACATTCCAAATATGGATTGGTGCTCTTACCTGATAGAATGTCCGAGAAGAACAAAGGCAGGATGGAAAGAAGACCAGTATAATGGTCCAATTGTAATGCTAAGTGTAAGACTTCAAACGCACTAACAGTAGCTTTTAAACGCATTTGATTTTATTTGATTGACAATTTTGGACGCACTTGTTGGTTCAGGCTCCAAAATACACACTCAAACACACACTTGAAACTCACGAACTATATATATGTAAAAGTAGAATAAGAAAAGAATGAAAAGGTTACTCTTATTCAATAAACATACAGATATATATACTACCTACTTAGCCTCTAAAATAGCAACAATAATTAACGGATATAAACTACTTCCACCATAAAGTGTAGAGACCAAAGAATGGGTCAAACTATTTTATAAAAAACAAAACACATGCATACTAGAAAATACTACTGCATGAAGACTTGGTAAACATGCTTCTTCTCCCAACGGTAATATGCAACCAAATAAACAAACTCAAATATCGACCCATGACCCGTAAGCTATTGAACCGTGAGCCACGAACAAACCCGAGTAAACCCAACAATCACCCCCTTAAGCGGTGTTTGTTCGTACCGTCTTCACTACAGAACCGAATCACTTTTCAAACCATCTTGACTTATCCCGGACACCCGACCATCACCTTGGTCACGCCCAAAGTCACCCTTCAACTCGACTTATCCCGGACACCCGGCCTCACCTCGGCCCCGTCCAAAGCCGTATAAACCACTAGCACCGTTACCACTACCGACTGTTGCTTTTCACCACACGGAACCCGTTTTGCGCACAACACTTCCGTGAGAGCGTTCTTCTACCGATCAAGAAAACAAAGCCACCTGCTTCTACTGTTTTCCATCACCTGATAAACGAACTAAATCACGGCCACCCGCTTGATTTTTCCTGCCCGTTTATCCTGCAACCTGGTTAACCTCTCCTTCGGGTGAAACCCACAACTTTCTGCCGGATTTTTAACACCTAAACACAGCCACGAGACACCCCGGTGTTCACCCGTCACCCCGTCATCTCAACCCCATGATAAAGAATGACACGAACAACCACTTGCCTACGTATTCTGCGGTGAAACAGCCCTGAACAACCACGAACGGACACCTTTGTTCACCCCGGTCACCTCGTCCACAAACAACGGTACTCCCCGTCGTTTAACCCCGAACGCCTGACCCGAACAACACCCCGTTGTGGTAAACCAACCCCGAAACAGCCCCTGCTGTCCCGAACATCTCCTTCTTTCACGCCTGCCCTCCACCAACCGACGCACCCGCCGGTGGCGGAGGCTTCCCGCTACGAGCCCTAGGCTCTGATACCAAATGTTGGTTCAGGCCCCAAAATACACACTCAAACACACACTTGAAACTCACGAACTATATGTATGTAAATGTAGAATAAGAAAAGAATGAAAAGGTTACTCGTATTCAATAAACATACAGATATATATACTACCTACTTAGCCTCTAAAATAGCAACAATAATTAACGGATATAAACTACTTCCACCATAAAGTGTAGAGACCAAAGAATGGGTCAAACTATTTTATAAAAAACAAAACACATGCATACTAGAAAATACTACTGCATGAAGACTTGGTAAACATGCTTCTTCTCCCAACGGTAATATGCAACCAAATAAACAAACTTAAATATCGACCCATGACCCGTAAGCTATTGAACCGTGAGCCACAAACAAACCCGAGTAAACCCAACAGCACTTACTTTTAATTTAAACGCATTTATGTTTTGTAACACATTTAATTGTTAAAAAAAAATACCCTCCTTTGATTTTCACAGTTCTTACCAAAAACACTTTGTACATGATCTTTCCCCTTAAAGTTTAAACCTCATCTCATAAGTATTCATTTTCTTTTTCAGCTTTTTTTTTTTTTTTTTTGAACAATGACTTTCATTCAAAAAGGCGACAGAAACCTCAAGACGAGGCCTGCCCCAAAAACAAACCGATTACAATATGTACATAGGATAAGACACCCAATCTTTCCATCTAAGGTGTTTATATCTAGCCCTATGTTTAAACCATAAAAAAGACATAGACTTGATCAAAGTAACGACATCGCCTACTTTACTCTTCTTGTCTTGAAAAACTCTCTCGTTCCTTTCTTTCCAAAGGCACCAACAAGTAACTATAATAATGCCAAGAACTAGCATTTTACCTTTCTTACCTTTCGCCGCCTTTTTGTGCATCTCAAAAATATCTCGGACCTCGGAATAGACAAACGGATCTAGTTTTAGCCAACTAATCACACCGTGCCAAACACCCGTCGAGAACAAATAGTGAATGAAAATGTGTTTGGCCGACTCATTCTCCGAATCGCAATAACTGCAATTACCATTTTCAACTCTAATACCCCTTATCGCAAGCGTTTCAATAGTAGGAAGCCGATTCATCTCTGCAAGCCACGCCATAATGTTGCATTTTAACGGTACCCAACTGACCCATTTGAAGGGGTAACACTCAACATACCCTCTAGAATCACATAAAAGCTGTTTAACCTTTTTGACAGTAAACTCCAAAGTCGAGTCCTTCTTGAACCAAAACCATTTGTCCAGATCATTCCCCAAGGAAACCTGTTCCAGACTACTAGCAAGTTGGCACCATTCTTCCATCTCAAGTCTAGAATAAGCTTGATCCAAAGGAATAGGATTCCACCCAGAATTTCGCCAAGCTTCCGCTACCGTGCTCCATTTGTTGGATGCTTTGCAAAATAAACCTGGAAATTTCACCCGCAGCGGAACATCGTACAGCCAAACATCTCCCCAAAATCGTATCGTATGCCCGTTCCCCAACTTCCCTTTGATACATTCAACAAACCTTTGATCGCCAAATTTTAAATTTTCCACTAGCTTTACTATACTCGGCCAGCAACCTCCTCTTCTAGACAGACATGGCAGAAAGTTCCAGTTGGGTCTATTTCTATGGCAAGCTTGGATGACCTGTTTCCATAAGCTCGAATTATCACACCTGTAACGCCAAGCCCATTTTGCCAGCAGGGCGTCGTTCGCATCTTTAAGACTAGAAATTCCTAGCCTCCCTTTATGCTTAGGAGTAGAAACTCTACTCCAAGAGACCCAGTGAATTTTACGATTCGTATCCAACCCAGACCACAAAAACCTTTTCATAATGCTTTCCAGTTTATTGATGACACCCACCGGAGTTTTATACAACGAGAAGTAGTAGACCGGGAGACTTTCGAGAACCGCCTTGATTAACGTCAAATGACCACCTGCGGAAAGAACATTAGCCTTCCAAAGAGCTAAGCGAGCCTCAAAAACATCCACTATCTTCCTCCAACTGGATATCTTGTTCATATTCGAGCCGACTACAATACCCAAATACTTGAAAGGTGAGGATGCCGCTTTAAAACCCAAAAATGCAGCCATATGATTGAGCTCAGTTGCAATCGTACCAAGTCCGATGAGGTTGGATTTATGTATATTGACTTTCAAACCTGAACAAGCATAAAAACATCTCAAAATTATCGCCATATTAGCAACATTACAATGAGACCAGTCACCCATTATTAAAGCGTCATCCGCATAGAAAAGATGGGACACAATCGGGCCATCTTTAGATAAAGATAATCCCACAAACTCCCCAACTTCAATAGCCTTATTTATCATACACGAGAGAGCTTCCATAACCACAAGAAACAAGAAAGGCGAGAGAGGGTCTCCTTGACGAATACCCTTTTCACTCTGAAACTCGAAAGTGGGAGAGCCATTAACGAGCACTGTCGATCTAGCCGACTTAAGAATACCCAAAATCCAATTACACCACTTTTCTGGGAAACCCATCTGTTGGAGAATAGAAATTAAGAAACCCCAGTTGACATTGTCATACGCCTTCTCGAAATCAACCTTCAATAGAAACGCTTTTTTATCCTTCCTTTTAATCCAAGACATAATCTCGTTAATGATAAGAGGACCATCTAAAATAAAGCGCCCACTCAAGAATCCCGACTGATTGTCAGAAATAATAGAATCCATAACTTTCTTCAGCCTGGCCGCCAGCACTTTCAAAATCACTTTGCTAATAACCCCAACTAGAGTGATTGGTCTATATTCTTTAAGATTGACCGGATTCTTACACTTCGGGATAAGAGTAATAAAAGCGGAACTGCATCCTCTATTAATTTTCCCTGAATGAAAAAACTCAGAGAAAATACCAAAGAAATCCTCTTCAAAGAAACTCCAAAACCTGCGAATAAAATTAAAATTAAAACCATCAGGCCCGGGGCTTTATTCGCCCCACAAGCAAACACCGCCTCTTTAATCTCCTCCCTTGAGAAGGGCTGGATAAGACCGTCTACGAGCTCCGCGGGGACCTTTTTAATATTATCACAAACAAGAGGGGGTCTATCTGTAATCTTTTCAGAGAAGTGTTCCCTGAAGAATCTAAGGATTTCTCTTTTAACAAGACTTGGTTTAGAAACCCAAACATCATCAACCAAAATCCCCTGAATTGAATTCGCAGCCTTCCTACCATTCACCACACTATGAAAGTAGGCAGAGTTGTGATCCCATTGAAGTGCCCACCGCACCCGAGATCGTTGTTTCAAATCTTTCAACTTATGCAATTCCAACTCTCCCAACCCTTTTTTACACTCCGCCCAAATCCAATCCTCTTCCTCAGATAGATCTCTATGCTCTAAAGTGACCTCGATGTTCTCTAGTTCTGTCTTCAACTTACGACATTCTTCACCTTCAAGAATATCTTGTTTGTCCTTCCAACCACGAATTAAATTCCTGAGGAAACGAAATTTATTAGATAGAGCTATATCACATGGACCCACTGCCTAATAACGATCAACATCTCCTCGCAACCATTCCTATCTAACCAGGAATTGAACCAACGAAACGGTCTCGCACCAAAATTTGTATAAACCATACATAAAAGAATCAGACAGTGATCTGACAGATTCCTATGTAATGCTCTACAGCACGCTTCAGGCCATTTATTAAAAAAACTCCCCACATACCAGAAATCTATCCGGTTTACTCATTTTGCTTTTGTTCCCCGACCCGGACAAAAAGGTAAATTTTTTACCCTTCATACCATACTCTCTAAGACAGATTTCTGGTAGTGAGACCCCGCCAAAAAAATCTTCCATGGAAATCGGAGACCCCGCTTTTGTAAAACAATGAGACCCCGCCAAAAAAATTTCCATGGAAATTGGCATCCACGTTCGTTCTACATACCCCTCAACTATTCTACATGCACGTTCGATTCAAGTTACCATTACCCCTCAACTATTCCTTCTCCAAACATCTCCTACAAAGCCCCTCCATTCATCCTGATTCTTGCACCTTTTAACCTTATTCTGCACAAAACAACAGTGTTTCATCCCATTTTTATACAGTTAGCCCAGTCATTTTCTTTCAAACACACAGTTCTCTTTCATCACCTCACAGTTCGCTTTCATTACCTTCTACAAGCACCGGTGCCGCTACCAGCATCCGATCAGCTAGACAGTTACACAGACCAGCGTAAGCAATGGCGTTATCGACAACAACATCATCTAATCACCAACAGAACCATCCCTGTTGTTTCTGTGTCTCTATCTGGGTAGTATCAACGGATGAGCAGAAAGAAACAGGTTAGTTTTTAACACACACGCACCGTGGTACGCGTACAAAGGTGGGGACGGAGGAGACTATGGGGCATCTCACGGGGTCCGCGGCACATGGTGGGGATCGTGGTAGGTATGTGTTATTCGACGGAGCGTGAAGAGAAGGAGGCCTCACCCGCGATCCACAGACAGAGGTGGCTGTCCATTCCGTTTGCAGTAAGTTTAATGAGGGGAAAAAATAACTACCAAAGATTTGAACCCGTGTTTACAGAGTACCAACACAACAACCAAACCACTTCGGCTACAAGCCATTGTTGTATATAAATGATAATCATAAGATTAAGAAGAAAAAATCGTAAAGCTGGGAAAAAAACAAAACTTGCTGCACGTGGCAGCAACTGAATGGAGCAAGAACTATTCATGGCCAGTGTTATTTCATTATATAGGATAATTTGGTTATTTATTCATAATTTTATAAATATTAATTATTATAATTAAATACATATTTAATATATTAATTAAAAATTGTATAAATGTTGGCCTCGTTAAGGCTCGCGAGCCGGCTCGAGCTTGATAAACAAAGCTCGAGCTCAGGCTTGGGCTCGAGCTCGTTTAGGCTCGCTCGTTTCAAGCTTTTTTCGAGCCGAGCTCGAGTAGCTCGCAAGTAGCTCAGCTCGTTTGCACCCCTAATCATTAATCAATATAAGTTGACACGGAAATCTTAAAAAGAAAGAAACAAAATAGACATACCCTATCACCAGGACTTTTAGCAATTGGAATAGCTTCTCCTGTGATCATACTTTCAGTTAGCAATTGGAATAGCTTCTTCTGTAACTTAAAGTACATACTAATCATTAATCAATATAAGTTGACACAGAAATGTTAAAAAGAAAGAAACAAAACAGTCATCTTTTGTGTCTCTTCTACTAATGTGTTCATTTTAAACTTTTAATTCTGATAATCTTTGTTATTATCTTTGAGCCTCCCTTAATTGTAAATCAACATGCAGATGCAAATCAACCCGAGGTTGATCCACCAAAAAGGCGTGGTCCAAATCTTAACCGTAGTGCTGACAAAGCCCTTGAGAATTTGCCAAAGGGTTCCAAAATTTCTTTAACAATGGCTACTGGTACGAAAGGATTCCTTGGGACTTCAGCAACTCAGTTTGCAAATGAGTGTGGGATTGTAATACGTAGTGTATGTCCTATGAACTTTCATAAATGGGAGTCCCTACCCACTGATAAAAAAAATGTGATGTATGAAAAGTTAGAGGTAAGTTGTATATACTTATAATTTTAATTATTGAGAAGTTATTAACATGTTACATTTTCATTTGTATCGGTAACATACATACATATATATATATATATTCAATGCAGGGAAAATTCAATCTATTGCGAAAAAATAGAGTTTTCATGGAATACATGGATTTTCAACTACATCGCCAATGGAAACGCACCCGAGGTGAGTTGAGTGCCCACTGGAAAAAGAATGGAGGAAAAACCAATCCTCATTTGGCAAGATCAGAGATGAAATCCAATTATCGGAGCCAAGAAGATTGGAACCATTTATGCGATTATTGGGAATTAGAATCAACTCAAGTAAGTTTGTTCAATGCTTGAAACCAATACAAACTTTATGTTAACTGAATATATATTGCATACAGAAATTTGTTTGCAAACATATAATGTCATAGACATTGGTGTGACTGCTGCTACTGCTGCTACTGGATCGTAGTGATTTGATTGCACATAGCTTACTGACCCATTAATTTAATTTTAAAGAAATACAGTGATCAAATGGAAATCAATCGTCAAAAACAAGTTATTTCAAGTAAAGGGGGCTCCCGGTCAATAGCTAATCACAGATTCCATATGGTAAGTTTTGAAGATTGTTTCAACTTTTAAGGGTTCTATTTGATTTAGTAAATTAGTTTTACACCCTCCTTTTATTTTTGAACCATTTTTATGTTAAAATTTAGATTATGGAACATTGTTTACAACTTGCAACTTCAATGTTTTATAAACACATTTATCAAACTTTATGTATTGATATTACTTATGCTATCATAGACAAATCCGGAGACTCAAATGCCGCCTAGCCCCTTTGAAGTCTATTACAAGTTGCATTATAATGCTAAAAAACGATGGCAAAATGATGAGGCAGAAACCGAATATGTAAGTTATTACTATTATTGATAATCAATATATTTGTTTTGTTATTATTAAAATGTTCCATGGTCATTTTCCTTATTGTTTCTCTTTGTTTGCTTAGTATTGTGCGTTAGACTTTTAGTAGTGTTACTAATCTGCTTGAATTATTTATGCTAATTTCTTTCCGTTAAAAATTTGCGTTAATGCATTAATATTCCTAGCTTAATTTCTTTAAGTTAGGCGGCTATTATTCATCATAAAGAGGAGGCAGTGGCGGAGTTAATTTCTAATGGGACAACTATCACTACTACCATGCATCACGAGTTAGAAAAGGAGGCAATTGAAAGCATATGTGCTAAGGAAAAAACAACAAAATCTGCATGGAAGGTAGGCGTTGGGCCTGTTTTCAGAAAAAAAGATTTTTGGATGACATCAGAACCTGGATCGTCTCAACAAACTTTATGCGAGGATGAAGCACTTCGAAATAAGGTTGCTTCACTAGAAGAGGAAGTGAAACAAAGAAATGAAAAATATGAAAAGTTGTTAATGTTAGTGAGCTCAAAGTTTCCGGATTTTGAGAGCGCGGTATCTGCACATGTGAGTAGTGGAGCAAATGATTTGGATGAGCAAGTCAATGACAATGACAGTTTGAATTAGGAAGTGAGTTAAGACTTATTTTGTTAGTGTTTGATATATTTCCGTTTTAACGTTTAGACTTAATCTGTTTAGTACTATTTAGTTTTGTTTACTCTTTTTAATTTTTAGAATTAACATGCTATAATGTTATGCGTTAAATTAATTATGAATTGGTACATACACATTATAGACTATTAAATATAGTATCAAAGACTATTTTCAGTCTCTAATAAACATGCCGGAAACAAATCATAGTATTAAAGACTAGTTTTTTAGTCACAAAGTTGACATATTAGGGACTGATTATTAGTATTTAAAACACATATTTGGGACTGAAAAGGTTCTTACTTGATAAAAAAAATTCAGTCTCTAAAAAATCATATTTGATACTAAATAATAACTTTTAAGATTATTTTTCAGTCATTAAAAGATAATTAAGGAATAAAATGATATCTTGACATAGACTAAATTTCAGTCCCTAAAAGAACGTATTTAGGACTGAAAAAGTTCCTAGAAGATACATGTTTTCACTCTCTAAAACGCACATCCAAGACTAAATAACATGACATCTAAGATTATTTTTTCAGTCCCTAAACGAATATATGAAGACAGAATAGCACATTATCAGGGACTAACTTTTAGTCTCTATAACGTCTAATTAGAGAATGAAATGTCATAGAACCCAAGTCTAATTAAATCTATTTATGACAAAATACACAACATTTTAGTACTGATTTTCATTCCCAAAAAGCCTTGGTTTAAGGACTGATCTTCAGTCACAAACGAAATGTATTTAGGAATGAAATGATGTGGTATAGGGGGATAGAATAAGGACTGATTTTATGAGTAAGGGAGACTGAATGTCAGTCCTTATAGGTATCATATATTTAGGACTGAAATTTAGTTACTAATGAAGGTATCTAGGACTAACCAACTAGGGCTGACTCGTGACTGGCAAAATCAGTCTCCGATAGCCATTAGGGACTGATTTAGGAGTATCAAAGACTAATTTTTCAGTCCTTGATGACGGTCTTTTTTGTAGTGACGCCCAATTCACTAACCACTACAGGTGGTCTAAGAAAACTCAATACAGACTTGGTGTTTTATATGACACTCATATTGAGATTTAAAAAGAGCCAGTTTACTTGGTTTTTGTTTTGTGTCGTCGTTTAACTTCAGCTTATCAATGTATATCATCAGCTTATGGATTGCGTGTTGTGTGGCGAAGGGAGTGAGACTATGGACCACATTCTTACCGGATGTGGTGTAGCGGCGGGGGTTTGGAACGGGATTTCCACGTGGTGTCGAATTCCATATTTATACGCGTTTACCACTAAAGATTTAGTGCAGGTGTTCGATCAATGTCGTCTTTCTGTAAGTATTAAGGACGTGGTACAAGGTATTATAATCATCACGAGTTGGCGCATATGGAAAGCTAGAAATGATAAGATTTTCTCGAGCAAAGAGGCTAAACTGGTGGACATCGTATCGGACGTCAAAGTTTTGGGTTTTCTTTGGTACAATAATAGAAAGAGAAAAGGTTTGATGGAATGGGAGAAATGGTGTAATTTTGATGTTTTGTAACTGTTTTGTTCGTTTTTCGGTTTCCTATTCCATCTTGAAATAGGTTGATGTGGTGGTTATGAAATATGCATTTTCAAAAAAAAAAAAAAAAAAAAAGCTTATACAAAACCATAAATTTATTTAATATAGTTCTTTATTTAACAAGATTCTTATCCATTTCGTACTTAAATTCTTATCATAATTGTGTTTTAAAATAGGACAAAAAAATTAAATGTTAAATCTTCTAAAATTATTCATTTCTATAAACGGTTTATAATTACAAATTTAAATATTAAATCTTCTAAAATATAACGTAGTATGGGATAAACCTTGGCTAGGGATGCCGATTAGATAATATGACATTGAGTCACTCATATGAAAGTCACTGTTAAAAAAAAGTTACAAATTAAATAAATATTTATCATACTTCAAATTACATAATTAAGTTTTTCAAACTTGAAAGTTAAACCCAAATTAAATAAATCAAATTACCCTTATAAATTCTTTCGATCAAATGTTTTTTTTTTTAGTTAAACTCTATTAAAACCAATGTGTAACTTCTTTTTATACTTTAACATTATGTTTTGACTTAATTTGTCGAAATTTATACCTATTTAAGTTGATTTTTGAATAATTACTTCATTTTTTTGTCGCTTTGTCATACAACTTTACTTTGGCCAATGTTTCCATTTTATTTAAAGTTGAGGTTGCGGCCATGATGACTTTGTGCATGCATTCACTGTGTTTGTGTTCAGGCAATCTGTTAATCATATTTAAGCAAGTCACTAATTATTCTAAGATAGTATATATGTGCTAGATACTACTGTTACATATAAGAACTAGTTAACTACATATATATTCACACATGTAGTTAGTTTTGTAAGAATCTATTTTTTTGTATTTTGATTGGTATTGCTAGAAATATTGATTACAAATGTTGCTAAGTCGGTTAGATGTATCCTATGATTCTTAGACATAAGGTAAATCTCTAACTGATAAGTGATATTAATCACCTCACCATGCACGCTTCTTAGATCATTTTTAATGTATGTACTTTGAAATCGACTGACATGTGGTGATTATTATACTTAAATTATGTATGGATAGAGAAAATAGTCGGGAGACATAAAAAGTTATCATTCTACAATCTTTTGAGTCGATAGCAGTTAGATCATATTTATTTATCTTCAAAATGGATCTTCACTACTTACCTATTGATTCTTTTAGTTGGTGTCACCCAAGGTAATCGATTTTATATCCATAATAAAGATTGAACATGTATGTCATTCTTTCACATATGCCCACTTTGCACATTAGGATCGCCTATCATCATCATTATATATTATCCGATGCCAATTTGGTTGTTTTTTTCCATGTTCACATAGCAGCTTTAGAGTATCTTGAAGAAGTGACAAAGATGTATAGAGACTTCACTAGAGCAAGAGGTGCACACGTACAATTAGAAGTATGTTTTATGAGCTATCCCGTGTTGATCCTTTACAAAAAAAAAAATCTGAAAAACGGTCTGTTTTTTATGGTACGCATATTTTATCACTTCATATTATTTTTGCCTATTCCAGCAAGCTCCAGGAATAAACTAGTTTAATACATAAAAAAATGCGAAAGGACTAATGAATTAATTGTACTTTATAATAGAATATATTTCCTTTCTAGTCTTTATATGAAAAACGCACCGAGAGTCATAAATGCAAAGAAGCATCATTCTAAAAACTCTAAAAAATTTATTTATCACTTAAATATGCATTTAATATTTAAAATATCTAATATATCATACAAGGTGATATTATTGTGTGTTTGTGTATATATATACACACACACGTATCATGTATGTAAAAGAGAAATATAGTATCAAAGAATTAGAATGAAGAAGCAACAACAAGCTTTGATTTTATTTATAATGTTTTTCCTCATTTCATCTGGTAATTAAAATCAGTTTTACACTTTCTTGAATTTCTAAGCATGTCTTATTATATTTTTAGGGCTTTTCATCATGTTTCATCTAATATATGGATTTTCCAAATTATGTGTGAAGGGATGAGGTCCGGGACAACGGCGGTTCGAACTAGTGATCTACGACGACCGTGTGAAGACAAATATCATTGTACACCCTGGTGCGGAGATTGTGGTTATTGTGGTTGTATCAACGGTGAGTGTGCTAGTGATAATTGCCCTCCAACGTCAACTGCTCGTAAAGGATAGAGGTTTTAAAGGATAACTGATATGATACTATCTATAAAGCTTTTATTGATTATTATATTTTAAAGTTATGTGATACCATATCGATTCGAATATAAAAAAAGAAAATTAATGAAATAATGCTATTGCGTTTTTTTATTTTCTTTATTTTTCTCACACTTGCAACAAACTAAAGTTACTATGTGTTAATAAAGTAATGAATCCATTTTATTAGCATACTTAAATGCGTAAATAAATAAAAATTGGTAAGTTAAATTTGCAACCTTTCACTGTTCCTCACTATCGTCACACCCACACAGAGAGGCTCCAGTCGATTTTCAGGATCTAATACTAGCGATTGTTTCTCGTAAAAACACATCAGATCTATAACAACTAAGAAATTAAACCAATTGTGACATATATCACTCCATCATTTAACTTTCAATGTTTTTCCCCTTATGTACACATGACTTCCTCTCATTCATTCTCAATAATTTCCCCTCACTCTAAAGCATTCTCGAGGCTTCTTTATTTTTTTAACCCCCTATTATCACTCTCTACCTTAATAATTATTTGTTTTATAACATAAAATTAAATACTCCATAACTTCACTTTTCCTTTTCTTTCTTTAATCCGATGAAGCTTCACAAAAAAATTGAAACTCTAATATAATCCTTTTTCTTTAACATCTACCAAAGCCCCAAATCCATTGAAGCAATCTACGGCAATCTTCATTGTAATTTTGTTATTCATTGCCGATTATGTGTTGATTAAGATTATTATCACAAATCCATTGAATCATATTGTTATTCTCTTTCGATTATCAGTACATTTATCACACCCTAAAATTCCACTTGTGGGGTTTTACCGCGAGGCGCGTGACATATCAGGATCCAAGTCAACGGTCACAACAAACGACAACTATATGCAATAAAATGTTACGTAGAAATACCAACCACGCAGTTATAAGTTTTAATAGTAAAATAGTTCATGACAGCGGAAGCTTAGAAATGTTTACAAAACCAATAGTCAAAAGTATGAATGCAAACACAACCCGGTTTGCTTATAAATTCAAGACTAGACGCAGTGCGACTCAGTGCGCCTAAGACTCCCTGCTACCTTAGCGACCTGAGAAAACATGCGAAGTTAGACAACACATAAAGTGCCGATGAGTCACAGAGATAAAGTTTGCAAAATTTTGTCACAAAGTAAACCAGACCCAACAATCCTTACATCTATACCTGATGCTAGCTAGACATCGTTACATGATACTATAGTGTCATGAACCACTACTGACAAATAAGAATGCCTCAAACCCGTCACCGGTTCATCACCCGGTTCCGTAAGATATAGGACAAATATGCACCTGCCACCGACCTCCAGCCGGCCCGAGTAGGGCTTGCTAGGCCCAATAGATCTATTCACACTTTCCCCGCTATGTACCCACATATTAATGGTTCACTAAGACATGAGAGGACTTTACTGATGAAATAAGAGTCACTAAGTATCCATGTGATATAATGTAATATGTTGGTCTAAAAGTTAGAAAGTTTGTACCGTATGTTTCTCCCCAGAATGTTCTGAAAACAGTAAAGAATGGGGCTGTGACACTCACCTTAGTTTGTGTTCTTGAGATAAGAATAAAGATAAGCCTTGATAATCCCAAATACTGGCGATCTATCAATAAAGTTTGCATAAGAGTTTTGACTAATAACCCTAAGGTTAACTAGTCCCCGATTGTCCAGATCATAACTAAGTAAGTTTAAAAACGTGTTTGACTGTTTAACCGACACACTAGACCGACTCGACATCCCGTTGGTGACCCATTACACAAAAAAATCAAGTACACATAGATCACAAGTAAGGTTCAAGCATAACACACTTAGTTTGCATCAAGAATCGCACATACGAATTAGTTGGGTCGAATAAGGAAAGAAATAAGTTTGGTTCGACCCTAGTAAGCCTGGTTCGACCCATATAGTGTTCCTTCAACCCCAATATAAGTTCATGCAACCTAAAATAAGTTCGTTTGACCTTAACACATGTTCATTCGACCTTAACATGTGTTAATTCAACCTGAATCAAGTTCGTTCGACCAAACTGATGCACGTTCGACCTGAGAATGCTAGGTTCGACCCTGGGGCTGCCAACTTCAACCCCACGATGGTCGAAGGAAACCCCAGGTTCGCCCCCCCCCCCCTCAGTCCAACTTCTTAAAAACGCATCAAAACTATCCAGAAACATCACGAAACATCATGAAACACAACAGTCAAGTATGAATGACATATCCCCGTGAAACCCTACTAATTTTACTCCAAAATCAGTCTGTTTTAATGTTTACCCAAAATGGCAAAATTATGGAGATGTCACATCATGCATGAAGTGAAACAAAACCCCTAATCATATTATTCATAACAATATCATGTATCAATCCTTAAATCTTTCAAAATCCCCAAATTAGACATAACCTCATCCAATAACTTGTGACCTAAGATAATCAAAACTCATCAGTTATAACAATCCTAGAACATCTCTATATCATCAAAACATCATACAAACATCAAACAACACATAACACAACATGAAGGATCATTAACACATGTTAATACTTATGAAAACTCATGTTTTATGATAAAGTTTTGTTTAGAAAGGTTATCAATCATAAAAGTTATCTTAGATCAGATCTGGAACTTTGGGTTTTTATGAAAACGAATTAAAATGGCTCAAAAAGGATTTAGGATGAAGAACACACCTTAGATCTTCACTTGTAATGATTTAGAGGGTTAGATTATGAAAAACGAGATCAAAAACTCCTTCCCCAGTGATAAAAGTTGAAAGAGAGTGTTTAGAGGCGTTTAGGGTTTGTGAAATGATGAAAAATGACTAAGTATGGTATTTATAGCCTGGGTAGGTTTGACCCTGTACAGGGGTCGAAGGAGGGTTTATGTGGTCGAAGGAGGTTTTTAGCAAACAGATGGTCAGGTTTGACCCCCCTTAAGGTCGAACCAACAACGGGACTCAAGACTCGTATGTATATAAAAAGACACCAATGATCCTCAAGATCATTGAACCCTGGACAATACGTAAGAAAATCCCGACTCAACTAACCGAGTTAAGTACGTAAATAAAATATTTTCCGCTAAGGTAGACTTATAAGTTTAAAAATGTCAAGTCAAATATGCCAGGTGTCACAACATTATCCCTGATTTGGCGCCAATTAAATATTCTTAAAATTTTAAGTTCATATTCTGAAGTATTTGTTAAAAGATACAATTGTTTCGGTGTTTTAAATGTTTTAACTTATTAACTGACCATCCGGGTCTCTAATGGTTGGATCTATCTCTTTACCGAACTTGAACTTGAACTTGAAGTTGTTATAGATTTATTTACTAGGGTTGGATTGTTATCGGAAATATCAAGGGTGAATTGTTATAAATTATTTTATCAGTGTCTGGTTGTTTAGAAACTTGGAATACAAATTCATATGTTTGTAAGCCTATTCATCTGTTCTATTACGATTTTTTATTTTATCCAATTATTATATATGATTTATGATTGATTTTGTAATGTTTTAATGTTAGGATTTTTGTTGTTTAGTATCTACTATCTCATCAATAAAAGTAAAAAACAGTAAAAGATTATTTATGTTTGATTAAGGTTTTATTGTATATTATCTTTTATCTCATGAATCAAAATAAAAATCAGTAAAAGATGACCTCTATTTGATTAGGGTTTTTGTTGTTTATCATCTATTAACTAATGGATCAAAGTAAAAATTAGTAAAAGATCATCTCTGTTTAATTAGTTTCTTTCATACTTTACTAATTGATTTATCAGTATTAATTCAAGTATGGTTGACTGCCCATTGTTTTTATTAGGATCATGATATCTGTGAGGATTGATTAGATATTAGGGTTTGATTGGATTTGATTAGGTGTTTCTGGATGGATGTTTGTTAGTGGATTAAATGGAATTTATTGGTGGATGTATGGTGTTCATACGGATTATGATATTGTTTTTTGAATGCTCATTTGAATTTTATATTTGATCTTACTTTGGTTGGTCAACAATGGATTGCTTGTTTGTAAGAATATTTTAATTGGTTACCAAGATTATGGCATTAATTCTAATTGATTTGATTTGGTCAAATCTTTTTATATAGAAAATTCTAATTTAAAATTGATTGATATGATTTGGCTTGACCAAAAAAAATTTACATTGTAGATTTTGGTTAAACGTTAAAAATATTCGAATACTAAATGTCTTATTTAAGTATTTTATTTTAAGATAATAATGGTATCAATTAGAGTTAATTAAGATATTTATTACATTTAATTTGAAAATTTGAATGATCTGAGTCCTTTAAAAATATTTAAATTTTTTTAATTTTAGTTAATAATGGTAACAACTACACCTACTTACTACATTTAAATTAGAGATTTTAAATATATTAAAAACCTATAATTTGACGGTAGTAAGTATGTGTAATTGTTACCATTATTAACTTAAATTCAAAATTTTAAATTAAACGTAATAAATGTATTAATTAACTCTAATTGTTACCATTATTATCTTAAATTCAATTTTTTAATTTTTATAAAATTAATCGAAAACTAAAAATTAAAATTATAGATATTAAAATATGAAATTAAATACTTAAATATAACATTTAGTATTCAAAGACCTTTTGACTTGTGTTCGCTTTTATGTAATTTGGTGAAGTGCGATTAAGTTGCAAGCATATACCAATATGCATTATAATCGGTTTTGAGAGTACGATATATATACTAGTACATCAATACTAGTCAATTGAACCGAGTGGAGAGAATATTGCAAGGGATATGTGTGTGGTTTATTGGCTTTAGAAGGTAGGCTAATCTTGGGTAACCACTTGAGTTTTGAAAAGAAATATTCATTGAAAGTTGGGTAGTCTTGATTGTAGAAGCCATAGGAACTAGGTATGACATTAGACCTTAACTCTTTAGAATGGGGAATGCGTTTTGTGTTTGGAATTGTAAAAGCGTAATAAATTTGCTTGAGGACAAGCAAAAAGCTAAGTTTGGGGTTGTGATACGCGGGGGAAAATCTTAGTCGTTTCGTGTTTAAGATTGTATTTTTATGCAATTTTATGGTTTTGGACACACTACTTTGATAAAGCTTGCGTTTTGCAGGTTTAACAAAGTTTAAGGTGTATTTTGGAGCTAAACGAAGCTTTGGATTGGAGCTAGGATGATTCAGGAAAGAAAAACGAAGAAGAAAAATGGAGAAACTGGTGACGGCCTGTCCGCGACGGACGCTGTTAGTCAAAGTCAAAGTCAAAGTCAAAGAAATCAATGTGTTTAGGAGAATTAATGGGACTTTGACCAAGACTTTGACCAGAGACTTTGACTAGAGACTTGACCGAGACTTTGACCAAAGACTGTGACCAAGACTTTGACTAAACTAAATGGTCATTAAGAGAAGTTTGACAATGGAGACTATATAATCAAGTCTTGAGAGTAATCGCTTATCATCCCTCATACTTCATCTCTACACTAAAAATCCAAATCCATCCTACAATCATCTTTTCATCACCTTCTCAATATCCAAGATTCAAGATTTCATGGTTGAATATTGAAGAACACGAACAGTTGAAGAATTCTATGGCCATGCTAGGCTAAACTCTTATTCATATCCGGGTGTAAAACATTGATTCTAGGGTTCTAAACATTTGGGTATTTTCTATTTTATATTTGCTTTTGAATGTCAAACAATTGTGTTGAATTGCGATTAATCTTATATTGAAGCCATTTTAGTTAATTGATCTTGTGCCAATTTCTAGTGTCATGAACATGGTTCCTTGCTTCAACACAAATCTAGGGTTGTATGTTCTAGAGTTATAAAGTATATTATCGTCCATCATAGATGTTGATGATTCTTGATACCTACACCTAATGAGACAACCAACCCGCATACATCATTTGCAATAATTATAATTGCCCCATTTGTTAGAGCCTTAGTAATCAATTGTTGAAACCCGAGTGTGAATCTTATTTATCATTGTTTGCAACTCATTTCTACTAATTACTTTCATTTCAATTTAATTTCAAGTTTTACTAAAACAATCAAAATATTTTCACATAATCTTAAATGAATACAATAGCAAGCTTCATAATCAATTAGACACCTTCATAAATATTTTCCAATCAACTAAACAACATTCACTAACCACGCGCTCCTTGGATTCGATACCCTACTTACCCTAGCTACCTAGGTTATTTAGGTTTTGTATGACCCGTGACGACCGGTTCATCAAATGGCGCTGTTGCTGGGGATTGCATGATTTTGGGCAAGTTATTTTGAAGCGGACTCGCAAAACATATGATCTTTACATGCCGATACTAGTCAAGCATCTTTGGACACGACATGTAAACTACCGAGCATACATTGGAAACTCGGTAGGCAAATGTTCTTTGAGACCACCATGAATCAGAATCAGGTATGATTGTTGTATATTTTGTTTATTTATTTGTTTTATGTTTTATTTTTTTTAATTTTTATTTTTAAGTGTGTTTGAATCAGTTTTATTTTGTTGGAGTCATGGGATTGCTTGTTTTGATTTGAATTGAAAAAATAGATTATCCCGCCCGTACTCAATCTCCATTCGGGTGAGAACAATTTGAAATCACTAATGTTTGCAGGAATCCCAATTTGTTTGTTTTGTTTTTTTTTCTCTTTCGTGTTTCTTTGTTCCAGGTTTGTTATCGGCTGTGAATGAAATGCTATACGGCCGACATTGGAAGGAATTGAATGGACTTATACGCATATTGCTTATCCAGGGGAGTCTGTTCCTTTTACTGTTGTATTTTTTTTATTTGCTTTATTTTATTCCTAGCTCACATTGAGGACAATGTGTCGTTTAAGTGTGGTGGTGGGGAAACTTTCATTTTCATTTGCTTTAGTTAGGTTTGAGTCTAAAAAAAAAAGTCCTAAAAGCGGTCTGATCGGGAATGAAAGTGACTGTTTCAGTGCTTTCACTCTGTCTCTGTTTGTGGTGTGTAGGTCCTTAATCATGGTCCAATTCTTTAGAACAGACATATGAATCGTTTTCAGCAGGTATTTTTGAGAAAATGTTTAGAAGTTGCTTGATTAGGTGTAACGAGCTGTCGGTAATAAATGCATGCACACATCGTTAACCCTATTTTCCACATTTTTGTGAGTCTTGAGCCTACTAGATTGTTAGTTGATCTGATATATATTCATTTGTTGAGTGTAGGCCGTATGTTGCTCTGTTTTAGAACTTGTCTGATTTGATACATGCCGAGACTGTGGACTTGATTTATGCACATATATGATAAAGGCAAATTAGGAATCCCTTTTTCATCTTACACCTTTGTATACCCATCTAAGCGGAAAAAAAAATATCACCCTTAGTAGACTATTTTGAGCCTTTCACATTTTCATTTGTTTACCCGAATCCTGGTCTAGACTGACCCGTTTTGTTATCAGCTTTATTTGACGATCTATGTGTTTCCTATTTATGTGTTTAGTATTTATATTGTTATAAAAAAAATAAAGAAAAAAAAAGAAAAGAAAATGATGAAAAAAAATATGTTAGTATTGTATAATACGGGTCGAAAATAACCCGTAGTTTTAGTGATTGTGTTCAGCATGAATAAAAGATTGTCATGGGTTGGTAGTTTCTTTGTTTTTTTAGCCACTTTATAAACCTAAACATCCACCACCTTTAGCCTAAGCCCAAAACCTATAAGTCCTTTTGATATGTGCAAAGTCTATGTGTTACAGTGAAGGTTTGATTGTCTTACAAGCTTATGAGTACAGAGTTTCATATTCGGTTTTGCTTTGAGTGATTTATACTAGCACATTACACGCTAGTCCATATATTAAACCGGGGAGTGAACAACTGTGAGGGGTGTGTTGCATGAAAATAAAACTGACAACATGTTAGACTTAATTGGGTGAGTTATGTTTTCAAAATTGTACATCGTGGTTGCCTGTTGAATTAACACATCTAATGCTGATCTATGAATGGGGTATGATTTTGGATCATAACTAATGCATGGTGGGGGCGTTTGAGGTATTTGTTACTTGTTGTTCGTGGTAATGTTCTGAGCAGATTTGCTTGAGGGCAAGCAAAAGGTAAGTGTGGGGGTGTGATGCGCGGTTGCACGCGTCATGTTTATATGTTAGTTTTGTATATATTTTAGTCTTTTATTGTGTACTTTTAGTCGGTCTTAGTTATTTATTAGTGCGCATGCGTTTTGTAGGTGTTCGTGGATAATGAGTTCAAAACTAAAGAATTTTAATCGAGACACAAACACTTGAGAGCAGGTGTTCATGGACGTTGGGGCGTAGACGAGAAACTTTGGATAAGACAAGAATACCCGAGTCGGAGCCTACCACTAATAATAATAATAATAATAATAATAATAATAATAATAATAATAATAATAATAATAAATTCTAAACGTGACTTTATGTCACATTGGGTCACGGCCCAAATAAAAAAACATTTTGAGCTCCAACAATCTTGGAGGGCCAGGGGATTTTTGAAGAAGAACTAAAAAGGGTTTGGACGGCTGCACAAGGGATTATTATTTTTTTCGAGAGGCGCACAACCTTTTGGCTAAAGAGGAAGTCATGAGAGAAGCAAGACAGACGACAACCTTTTGGATGTGGAAGGAGGCTTCTACCATAACCATGAACGGATAAGTTATTCATGATTTCCTCCGGGTGAATCTTTGTATTGATTTTATATTCTGAACTCGTTTTGATTATGTATGAACTAGTATTTTTACTACTTGTGTTGGATTGAATAAACCTTGCTTATATTTGAATCAATTTATCTATTAACTGTGATTTCTGGCATCATAGGGAGGTTGGTTTATATTTGTATAGGGATAATTAGGCGTACGGTTTACGTTGAAAACATGTCCCTAGTTATTATTTCAATCTGAATAGTTATTGTGACATGATAGCTAGTTATTGTGAAAGGATAACCAAGGCCATGTCTATGTGGTGTTCTTGTAGTTAAATCGAATAGGTTGCAAGATTATACAAATAGGATCCCGGGTGGAAGTTACATTTATCTTTATTATTTATTTAGATTATTTTGTTATCATTTCAATATTTTTATAAAACAAACAAAAAGATAAAACTAGCAAACTTCATAATTGTATTTTTATATTTATTTGTTAACTAGATTAGACGAACAAATAATTTATGTGATATTAACCACATGCTCCTCGTGGATTCGATATTCCCTACTTACCCTGGCTACCTAGGTTATTTAGGTTTTGTATGACCCTTGACGACAGACGGTCATCAAATGGCGCCATTGCCGGGGAGCTAGTGCGCTTAGTGTTTAGAGATTAGTTGATTTTGTGATAATCTGTTTAATTGTTTGTTTGGTTCTATTATCTACTTTTTCCTTGTTACGCGTGGTTTGTTTATTGTGCAGGTGACAAATAATGCATATGTACCCGACATTCGGGGAGAAGCTCACCACTTGTATACAATTAGGAGAATTAGAAATTAGCAAGACAAGATCGTCATGAATTGGGTAGATGACGATCCATGTGAATGTTGTGGGAGCCAGGAGCATTTGTTGCAAGATTGTTTAGTGTTCCACAAAGGAGTTCAAGAACACAAGAAACGTGACATCTACAATCATCTAAGGCCACCAACACGCAAAGTCCAAACAAGCTTTCGAGGAGGTAACAACCGGCAACCACCTCTTCCACCAACTTCTAATAACCGAAATTGTGCCAACACTCCTCCATATCCACATCAAAACCGAAACCGAAAATACTCACCACAACATGGCCACTATTACAACCCACCTCAAAAGCTCAACAACAACCGATACCCTAATAGTCGAAATCTTTACCGAAACCAACCCGTATTACGCTATAGCAATCCAATATTTGAGCGGGTAAACCAAAACCAAAATGGTCACTATGAATGCCATCCCGCATTGAGCTATAGCAATCCAATATTTGAGCGGGTAAACCAAAACCGAAAATACCCACAACAACATGGCCATTATTACAACCCACCTCAAAACTCCAATCACAACCAATATCCCAACCAACGACCCGTACAATACACATTATGCCATCCACACTCTAAACCGCCTCCACCACCGGAAGATCATTCTTGTTTTTGTTGTGGGAAAATTCACATAAGTGCAGATTGCCCAGTATTTTGGAGTAATCCAAAGTATTGGAAAGAAAAATTGAGGGCTGGTTATAGGGCAAAGCCATATCAAGAAAATTACCAACCAAAAGCCAACCACGATTATAATTCAAATTGGGGCTATGAAGGTTATGAATCCGAAGAGGAGCCATTTTCAAGTTACCAAGAAGAATACAATATGAACCACAATGAATATCCTCAACCGACATATGAAGAACCTCAAAACTCACGAGATTCCAAGTTTGATGCTATCATAGATTTGATAAAAGAGACGAATCAGAGAAATGAAGTGAGAGACAAAGCTCATGAAGTTTTGGTTATGCAGGTTCGCCAACTAGCTGAGGAAATCGCTCAACATAAACTTGAGTGTGATGAGTTGGCTAGTAGTGTTGTGGTTTATGCTCATATAGATGAAGATACTACAAGTCTTTCTGAATAGTTAAACCCAACTGAAGACTTAGAATCTCATGAAGATCTGGTGGCTGAGGTGAAAGTTCCTCATGAATCTCACCCCGTGTTGATTATAGCACCCAACAAAGTGGAGGATAAAGGTTCAAAGATGAAGAAGAGGAAGGTGAGTTAGGAGGATATTGGGCAATTTATTGTAAAATGGCCCCCGCAACAAAAATCACCCAATTCTCATGCCAATAATTGAGAATCAATTGTGGGTTTGGAATGTAGACTACCGGGTGTATGTTAGAAACTCGGTAGGAAAATGTGGGATAAAACTTTCATGCATATATTTGATGAACAAGTGGAAGGAGAAGGAACAGATTGGGGAACATAAAGTAAACTACCGAGCTTATCTTGGTAACTCGGTAGGAAAATGTTCACTTCGACCACCGTGAATAAGAGGTACTTGTTAGTTTTTGTATATTTTTGTATTTTTTTTCTTTTGTTCGTTTTTTTATTTTGTTTGGTAGGTCAATAAACGTTGTGGGTGTGTTTCCTATATAACCCTCATGAGACCTCACTCGTCCTCATAACTGGGCTACCGGGAGGTTTAAAGGATCTATCTTAGTTAGTGTATATTTTGTCCACTAATCAAAATTAACTAAAAGATTACTTGGTAATGCTTTTCAACAAAAAGTAAAATCGATAACTCTTAATGTTTTTATGAGAAGCTTGCTTCTACACACTTGCGAGTTGCAGGTTTATTCATGATGGAAGTGGAACTATTTTGTTGAAGAACACATGGAATTGAAGAATGAAGAACAACCAGGTGCATCTATTTCCATCTCTTTAATTTTGATCGTTTACTTAGATTTAATAAATGGATTGTAAACTGTATATTGTTGATTGGGGTGAATTCTTTGGTTTGGCTTTATCACATTCCCGTAAACAATTTGAAACTTTCCCTACACATTGAGGACAATGTGGACTTTAAGTGCGGGGAGAGGAGAAAAATTTAAACATTTTGAAATCCACCATTTAAACACTACACATTGAGGACAATGTTGGACTCTAAGTGCGGGGATGGGGAAGAAAATTTGAAAATTTTTCAAAAATGTCCTTGTCCTTGTTTAAACATTTTAAAAACGCAAGTAACTAAGTCAACACGGGATGGTATGAACCATTTTGTTCTTTTGTCATGGTCAGGTTCTGAAAAATTCGCATGATAACTCTCAACTAGTTTTGGTAAAAAGAATTACGGGTGGTTATCTGGGAGTAGTTTGCTTGAAAGGTCGATTTATTACACACATGTCATATACCTGCCCATCTTTCCATGTGAGATTTTAAGCCACCACAACATGTTACACTTTATAAAATTCTATCTATTTTGCATGTTGTGTTCCTTTGAATTGAGTGTGCCATTATAGTTGCATACGGTAGAACTTGCACCTTTAATACGTTTACCGCCCTAGATCGATTGCGAACACAAGAATGATTAAGGGATTAGGTTAAACCTTTTATTATTAAACCATTTTTATCATCCCTGACCCATTCCAATATCCCTTAGTTAACCAATCTTGAGCCTTAAACATTTTTCAATTGACCACCCATATCAACCCAGTTGACCCATAAGCCTTTTTCACTTTAAACCCGAGTGAGGAAAATTCGATTGTAGGTTGTTCCTTTGTGTTGTAAATAGTTTAAAGTTATTATTGTTAGTTGGTTGTTGAAAAAGAGCAAAGTCTCTTAAAAAAAAGCATTGTAGAAAACAAAAAAAAATATTCTCTAGTTAGTCGTTGAATAAAAAGGCATATCCTTGCTTTATAGTTGAGTTAGTTTGTTTGTTTCTATTAGTTTGTTTGAAGTAATAAAAGTTGAATTTTCATCACCTTAGTCACTTTAAATATCCCATTCCACGCCCTTCGCCCAGCCACGTTACAACCCTTTTAAAGACCTTTTGACTTGTGTTCGCTTTTATGTAATTTGGTGAAGTGCGATTAAGTTGCAAGCATATAGCAATATGCATTATAATCGGTTTTGAGAGTACCATATATATACTAGTACATCAATACTAGTCAATTGAACCGAGTGGAGAGAATATTGCGAGGGATATGTGTGTGGTTTATTGGCTTTAGAAGGTAGGCTAATCTTGGGTAACCACTTGAGTTTTGAAAAGAAATATTAATTGAAAGTTGGGTAGTCTTGATTGTAGAAGCCATAGGAACTGGGTATGACATTAGACCTTAACTCTTTGAGAATGGGGAATGCGTTTTGTGTTTAGAATTGTAAAAGCGTAATAAATTTGCTTGAGGACAAGCAAAAAGATAAGTGTGGGGTTGTGATACGCGGGGAAAATCTTGTTCGTTTCGTGTTTAAGATTGTATTTTTATGCAATTTTATGGTTTTGGACACACTACTTTGATAAAGTTTGCGTTTTGCAGGTTTAACAAAGTTTAAGGTGTATTTCGGAGCTAAATGAAGCTTTGGATTGGAGCTAGGATGATTCAGGAAAGAAAAACGAAGAAGAAAAATGGAGAAACTGGTGACGGCCTGTCCGCGACGGACGCTGTTAGTCAAAGTCAAAGTCAAAGAAATCAATGTTTTTAGGAGAATTAATGGGACTTTGACCAAGACTTTGACCAGAGACTTTGACTAGAGACTTGACCGAGACTTTGACCAAGAGTTTGACTAAACTAAATGGTCATTAAGAGAAGTTTGACAATGGAGACTATATAATCAAGTCTTGAGAGTAATCGCTTATCATCCCTCATACTTCATCTCTACACTAAAAATCCAAATCCATCCTACAATCATCTTTTCATCACCTTCTCAATATCCAATATTCAAGATTTCAAGGTTGAATATTGAAGAACATGAACAGTTGAAGAATTTTATGGCATGCTAGGCTAAACTCTTATTCATATCCGGGTGTAAAACATTGATTCTAGGGTTCTAAACATTTGGGTATTTTCTATTTTATATTTGCTTTTGAATGTCAAACAATTGTGTTGAATTGCGATTAATCTTATGTTGAAGCCATTTTAGTTAATTGATCTTGTGCCAATTTCTAGTGTCATGAACATGGTTCCTTGCTTCAACACAAATCTAGGGTTGTATGTTCTAGAGTTATAAAGTATATTATCGTCCATCATAGATGTTGATGATTCTTGATACCTACACCTAATGAGACAACCAACCTGCATACATCATTTGCAATAATTATAATTGCCCCATTTGTTAAAGCCTTAGTAATCAATTGTTGAAACCCGGGTGTGAATCTTTATTTATCATTGTTTGCAACTCATTTCTACTAATTACTTTCATTTCAATTTAATTTCAAGTTTTACTAAAACAATCAAAATATTTTCACATAATCTTAAATGAATACAATCGCAAGCTTCATAATCAATTAGACACCTTCATAAATATTTTCCAATCAACTAAACAACATTCACTAACCACGCGCTCCTTGGATTCGATACCCTACTTACCCTAGCTACCTAGGTTATTTAGGTTTTGTATGACCCGTGACGACCGGTTCATCAAATGGCGCCGTTGCCGGGGATTGCACGATTTTGGACAAGTTATTTTGAAGCGGACTCGCAAAACATATGATCTTTACATGCGGATACTAGTCAAGCATCTTTGGACACGACATGTAAACTACCGAGCATACATTGGAAACTCGGTAGGCAAATGTTCTTTGAGACCACCATGAATCGGAATCAGGTATGATTGTTGTATATTTTATTTATTTATTTGTTTTATGTTTTATTTTTTTTTATTTTTATTTTTAAGTGTGTTTGAATCAGTTTTATTTTGTTGGAGTCATGGGATTGCTTGTTTTGATTTGAATTGAAAAAATAGATTATCCCGCCCGTACTCAATCTCCATTCGGGTGAGAACAATTTGGAAATCACTAATGTTTGCAGGAATCCCGATTTGTTTGTTTTGTTTTTTTTCTCTTTCGTGTTTCTTTGTTCCAGGTTTGTTATCGGCTATGAATGAAATGCTATACGGCCGACATTGGAAGGAATTGAATGGACTTATACGCATATTGCTTATCCAGGGGAGTCTGTTCCTTTTACTGTTGTATTTTATTTATTTTTTTTATTTGCTTTATTTTATTCTTAGCTCACATTGAGGACAATATGTCGTTTAAGTGTGGGGGTGGGGAAACTTTCATTTTCATTTGCTTTAGTTAGGTTTGAGTCTAAAAAAAAAGTCCTAAAAGCGGTCTGATCGGGAATGAAAGCGACTGTTTCAGTGCTTTCACTCTGTCTCTGTTTGTGGTGTGTAGGTCCTTAATCATGGTCCAATTCTTTAGAACAGACATATGAATCGTTTTCAGCAGGTATTTTTGAGAAAATGTTTAGAAGTTGCTTGATTAGGTTTAACGAGCTGTCGGTATTAAATGCATGCACACATTGGTAACCCTATTTTCCACATTTTTGTGAGATCTTGAGCCTACTAGATTGTTAATTGATCTGATATATATTCATTTGTTGAGTGTAGTCCGTATGTTGCTCTGTTTTAGAACTTGTCTGATTTGATACATGCCAAGACTGTAAACTTGATTTATGCACATATATGATAAAGGCAAATTAGGAATCCCTTTTTCGTCTTACACCTTTGTTTACCCATCTAACCGGAAAAAAAATATCACCCTTAGTAGACTACTTTGAGCCTTTCACATTTTCATTTGTTTACCCGAATCCTGGTCTAGACTAACCCGTTTTGTTATCAGCTTTATTTGACGATCTATGTGTTTCCTATTTATGTGTTTAGTATTTATATTGTTATCAAAAAAAAAATGATGAATAAAAAATATGTTAGAATTGTTTAATACGGGTCGAAAATAACCGGTAGTTTTAGTGATTGTGTTCAGCATGAATAAAAGATTGTCTTGGGTTGGTAGTTTCTTTGTATTTTTAGCCACTTTATAAACCTAAACATCCACCACCTTTAGCCTAAGCACAAAACCTGTAAGTCCTTTTGATATGTGCAAAGTCTATGTGTTACAGTGAAGGTTTGATTGTCTTACAAGCTTATGAGTACAGAGTTTCATATTCGGTTTTGCTTTGAGTGATTTATACTAGCACATTACACGCTAGTCCATATATTAAACCAAGGGGAGTGAACAACTGTGAGGGGTGTGTTGCATGAAAATAAAACTGACAACATGTTAGACTTAATTGGGTGAGTTATGTTTTCAAAATTGTACATCGTGGTTGCGTGTTGAATTAACACATCTAATGCTGATCTATGAATGGGGTATGATTTTGGACCATAACTAATGCATGGCGGGGGCGTTTGAGGTATTTGTTACTTGTTCGTGGTAATGTTCTGAGCAGATTTGCTTGAGGGCAAGCAAAAGGTAAGTGTGGGGGTGTAATGCGCGGTTGCACGCGTCATGTTTATATGTTAGTTTTGTATATATTTTAGTCTTTTATTGTGCACTTTTAGTCGGTCTTAGTTATTTATTAGTGCGCATGTGTTTTGTAAGTGTTCGTGGATAATGAGTTCAAAACTAAAGAATTTTAATCGAGACACAAACACTTGAGAGCAGGTGTTCATGGACGTTGGGGCGTAGACGAGAAACTTTGGATAAGCCAAGAATACCCGAGTCGGAGCCTACCACTAATAATAATAATAATAATAATAATAATAATAATAATAATAATAATAATAATAATAATAATAATAATAATAATAAATTCTAAACGTGACTTTATGTCACATTGGGTCACGACCCAAATAAAAAAACATTTTGAGCTCCAACAATCTTGGAGGGCAGGGGATTTTTGAAGAAGAACTAAAAAGGGTTTGGACGGCTGCACAAGGGATTATTATTTTTTTCGAGAGGCGCACAACCTTTTGGCTAAAGAGGAAGTCATGAGAGAAGCAAGACAGACGACAGCCTTTTGGATGTGGAAGGAGGCTTCTACCATAACCATGAACGGATAAGTTATTCATGATTTCCCCCGGGTAAATCTTTGTATTGATTTTATATTCTGAACTCGTTTTGATTATGTATGAACTAGTATTTTTACTACTTGTGTTGGATTGAATAAACCTTGCTTATATTTGAATCAATTTATCTATTAACTGTGATTTCTGGCATCATAGGGAGGTTGGTTTATATTTGTATAGGGATAATTAGGCGTACGGTTTACGTTGAAAACATGTCCCTAGTTATTATTTCAATCTGAATAGTTATTGTGAAAGGATAACCAAGGCCATGTCTATGTGGTGTTCTTGTAGTTAAATCGAATAGGTTGCAAGATTATACAAATAGGATCCCGGGTGGAAGTTACATTTATCTTTATTATTTATTTTGATTATTTTGTTATCATTTCAATATTTTTATAAAACAAACAAAAAGATAAAACTAGCAAACTTCATAATTGTATTTTTATATTTATTTGTTAACTAGATTAGACGAACAAATAATTTATGTGATATTAACCACATGCTCCTCGTGGATTCGATATTCCCTACTTACCCTGGCTACCTAGGTTATTTAGGTTTTGTATGACCCTTGACGACAGACAGTCATCACATAACTACTACGATTTACGGATGAACAGGCCTCACAAACATATGAATTATTATTCCAAGTTTCTAAACAATCAAACAATGATAAAATAATTTATAACAATCCACCTCTTATTTTTCCAATAAAATTCAACCCTGGTAAAGAAATCTATAACAACTTCTAGTTCAATAAAGGCATAGATCCCACCATTAGAGATTCGAATGGTCGGTTAATAAGTTAAAACATTTAAAACACCGTGTATTATTTCAATGGATTTGGGTCTTTGGTAGATGTTAAAGAAGAAGGATCATATTAGAGTTTTAATTTTTGGTGAAGAATCATCGGATTAAAGAGAAAAGAAAAGTAAATTTGTGAAATTTTTATGTTATAAAGAAAATAATCATTAAGGTAAAGAGTAATAATAAAGGGTTAACAAAAATAAAGAAGCCATGAAAATGCTTTAGAGTGGGGGGATTATTGTGAATAGATGAGAGGGTGTTATGTGTACAAAATGGGGGGGGGGGGGGCATTGAAGGTTAAATGATGGAGTGACATGTGTCACCAATTGGTTTTGTTTATTAGCTGTCATAGATATTTTAAAAAAATATTAACGTATGAACAAAGTATGATTGTTTACAGCTCATGGGAAGTAGTTGCTTAAAATACGGGGAAACGTATAACTATTATTTAAAAAAGCAATAGTTGAGGGAATTTTTATTGGCTAAATGTGACTTTCCCTAAACTGTTAAATTGACAAGTTACAAATACTACACCCCTTGCTTGGATTGAACCCAAGACCTTCCACTAAGAAGCAGCAGAAGCTCTACCGAAGTGAGCTACCTCCACTTGACTAGTTGAGGGAATTAAAGTGTCACTAGTGGGTTACTCGTGCTTTGCAGTGGGATTTCGATCTGTATCGGTTTGGTTTGATACGGTACCGGTACTCAAAACAACCGAAAGAGATACGCCCAAGAGGTTACATATCGACACATGAGTAACCATAAAAACGAATGTTGTTACGGTACCAAATTACCGATTCATTTCGTTACAGTAAATAAAATTGATTTCAATAATAGTACATAACAAGCACAAAATAAAAGGGAAAAAAATAAAAGAGCAAATAATAATAAAGTATTATTAATAAAATCAAAGTTATAAAATAATATGTGACACCCTCAAATTTCCACATGCGGGGTTTTACCGCGAGGCGCGTGACACACCAGGATCCAAGTCAACGGTCACAATAAACGACATCTATATGATAAGAAAACAACGTAAACTACTATTGAGTTTCAAAACCGTTCTAACACAGCGGAAGCAAAATGTATTATTACAACTTAAAAGTAAAACTCAAAGTCTGAAATGTTTAACAAAATATGCATATGATCCCTAGACGCCGTGAGACTCCGTGCGCCTATACTCAATGCTGCTACCTTAGCGACCTGAGAAAACATGCGAAAAAGACGTCAACATATAATGCTGGTGAGTTCACAGGTTTTAAGTTCGTAAACGTTTTCATGTGTAAAGCAATTCCTCATAAAGTTCCAAGTGTGCAAAAGTTCCAAGTAAATAACAAACGTTCCCTTACTACTACGACTATGTTGCTAAAACCATTACTGACAAACGTTGCTCAAGTTGCTGCCCATGTGTCAAGTGTCAAGTGTCAAGTAGAGACAATATGCACCCGCCCGGCTCCCAGCCGTCAGGTGGGGTTCGTCACACCCGATAGATCTATCCACATTTCCCCCGTTGTGCCCCGCACATTCATGGTTTCAATAGGGACTTAGGTTTCGTCATATAGTAAATAAGTGCCAAGCGTCAAGTGTCAAATGCCAAACATCAATGTTTAAAAGTGTCAAGTGCCAATGTTTAAATATGCCAAGTGCCAAACGTGTCACGTTTCTCAAAAGAGTCACATTCCCAAAAGGCGTCATGTTTCTAAAAGCGTTGCGTTTCAAAAGTGTTGTGTTTCAAAAGCGTCGTGCTTCAAAAGCGTTGCGTTTCAAAAGCGTTATGTTTCCAAAAGTGGTAAGTTTCATAAGAGTTGCGTTTTCGAATCATAAACGTTGCATTGCTAAAACGTGTGGCATGCTTCTCCCCCGAGAGAAAAGAGTATAAAAGAGGGGCCGTGAAACTCACCTTAGAGTGCGTCTTCTGATAACTAGAATTCCAACACGTGTATGATAATCCCAACTAATGACAACCTATTAATGAGTTTACATAAGTGTGATGAGTATTAACCCGAAGGCTAACTAGTCCCCGATTGTCCAGATCTTGACTACGTGTGTTAAAAAGTGTGTTTAAACGTTAACCGGACATCCCGGACCGACCCGACATCCCGTTGGTGACCCATTACATCAATTAGTCATGCACATAAGTTTAACACATAAGTTTCAAGCATAAAACACTTAGTTTGCATCAAAAATCTCATTCCGGACATCAGATGGTCGAATGTGGTTTTTCCCATTTCCACGTTCGCCCGTTTGAGCCACGTTCGCCCGTTTTTCCCACATTTTGTTCCACGTTCGCCCGTTTTTCCCACGTTCGCCCGTTTTTCCACGTTCGCCCATATTTTATTCCACGTTCGCCCATTCGAACCAATTTTATTCCACGTTCGCCCGTTTTCATCAGCATTTTATAAAACGCACCAAAACACATCTAAACGGTCCGAAAACATCACGAAACATTACCAATCACAGCAGTCAACTATCATTAACATATTCCTACATAACCTTACCAATTTTATCCCGAAATCCGTCCGTTTTACAAGTTACCCGAAATAGCAAATTATGGAGATGTCACATCAAACGCATGCAATCTTTACCCAATTAGGAAACTTTATGAAATCAATCAATAATCAACTTAATATACTCAGATTATCATGAACAATAAACCCCCCAATCATATCCTTATCACTATTATCATGAACAAGCCCTAGATCTAACCCCAAATCCCCAAAATGAACATAACATCATCAATAATCAATTGTAACCTATCTCAATCATAAATCATCATCAATAACAGTCCTAGATCATTGTCATAACATCTATACAGCAATCAATCATCAAACAATGCATAACATCACATAAAACACCATTAACACATGTTATTTTGTATGAAAACTCATTGTTTACTAATAGGTTTTGTTTAGAAAGATATTAGGAAGGTTTTTATTCATGAAAACATGTTTGAATCAGATCTGGACTCTTGGGGTTTAATGAAAACGAATTGAAATGCTTTAAAAATGATTTAGAATGAAGAACACACCTTAGATCTTTGTGTAGAAGATGTTTGTAGGTTAGATTATAGAAAACAAGGGCAAAAACTCCTTCCCCAATGTTTAAAGTTGCTAGAGAGTGTTTTGAGGCGTTTAGGGTTTGTGAAATGGTGAAAAATGACAAAGTGTGGTATTTATACTATGTCCACATTCGCCCCTTTTACCTGGGCGAATGTACCCTCCTTCGACCCTTTCACAGGGTCGAACGTACCCTGACTTGGTCGAATGAAATTCTTTAAATTCCATATCCCAGGTTCGCCCCTTTTACAAGGGTCGAACAAGGAGTATTGTCCAGGTTCGCCCATTTGATTGGTCGAACCAGGACTCAAGTTTTTCTAGTTTTCCAATTTGTCGTGTTTAACGCATTTTAAAGCACCCTAACATACGAGCATGCAACCTTAGTCTATGTTTAACATGTTTAAGCATGGATGATTATCTATACATCATTTAAACACATCTAAGCATATAATCCACCATACAACAATTAGTCTACACATACACTTAATTAGTTTATGTAATTCACCAACAACGGGACTCGTATTGTGTGTGTGACTAACCCAATGATCTCCCGAATCATTGGACCCTGGACTGGACAATACGGACTGTGTTCCGACTCTACTGATCCCGTCAAGTATGTTTAATAAACGTTTTTCGCTAAGGTAGACTTATGTGTTTATAAAATGTTGACCCAAACATGTCGGGTGTCACATAATATAACCATTTCATTCTTTGCCCGACTCCCTCACGTGACCCACATCCTCCAGACTCTAGCAACAGTGCCCCGTCATCATCAGACAGAGACGAAACTAAGGGGGGGGGAGGGGGGTCAGGAGGGTCTATTGACCTCTAATGTATCAAATTTCATACTCAATCAAGATCTAACATTGACGTTTATTGATACTTGGACCTTTCAATTATAAACTTAGTTAAAAGAAAAACAGATGAGAAGAATGTATCGTGAGTTCGTGACGGTAATATGTTTCTCCGATGGTGTGTGGCGGTAGTTCAGTGAGGGAGCTGGATAGTTGAAGACGAACAGATAAACGAAAGTTATGTCCTATTTTATTTCTGCTGAGCTTTTTAAAACTTATTTAGTGGTCCAGTTAAAAGCTTGATAAAATAACTGTTATTTATCGGACTGTATTTTGCGCACTCGATAGACATCAATATCCAATGTAAACATGAAAATCACATAACAAAATGTGAATAAAAGTTTCGACAATCATTTATTTATACATTAATTAATTTGATGTAGTACTAAAAATATACAAATTCTCTTGTATTTATTATTATAAACTTTCATAAAACTAAAAACCTCAAACACGTATAAATTGATAAAATTTCTAGCTTATGGTTAGCAACATAACATCGTTATAGTTATAATGGTTGTAGTACATCCATCGTAAAAAAACATAGTATATAAAAAGTTACATTGCGACCCCATTATAAAAGTCTGGTTTCACCATTGCCATCAAGTCCGTCACCCACCTCCAGCACGTTTGTGCCTCTCGCCGGCCGCTGGATTTTTTTCGCCTTCCCCTAATCAAGCCATATACATTTATGAAACACCTCAGTAACTTATTTAATCAAATCTTCATACAACAAACTTAAATATCAACAGTTACACCAAAATACAATATTTGCTCCTTTGTGGACTTTTGTTGAAAAAAGAACAAAGGTCAAATAGGTATGAACCGGAACTTACTTTGAGAGAAAAATATATTGAAATAAAATACCACAAATAATAACGCTCCCTGATGATGATGCGAAACGCCGTTTCAAAATATGAACATCAACTAATATGAACATAATCAAATTGGCCCATTAAAAACGAAGAACATAATTTTGTAAATGGGAACTTAAAGAACAACAAAAGTCGGCCCGTTTTGAAAATGTATATGTTACTCTTCAAAAGTAATCTATTTTTTGAGTGATGAGATTCTACATGGAATTTACTTTTACTATCCTCCAAATGCAATTCAAGCACCAAAGAACATTATGTTAACTTATTTTGAAGAATCTAGTTCCTAAATCTTTTTGTTGACCATATATTTTATGACTATTAATTAGAAAATTGTATGACGGTATGGTGCCTATAATTCGTTATTTGATAAATACTCGAGTAACAAGCGAAAATTTTTACCACTTTTAAACTACTGACATTTTGCTCGAACAAACATTTCTCTAAAGGCTTTCTTCTCCATCTTCCCTATTTTCTTTCGAGTCTTTTCATCGTCTTCAATTCCTTATAAAATGATATGAAGTTAAAACCAATAAAAATTTTACACGTCAAGCCAATGTCGTAAAGATGGCCAAATGGGCCAGTCAAGTAATATGCGTAAACAAGTGGGCTGGGTTGGCCTAGAACGTTTTTGCCAAAAATATACTCCAAAAAAAATACTAAGTTTCTCGAATATTAAATGACATAAAACGTTTTATGCAATCTGCACAACTTTTAACTAGTTACAAATGAAACGAAACTCGAATCAATCTATTCATCTAGTAAATGGGTCAAGTGAAAGAAGTTCCTATGAACCTTCATGTAATGTCCACATGTATCTGGTAGTTGAACCTGCAACAATGGAGATAACATAAATCACAATAAAGATAACATAAATCAACCTTTTAATTTTATCAGATGAAATAGGTGACTCATACACATATCACATTAAGGAAATGAAACAAAAAATCAACAAAAAAAGGTTAACTCAACAATACAAATCTCATGAACATCACAAATAAAAAAAATGTTCCTGAAAATCGTTTTTAGAAAAGGGAAAAGAAAAAGAAAAACTCAATTCTTAATCAGGAACTAAATTAAAACACTTCAAAATGAGAAAAGACCCAATAGCGTTTTAAAGTGCTTTACAGCCTCAGGATTCATCTTGTATAAGTTGTATATATTTTTTTACTGTTTAGTATTATTGTGTACAATCCTAAATCCTTAAGCTTCTGACATGCCTGCATATTTAACGAAAAAATGACTTAACATGTAAAGCAAATGATAAAATTCTTATAGTGGTCAGCAGTTGTACACAATTATCTATAATCTATATCTATAATCTATAATACATTATAAAGGAGGAGTTATGTACAACAAGGTAATTTGCATTTCCGTACAACTTAACAAGCAACATGTACAACATATTTAAGCAAGAAATTTAAGGGTATTATGGGCATAATTGGGACAATTAAGACACTTAAGAGGGTAATATAGACATTTCATCCACTTCCTCCTTTACAATATCAAAAGACTTTTACAATACTACCCTCCTTCTTCCATCCATACCCTTCAATCCTTTGCCTTCTTCCTTCATCAATATAGATCATTAACCTCTTGTCCCTTCAAGTTCCGTAACCTTAAGGATCAAATTGAATGAGATTGATTGTGAAATTCAAGTCCTCCTCTTATAACATTCAATTGAAGGCCACATGAACTATCTTGCCTAAAAAAAATGCTTTTGTAAGAACTATTACTTATTTTACTATTTGCATTTTCTTTGTTTGTTGCACAAAGTTTGCAATGTTTTATATTGTTTTTTTTTATTATTTATGCACCTAGATTTGGACAAGCACATTGCAACGAACAATTTTGACTGCAAATCAAATTGCTGGATTCCCCAAGGTTAGTTTTACATGTCACATAAATTGCTTCCTTGATCATTTATCATTTGTAAAATTTGTGTACTTTCTTTACGTTATAGATACAATGACGTGCACTTGATGAGATAAATGCTGGTGTATGTGACGGTATGACGTATGAAGAACTAAAGAAGAACATGCCTGAGGAATACGAGTATGTTAAATATGAAATATTCGATTTTTTTTTTTTTTTTTTTTTTGTAATTTTATACCTTTCCATTCAATTGTCTTTTTTATAAAGGTCAAGGAAGAAAGACAAACTCAGGTATCGATATCCTCGTGGAGAGTCGTATCTCGATGTGATACAAAGGTATTGAATTCAAATACAAGGAAAAATCTCTGTTGAAAATATAGAAAGTAAATAATTAAAGTTTTGGTATTTTACGCAACGTCAAAAGTTTGCAGTTGTGCATATAACAGGTTGGAGCAGGTTATTATTGAGTTAGAACGACAACGCGCGCTTATTGTAGTTGTATCTCACCAGGTAAGACAAGGCAACCACAAAATTTTACCTCCACAAATGGGTAAAAAAAAACTAAAAATAAAACGGGTTAAACGTGTTTGTAAAGTGTATTTTAATACATGTGTATGTATCAATATAGCTTTTGAATAATATTTAGGGCATTTGTTTTTTATTAACATTTTTAAATCAAATGAATATTATTTTTGGTGGGCGTGGCCCAAACCGTATGTAAATTACGTGTTACCCAACTCATCCATTGAAAGATTTGTGCAATGCAAACATGGGTTTAATGAATTTGTGCATTGCAGGGTGTTATAAGAGCTTTATATGCCCATTTTGCTGATATGTCATTGAAAGAAATTTCACACATAGAGGTAAACAACAAAACATTAGATCAATCTTTTCGGTCTTTTAATCTTTCAAAACACGTTAACACGTTTGAATATCGGGAATTTCAGATGCCGCTTCATAGGAAATTCTGGTACCAAAAAAAGATACTGACTATATTTTTCTCGCGTAACGAACCCGCTGCAACGCGCGGGCATTACCACTAGTTATCTTATTAAGGAGGAGTGATGGCTAACATAGTCATTTTCATTTTCGTACAACTTAAGAAGCAATATATACAACATACTTTAGCAAGAAATTTAAGGGTATTATAGGCATAGTTGTGACAATTAAGACACTTAGGAGGATATGTTTGTAATTTTACCATCATTATCTTACTCACATCTTAAGATTCTATTCCAATCTTGCCCTCATGACCATACCAATAGATATCCATTGAATTGTCTTTAAGAATTGTTTTAATTGTGTTTATTGGAAGCGTGAGACCTTTGAGTGTCTCTGATGAAGTGTATATGTCATCTTCTTGATATTGTAGTTCATTATCTTCAATGGTTAGGAAGAAGAGCTCCGGATGGAAAAAGTTGCACTAAATATCTCCAAGGATGTGAAGAAATTTTGGACAAAAATTGAGAAGCTGGTAAGTCATATATGTAATTTAGTATATGAGGGGTTTGTTTTACATTATAATTTTGATACATATTTATTTTCTATAAAATATCATGTCATTTTAGGTGTTGTACAAGCATCGGTTGGAGGTTGATCAAAAGAAGAAAAAAGCTCTTGACAAACATCTTGAATTTCTTCTAGGGCAAATCGAAAGGTAATTTCTTGACCTATGAATTTGGTAATTTTACTCTCTAATGAGCCAACTAGGTAAAATAAAATTAGACAGGAAGAATGTTATTCAAATGGGTCGGATGGGTCAAAAGTTTGCCAAAGTGTAATTTGTAAATTGTAAAACATAAAATCTCAATTTTTGATTGAAGTCCCATATTTTTTGTTTACTTTTCTCCTTCTTTGAGAGTTATTAATTTGTGCCATATTTACGCAAAACTGTAAAACAACTAGATTTTTGTTTGTTTTTCAATTAGATGGGTTGAAAATGATATACTTCATGTATAAATAAACATGTTTAATTCAATGTTACCAACATTACAAACACAAGCATTATGTTATTTATATACATCTATGTGAAATATAGATTGAAAACACATTGCATAGTACACGCACTTAAATTTTCATGGATAATGAGTATGATATGTTGATTGATAACAAGACCTTTTGGTTTCATCATAATTGTGATAGTGGGAGCTTATGTTTTCTTTGCTTAACGTCAATTCATTGAATTAAAATTGAACTTGTGGAGTCTGCTATAATACTATACCCATGTTAAAATTTGTATATGACTGAAGTCATCTGGATTTAAAGATGGAAGAAGTGATGTGATCTTGCTTAAATCCTTGAAAGCTAGACTTTAAAGTCGAAGATTTTTTTTAGTGCTTAAGAACACATTTTTATGGAGAAAAGCTTGTCGCATTGACGATTTGGTAGATGAAAATATTGGATATGGACTTGATAAACTAATATGGAGTATCATACTTTATATTATCGCTCCCGCGGCAACGCGCGGGCTTCCTACTAGTACATTATAAAGGAGGAGTGATGTACTATATTGGAATTTTGACATGGGTACAATTTTTAAAGCAACAAGTATAAGAGAATAAAGCTTATTTGCTAAGGGTATTATAGGCACAGTAGTGACAATTAAGACACCTAAGAGGGTAATGTAGACATTTCACCCACCTCCTCATTTACATTATCAAAACAAATTTACAATACCAGCCTTCCTTTTCCATCTCTACCCCCACCATTAACCTATCATTCAGTTATGAGACGCTTCGGCTTCCCTGTTTTAATTCTCACACATGGGATCTCAGCCTTTTCGGGTACCAACTCCTTCATACCTATCCAGATCATTCATAGCTATATCAATTACCAGTCACCAGACATCATCTTTGTGTTTAACACGCGTCATCGCCTCCAATGGCCTCCACATTTTATACCAATTCCTTGTTTCCCACCTTTATCTCCTTCCCCTCACATATCCCCTCTACAACGTCAACCAGGTTATTAATATTCATTTCTTCCTTCTTATTGATTCCTAAAACTATATGTTTACATATGTGTGTGTGTGTTATTGTGTTATTTCAGTGTGCACGGTTTAGGGCTAAAATGTTGTCACGGTGACTTAGGTTGAGAGTCCAACTGTGGTACGTGTTTATCATCCTTTTGTTGAATTGTTCAATCAACTTGCTGCTCAGTTTTAAGAAATACCTTTAGATCTGCATATGGTTGAAGCTGAGCGTATTGGATGTACGTGCTATAACTTATAATACAACTGCGTTTAGTAAATAGGAATGCAAACATACTTTAAAGTTAAAACATTTTGATGATTAATCCAAAATATGGCATTTGTGATTGTAGTTGACATACTCAAGACCACGGCAGTCGACAAACTCCCCACTTATATAGAAGGAATGGAAGCCACAATGGAACGATTGCTAGCATTAATTGATGATACCTACAAATATGTTGATGATGCGGTGGTGAGATTAGTTCTGTACTAATCTTAATCATTGCAAGTGCTTTTTTATTATTACTTAAACATCTATTTTAATCCTTCCAGGAAGGGCTTGTGGTGCCAGATAACACCATTGGAAGATTTATTTCAGATAGCGTAGCCTCCATTCCAAAGATATGACCATCTTCTTTTGATAAGCTTGTGAATGATTGTCTACAGGTAACGAAATATAAACACAAAACTACCCTTCGTTAGTTGAAGATTTGGTTTTGTACTAAAAAATATAAATGAGCAGTTAGAATTTTTTTGCAATATGGTGTTGATAATGTCTTTTTTGCTTTGTTGTAGGACCAATTGCTGTTACTATACTTGTCAAGCATTACAAGAACACAGCTCAGCAAATACCCAAACAATACTTTATTTACCATGTATGATACTTTAATGTTGTTGGTTTACAAAAAGTACATGTATAGCACCGAGAAAAAAACCCGAGAGCCGTACCTGTACAGCACCGAGACCGAACCGAGTATGGTTGTGCAGGTCCAAATTCGGTTCTATATATATGCAGTTTTCGGGTATCGGGTCGGGTCGGGTCGATTTCTAGGAAGGTCAAAACCGACTCCTTCATGCCTGGACCGAAAACATTAAACTATTGTTGATATTCAAATTCTGACATTCTGATTCCTCTTCCAGCATGTTTTGGCAGGGCCTCGTCATTAGAGTGGGTGATGTTGTGAGTTGACAGCTCTTCCGTTTCATTAGAAGGTGGCAAATTTAGTTCTATGTCAAGCATCTTACAGTGTTTTGTACCTTTGGTTAACTTGCTGCTTACTGCTATACAGGCACTAATGAGCTCAGATTCATTTCAAAGCTGGTTCCTAAACACAAGGTTATTTTTTCTATCATCACATAATTAGACTTTGAAATTTTTAAACTTGTTTTTACTTTCAAGTTCAATAGACAGAAAACCATTCTGCATTCAATATGCATGATTGGAGTTGCTAAAACATTTTCAAATGAACTGAACACTAACAGCCTCTTATAGGCTTAAAAGCATATACTCTTAAGTTGATTTTCTATCAAATATGAATTAAACATACATAACTTTTTCTATGTTGTTTTCTTTGACTGTTATTCAACCATTAGTTGCAGCACACACAGTAACATAAAGCCATAAATATAGTGGGTCTTCACCGAAAAAGATTGTTTCGTGTGCCATTTGAATCACATTCATTTTAAATTACCATTTTGTGTCTGTCTTACGGCCAGTGCTTATGTACCCAACAACCTTCGTAGTTTGGTAGGCGCTTATTGTCTTTTTAAAGTCTGGCCATTTCTTTAGGCACTTATTTTGTTTTTGGCAAATGCAGGATGGTTATGAGAAAGACATGAATGTTTGATTTAGATTCTTGCTTTTACTTTTTGCTAATAAATTAAATTTTTTGCCAAAAAGTGTTTCAAGTAAATCTAACCCTCCTCATTTACATACAAATGTATTGATTTGGGTTAGTAAAAAAATGGAACTAAAGATAAAAAGAAATAGGTCAAACGTGTCAAAATCAACCAAATTGTGTCCGTAATGCATATAAAGAAAATAAAGCTTATACGCCTCAAATTAGATTCTTGCTTTTACTTTAAATCAATCAAGTAGCTAAAAGTTATACATGTACTGACCGTAAATGATCCTATTACTCCTGCTAGATGGATTCCCCAAGAAGCTAATAAAGTATGTGTTTCAAACTTGAAACAAAAATATTTACACAAAAAATAAATAAAAAATTGATTTTTATTACTTGATGTTGGTTTAGGTGAACGAGTGGGTTGCAGGTGATGAAGCTCCCTTGGATAACCTTGGACTGATCATTTGCGGATGAATTTTCTGGAACATTTAGTAAAAAACAAAATCAAACTGTTATGAAACGCGAGAAAAGAGACACATTACAGGATGGCACATTCATAACTATAGTTTTTGAAGATTTCGTGTAGTTCAACCTTGATAATTAATACAAGCCATTCCTGTCGCAAAGCGTGGCTAACATTTACTATAGGTTTTATGGAAATTTTTCGTTGAATGGAATAGAATGTTAGAATGTTAGAAACCAGGAATGTGTTGTGGTTCATAATACACATCGTAATTGAATATGATATCGGTCGGGACACCCGCCGCAACGCGCGGGCATCCCCACTAGTATTCATCATAACAAACATATTATAATTCTATTAGTGATGATTCTGAACAACCAAAAAAATGTGTATTACCTTGCTGCAATGGGTTTTCATTAGGGCTACAAACGAACCGAACGAACACAAATAAGGCCTTGTTCGTGTTCGTTTGCTAAGAAAATTATATGTTCACAAACAGTAATGAACACTTACCGAATGAGATTTTCTGTTCGTGTTCATTTGTTAAGAAAGCACTCATGTTTGTGTTCGTTTGTGTTCATTTGTTAATTTTGTTCATGAACGCACACAAATACGAACGGACATTAATTAACACAAACAAGTATTCATGAACACAAATGAACACAAAGAAGTGTACATGAATGGAAACAAACACAAACGAACATATATTAACTTTTGCATAACATCAAATTCACGTACATTAGGTTTATTGATATCATATAGTTATATATTTACCTCACATATATTATTTATTGGGTAAAATAAATAAAAATAAAAGAATATAAAAATTAAAAACCTTAATAAACTATTGAATACAAACAAACATACACGAACACGTTACCGAACGTTCACGAACATAAACGAACGAATGCGACCTCTGTTCATGTTCGTTCGTTTAACTAAACGAACGGAAATTTTTATTTGTGTTCGTTCATTTATTAACGATCGAACACAAACGAACTTCCCACCAAACAGTTCATGAACTGTTTGCTGAAAGTTCAGTTCGTTTAGGAAACATTTGTGATGTGAAGTATTAAATGTTGTTCTACAATTGTTCTTTACTCACATTTGTGGTCAGACACTTTCATTATTATATGAGAGGCGGCATTCATAATGCCCATAAAGTTGACCGCCATCCAAAGAGTGAGGTAAGAGGCCAAAGTAACATATTAATCGGAAAAGATGTTGTACCACTTCATCTCCTTAAGCAATTGCTACATAATTGGCACCTAAACACGTACAGGCCCAACCTCAATTGGTAATCAACACATATATATTATTGAATTTTAATGCCACAATTAATGTATAAATTCAATCATAAGAAATCACAAATCTAAATAAAATTTCATAAAATGTTCAGGTAATGGTCCCAAGATGAATATCAATTCCACGTTTGTCATTCATTTTAACAACACCATAACAATAAGTAACTAAACTTGCATTTCAAATGTATAATGAATAATAATGTTTGCAAGAAACACTTAGATAGTGAAGGGTTTAATAACGCAACATCGAAAAGAATGAAATCTGCTTGAAACCAAGCAACCATTCTCTTGATGCAAAACAAATTTGAAATCAATATCAAAGAATCAGATAAAAATATATTAATCGAAAAAGCTAGGATGGCTAACACTTATCTTATGTCATAGGTCCTATTGTGGATGGAATGTGTGCTGTAAAAGGAACGTCCAGAATCACACCTGAACCCTAGCCACCATTGACTTCATGACCAGCCAAAGTGTCTTCTTTCTACGGCGACATGCAGACATAAATCAGTTGTTAATAGAGTGCACTCAGCAGGAAAAAGAATCAAGATTTGGGTTCTTACCATCCTTCCAGGAAACAGAAGGGAACCACCAAAAAAAACTTTGAGCCGCTACCGTCTTGACTGTCTGCCATATCCTCCCATCCTTGTGAAACCCACCTTTGTCTGGTGTCGGGGGCCGCCGACTGAGAATCGCTGGTGCGGCGGAGGTGTCTTTGACATTTTCTATGGGGTGGAGGTGTGAGATGGTCGGGTATCGATGAGGGTTTGGGGGGAGAGAGAGAGATAACCACTTAAAAAGAGAGAAGGTGTGACGGTCGAGGTGTTTGTTGGCCGTGGTGGCGTATTGGGAAATGGTGGTTGCACTGGTGTTGTGAGAGGAGGTGGCGGAGACAGTGGCATAGGGTAGGTGTGGGTGACCTCGGTGAAGATGCTGTAGAGAGAGAGAGAGAGAGAGAGAGAGAGAGAGAGAGAGATGTGGCAGACACAAATGAGGGGGAAACCATCTCTGGCACCACGTTTTGGATAGATGGCATGAGCTGGCTTCAAGATGAACACTTGTTCTAGACAAATGGGTAGAGCATATGCAGGTTGGCAGTACTACCCCTACAAGTTGGCATAATTACAAGAAAGCCAAATTACCATTCATCAAAGTTGTGATTTTAATATATAAATATAATAATAAATATAGGATAATGTCATGGAATTACGAGATGACAAAACGGCCATTGAATGAGGAAAGAACTACCAGAAGCTATGAATACATCAATAAACATGATGAATTTCAGTATTAATAATTTGAATATAATGGCCGGGTTTTAAAAAACAAAAAGGAAAATGGAGATGTGATTATGGGTGCAAAAGTCGTTAGGCGGTGCCAACTTAGTTGACTGAGGAGTTACGAGTACTAGGCCATAGTCGGGGAGCACTCGGAGCTTCGAGTACTCAGCCTAGGCGGGGTGTACTCAGGGATTACTCGTTGAGTAATCGGCTCCTAGGCAAGATTTTTACAACCATCATGTGAATGACTATTGTGGACAATAAAGATATTAAACTCAATACGAATTAAACACAAGAAAAACAAAGGCAACGGATTATATACAAGCAAAAGTTTTGATTTTGTAAATATAATTACAAAGAATATAGATGGATTTTAGCTGGATAAGTTTATGGAATAGTAAAATGACAAAAGAAAAGACATGGATGTGGATAATCTTCACGGTTCATAGGGATACAGTACAGTTATTCAGAGATCCAATCAAACAATACGACTAATTACTTACTTGCTCAGAGTTTGTCAAATAGCTCCTTGTTAGTGCACCATTTAGTATGTCCATAGCTTAGATATAATGTTGTCCTCTCATGTATAGTGTTTGGTAGTTAATCGGGTAGCATGTATAGTCGTTTACGCTCATTTTGAATCGGATGTAATGTTCCAGGTATATGAGTCATACGCCTGGACTGCTTTTAGGCGTAGAAGATACACCTTGTCTGTTTTAGGCGTAGGACAAGGGTCCTATAAATATGACCAGAGGAAAAATGAGCAGAGGATGTTTGCTCAGACCAGAGGATTGTTTAGACCAGAGGAAAAACGAGCAGAGGATGTTTGCTCAGACCAAAGGATAGTCAGACCAGAGGAAAAACTGAGCAGAGGATATTTCCTCTATTATTAATAAATCACTAACCATTCTTTGTGTAATGGTGCTAGTTATTCATGTGGCGGGACTTCCGGAGCAAAGATCAAGTCGCGAGAAGAACCGAACACACCCGAACGCTCAACTAGCTTTCGCATTTGAAGTTCCCGATTAAAATGCAAACTTTAGTACATGTTTTTAGTAGATCTAATTATAAGAAAATTTGTTGGGACCTATAAGATAGAAATAATAATGAGTTGGATTTTATAAATATCAAAGTTCGAAATCGAGAGTTTTTACTCATTAAGACCAAAGCCCGTAAGTTCTAATGTTAATCGCGTGTTTATGGATTAGGGTCTTACAAGTGGTATCAGAGCCATTGGTTTGAGGGATCCGAGTGTCGGGAAGGATACTTTGACTCAAACTGTGCACTCAAAGTGTTGAAGGGGGTTCAGTTCGAGGCTTGATCAAGGAATCCGGTAAGTAATATCTATAATAAACATCTGGTTTGATCGTGGTGAATCATAATAGGTTGTTGATTCATGAGAAATCATGATTATGTATTATGAGTAAGTAGTGGGGTTTTACCCTAATCATGAACTACACTAGTATGTAGAATAATCTTGCAATTTCTATGTGATTAGTATCATGCATGTGTGCTAATTGTTGAAATGATCATGTGCCAATGGTTAGCTAAGCCATGGTGGAATCTAGAAAGTCTTGAACACCTAGAATTAACATGATGAAAATGGTCAATATGAGTTGTTCGATGAAATGCTTGAATGAGGAAATAAATGTGTAATACATGTATGAACATGAATACTTGAAATGTGATGTTGGACTAGAGTTAAAACGAATACATGATGTCATGGATTCTAAAAGAAATCCATAATATGCATTCTAACAAAACAAGGTTTGACATGTCCCTAAGTTAGGTACAAGAACTAGGGATGCAAACGGGTCAAACGGATGCAAGTTCAATGTAACGCCCCGCTATTTTATAAAAAAATAAATAAATAATAATATATATTTATATTATATTCGCACAACTGTTGAAATTTCTTTCACGATAATACCTAATTAACAAGAAATATTTTTTTATTATTACTCGCCCACAAATTAAATTACTTAATTGCGTCATATAGTGACGCGGTGAGAATACATCGGATATTAAACGACTAGTCGATTCTAAATCTAACAAATTTAAATATGATATACATTCCAAATACTCGTTTTGAATCAAGTAATATAAATAAGTTACATAAAATAATTATTCTACTGATTAAACAAATTTAAATTAAAAACGAGACGCCAATCATTAACGGGTTCGTATATGCGGTTCACATCCATCTAACCCACCTAGCTAACCCTACATATTTATTATTTAAACACCTTAAGCCACCTCCTACTTTCTTAATCCTTCTTCCCCAAAACCCTAGCCACCACCACTACCCTTACCTTCTTCCTTCCTTGCACTCATTCAACACAACCATCACAATAGCCATCTACTTCCCCATTCCTTCTTCATCTCCTCCCACAACCCGAGTTTATCTCTCTTCCCTCTCTAACAAGCAGCGGCAGCAGCTACAACCACCACCCGAGCAACAGAATCACTACCCCCACCCCTCTAGATGACTCGCGCAATAACCATCGGAATGATACAGTGGCGGCGTAAAGGTTAGGATAGAAAGGGGTTAATCTACGGCCGGTTGGTGATGGTTTAGTACTCGTTGGTTGAGGCTCAGGCTGGGTATAGTGGTGTTTAGGCACGAACCAGGTTTGGTCTGATTTCGTGGTGATTTCCGGGAGGATAAGGTGTCGCTACAGTAACAACGACCGGGAATGGTTGGGTTCCAGTTAAGTCTCTTGTTCCGGGTCAGAAAGTGTAGCTACGGCGGTGGTGATCTTGGTTCGATTTGGTTCCTGGTCAGCTAGGTGTCGTGACCAGTAATGGTCATGGGTTCCGGTTTGGTTTTTGGTGGTCGTTGAGTCCAGTTCAGGTTCGGTGACCGGAGACGGTCATGCCGGCTGTAGTGGCTGGAGAGTTGAGTTTCTGCTCCTCGGTTGGCTTATTCCTTTTCGGGTTTAATTGTTTGGAGTAGATTCGGGTTGTCGAGACAACGTGCCAACACGTGGTCAAACGTTTCAGGTCTGGTCAAACTTCTCAAACGTGGTCGAACCGTCAGATCTGTCAACACGGGTTACGAGGCAAATACGCGAGTCGGGAAGGTACAACGCGCGCCACGACCTTAGTTATTTATTTTGTGTATATTGTATATAAATATTTATTCTAAAGACTAATCGAACCGAACCGAATTGTAACAAAAACTATTTATTTGTGAGCTTGACGAATCAAATAACGACTAACTTATGGTTATATTATTATGACAACTATCAAATGTTGGACTATATTGTCACACCCTCAAATTTCCACCTGCGGAGTTCTACCGCGAGGCGTGTGACACACCAGGATCTAAGTCAACGGTCACAATAAACGACGTCTAAATGTAAAACATACGTAAACAGAAACCATGCATAAGTTTAAAACCAACGTTCAACAGTGCGGAAGCATTTAAAGTTTACAAAAGTCATGCATAAATAAAACATAAGTTCAAAAGTTCATGATTCCAAAACGTGCAATGAGACCCTAGACGCGAGACGACTCCAGTGCGAACTCGTGCGCCTATCCGACAGTTGCTACCTTAGCGACCTGAGAAAACATGCTAAAAGAGTCAACATATAATGCTGGTGAGTTCACAGGTTTTAATTAAACGTTTAAAGTGATCCTTCGAAAACCTTTACCATCACAATTACTACTATGCTTGTGAGAACGCTAGCTAGGCGCAGAATGAGATACTCATACGGGTGAAACCATTGCTGACTAAGCCGTGTAGTGACCCTTAGTTTCCTATGGGCTACCGTCATCACGGTAGACCTTGTTTTATTAGAGACAATATGCACTCGTCGGTCCCACCGTCGAGTGGGGTTTGTCAGTTCCCAATAGCGCTATCCATATTTCCCCGCCATATACCCATGTTAGTGGTTTCTAAGGGACTTTTTGATGAACCGTATAGTACGATAAGTAAGCCATAGTATAACGTGATAAAGAGTCATGAGCCATAAGAGTTTAACAAGTCATAAATCATAAAAGAGTTTTAAGCATGTTTCTCCCCCGAAAACATAAACCGTAAAATGTGGGGCCGTGAACTCACCTTAGGTTGCGTATTCCGTTTAAGAGTAAACCGTATGCGTGATATGAGTAAACCGTCTGTAAGATATGATAGCCCCAACTATTGGCGACCTATCATAAGATATGTGTCAAGTTAGACTAATAACCCATCGGGTTCATTAGTCCCTAAGTCCAGTCCATGACCATTATGTGTCCGAAAAGCGTGTTTGACCGACAACAAGACTACGTAAGACAAGACTCGACATCCCATTGGTGACCCGACATTCCACGTGTTAGATAAATACAAGACATCATGCCACATATGCAATTAAACACTTAATACGCGCAACAGTTCACCTAGTCTAGCATAATATCCGATTAACGCATAAACAGGTTCGAACACGTGTCACTAAGTCATTGGGTGTATCCCGGGGTTCCTATCATGTTCCTAGGCGTCAAATCATGTTCCGGGATGTTAAAATATACATACAGCAGCATTATACGCGATTAGGAATCAAACTAGCATTTAGGATTGTAAATGCTAGTTGTATAGGCATTTAGGATTGTAAATGCTAGTTGTATAGGCATTTAAGATTGTAAATGCTAGTAGAAGTAGCATTTAGGAATCAAACTAGCATTTAGGATTGTAAATGCTAGTAGTTGAGGGGAATAGGCCTCTACTCGCCTATATATAGGCGAATAGGGCTTGTATTCGCCTGAACATCAGGCATTTAGGAGCCTACTCGCCTAAAGCCTCATGCGAGTAGGTTCCTACTCGCCTATACTGTTCTGTAGTGAAATTTTGCGCGCCGAACACTCCAAATCAGATCCGAAACATGTAAGAACATTCAATAATCATCCTAACACATTAACAAACATATTTCAAGCAAAACCCCTAAGTTTTCATCGTTCTAACAGTTCCGAATGCGAGCGTTTTCCCAAAATAGCAACTTAGCATGTAAACATCACATCAACATGCAAGAACTTGCCCTAAATAGCAATTATTCAGATTAAATCACATAACCACGTTATCCGATAGCATCCTACTGTTCTAGCATCATCCTAAAGCAAACCCTAACATCATACAATCAACAACACATCTCATATCATCCTTAATCATCCAAAATCCTTCAAATGGGTCAAAACATCAAGTATCAACAATACACCACCAAAACCATTCAAACTCCTAGGACATCATCATACTAACTTGTAATAGCCATAAACATCATAATAACACAAAACAACCATGATTCAATCCTAAAAATTCTATCTTTAATCACATATAACACATATAACACATGTAAAGGTGTGGGTTTGTTTAAAAACGGTTTTAAATGGATTTTCAAAGACAAAAACATTTATAAGTCAGGTCTGGACTTTTAGGGAGTAAAACATAATCATTTAAAGGTTTGGGTTTGAAGAACACACCTTGTTTTCAAGAGGAAATGATGGAATAAGCTTGGAAATGGTTGTTTTGATGTAAAAATAGGTTCCAGAGGGTGTTTGTGGGTTGAGATAGGTTATGGGACGGCTAGGGTTGAATAAATGATGTTTTAGAGGTCAAGGGTGGTATTTATAGGCGTTTCTAGTCGTTCGGGGCAATTCAGGCGAGTACGCAGCAGTATACGCGATTAGGACTGCTACTCGCATGAACCTTCATGCGAGTAGCCTCCTACTCGCTTAAAGCCTTCCCTACTCGCCTCAATTACTGGCGATTAGGCTATACCACATGGCCTAATCGCCTATAGTCTGTGTGTCCGGGTTTTTGGCGCGTTAAACCCTATTTTAACATATGTAAACACGTTTCCACATACCGACAAGTCACATAATGATTACCAACATATAATGCATGATAAATAACACGTTCCCACCCGATCACCAATTCCCGGGACCCGAGACTTGCGTATGTTAAAACCCTAATGATGTGCGACTCGACTCGACCGACCTTGTTATGTGTAACGTATGCGCGACTCGCTAAGGTAGACTTACTAAGTTTTCAAAAGTTAGTTACCGGAAGTTGCCGGGTGTCACATATATATTTATTTTTACTTGTCGAAAAGTATAGTTCCTCGCATATTATAGTTTTAACAAGTTAAACCACGTGTCGAGTATACGTGTCCATTTGATTGATTTTGGAAAAGTATAGACAACGTGAGTTGTCGGTTTTATACAAAAACAGAGGAAACTCTGCCCAAATTTTTACAAAATATAACTATAAATTTTGTACAAAAGAAGCTATATTTTACAAATAGACGCTATTCAAACTTTATTTCGTCATGATATAAAAGCGTACATAAATAAACATAATGCATATATTATCCGGTCTTCAAACAAACTAAAACGCGAATCAAGTTACATGTGCATTATTTTCACTAGTCTAAATGCTTTTTTTACAACTAGTCTCAAGTCGCGAAATCCTGAATATATCATAATAAAACATATATTGTAGATAACTATACATTCACATATATTTTCTAGAAACTAAACCAAGTACAATCGGTTCGTTAAGTCATACACACATTAAGATGCGCATTCGTTCAATGCGAGTCTAGGTAGTTGAATAAACTATCTTTACAACTAAGAAACAAAACAAGCTTATCTGCATTAGAATTTAAGGTATCGTTTATTTGTAATAGGATACAAGAGTTCAATTAATCCAAGTTCAGACTTGTTGCTACTTGCTAGTACTTACACAGTGAATTTCAGGTGAGTTTACATAGCCCCTTTTACCATTTCACTATTTTGGGGTGAAACATGTTACAACATCAATTTACAATTCAACATAAGTGTCTATGTGTTATTCTATGTTGCATTATGTCTTAAACATTACTATGGTAAGCACAATTATTCTAGCATAATCATTAACTCCGTACAAGCCAACGATACACAATGATAGATCTATTGGACTGACAACCCCACCTGGATACGTTACCTCCAGTATGGGTAGCGTGGGTGATTGTTATCGCAACATAAACGAGTGAACCATATGCGTATGGGATGGACCACAACATTCTAGTCACAAGGTTTGATTATGCACACGATTTACCGGGTAGTATTGTTTTCACATATGGACTAGACTTGCCATGACACTCGAATTGTACAAATTTTATTTCAATATTCAAACCTATGTAATTCTCACCAACTTTTGTTGACCCAAAATATTTTCAAACTTAACATGTTTCAGGTTATAGCAAATTGCTTGAAGATTAGAGTTAATGCTTGAAGATGTGTAGCTAGTATTTTTTTTATTATTTTGATGTACAAATTCTTAGATCAATTGTATGTAATTTATTTAAATCACTTAATGAAATTTATTATTTACCATGAGCTACTGAACAATCGTCAATACGTGACACCTCGATGTTTCCGCCATCGATTGGGGTGTTACAATCAACCTTCACTATACTCATAAGATTAATCAAGTTAGTCATCATTTCCAATAACTAACACATCTCCTGAGTTTATTCACACCGTTTCATCTAGGTTTGAGTTTGGGTCAGTTTGACTCCTAAAAGTCAAACTGTCCATAAACATATTCATGTAAACTAGCTTAGGCAATGATGCACACAAGTACTAAGCTTTCATTCCCTATACCCATCTCATCCTAAACAACATTTAGTGTTAAGGAAATGCGTATCTAGACAATCACATGTGTTAAGTTTATAAAACACCTTATTTTCACTGCGGCACTTTTTGCGCAGCAGCTGTTCGGGTTGCTTTTACCCCTTCTAAACCCCACAATCTGATTTCGACTTTCAAATACAAAATGTGCTACGTTCAAAGAGCTTTCCAGACATATAAAAAACGCATCCTAAGGATTTTTCTATGATGTTATATGAATATTTGAAGATCAGGTCAAAAACATATTATGTGCAGCGATTTCATTTTCAGCTGCTGTAATTGACCATTTTGACCCATTTAAAGTCTGAATTAGTTGAACATGTTCAAAGATGGATTGTGCTTCGTTCAAATAACTTTCTAGGCGTATAAAGAACAACTCCTAACGATTTTTGTATGATTTTATATGAATATTTTAAGATCAGGTCAGAAACATATTTTTGACCAAACAGCTTTGCTGTCAAAACTAAAATGTTAACTTTAGATGCTGTTTTGACCCACTACAACTCAGAATCAGCTTCTTATGACTAAATATGAAATGTAATATGTGCAACAAGCTTTTCAACGATATAAGGCTCGCCTTCTAACTCCTAATAACGAATGAGATACAGCCTTTACAAGATGGTCACCTAGGGCTGTCAAGAGTAACGAATTTCATACAATTTTACACTATTTGACCCAATTCAAGTTTCATGTAGGCATTTTATCAAACACTTCATGTGCACTTTTTTTTGCAAGTGAATTCTAAGCCTTATGGACTTCTCAAACTTTACCATTTGACTAGCTAATCATCAACAATTGATCACTTTGATTTGTAACATTTAAAAAGCATAAAAATAACAACTTAAGAAAGATTTCACCATATCCTTGTATGGTTCATATCTAGGGCAAAAACCCATTTAATACATAGAACAATTCTTCCACTAAAATCTGATTTCAAGCCACCCTAGGTGTTTTTGTCACATGATTGTGTGCTATTAGGCTCCCTAATCATGAGGGTAACCTTTATACTCCTATGAATCCCGTTTTTGAAAGCACCCTAAAATTTCATAAAGCTAGTTCATGAAGAATGGATCAATTTAGGTCAAATAAAAGAGTACCTTGGTGATTGTCATGCCTTAGATGATGAGAAATTGCATTATGCATGAGATTTCTTCTTGCTTTGGCTTGGATTGCACAAGATTTATGAGTTGTAGGTGTGGTGTGTGTGTTTTGTGTGTATGTTTTCATCCTCTGATGAAAATAATCGATGCACACACACATACACTTATGTATTTCATATATTTTTTTATGTTTAGTCAAGTTTGATGACTTGACCGGTTTAGCCCCTCAAGATCACACAATTGTTTTACCAAGTTAACCACTAACTTAGTCCTATTTAAGTGTTTAAGCCTTGTCTAGCTTATAAAATTAATGGGTTTAATTCCCCCGATTAGGGAGCTTGGTATTATTTGTTATTCGTTGGAGTAATTAAACCCAAAGCATTCGTATTAGCATAAGACGTGTTTTGGTAAAATTTGGGGTGTTACCGTATTATTGTTTTTATCTAGAAGTCAAAGTTATTAGTTTTTATAATTTTCCATAACAATCAAAGAAATAAATTAGATAAATTGTTAAATTAGTTAAAAACTTTACTTTCCACCGATTCTGTATAGAGACTACTCGACTTCCACTTACTACTTATTTTTATTCTTTTGACAGACCAAACGACATCAATAACATATCAAACCTTATCCCACACATATCGAAATTATCATATGTTTATCCTGCATATGTTGAAATTCATCCTACATATATCATCTAATATCATTTTTAATTGATATAATTATTTGGGGGGGGGGGGGTAGTTAGTGATCATCAGTTATACAGATCATATGATTTAGATTCTAGCTTTAGCTGGGTGATAGAGGCTTTACGCCACTTGGGGAGAGATTTGATTTCTGTCATAGGGTATATTAGGTGTAAATTAAAAATAGAGATTATGTAACATTCGTCATAAAAAAATGATTTAGATTCATAAGAAAAAAGAAAGAAATATATGAGTGCATAAATTTCAGTTGTGACATGAACAGTAATTGTTAACACAATAAGGTATCCCTATACCACGACAAGTATATTTGCAATCCGAGTCCTTTGTACACCAACTAGGAACTGCACGTTTGTTCATGTTGTATTGACTGGTAACAAATTGTGGTTGTTGGATCACTAATCTTTTATCAGCCAAAGCACAAGATGTTTGAATACCTACAAATCAAAATTCAATAGCTTAATCAAACTATCATGTTTATAAATTTGTATGCAAAAGATTTAAGACAAAGGAACAAGTTACAAACACATAGAGGGAGAGTACCAGAGACGAATATCAATAGCATGATCAAGAACATCATCTTCAATGGAGTTTGTTCCATGTCTTAATTAATCAACTCTAGATGCTAGTATTACGTTTGTTTCTAGACAATATCAATGTCGTCTTGTATGTGACTGCTAGTATGATTGCGCTTAGATTATATAGGGACTTATGATGTGTTGTGTCTTTAATATATTGCAAAAAAATAAATAAATAATAACAGACATGTTTAAAGAAATATCTAAAATGTTAAATACAAGGATAGCATGTTATAAGAACTTTAATTATTTACTAATTATAAAATATTTTGTAATAATAGTAGTTTAAAATTTTTCATTTTTGATTTTTCAAATACTTTTGCCGTATTACATAAAATAATCAGATAAGTAAATTTGAAAAGTAAATTAAGAGGGTGTTTGGGATTGCGTTTTGAATCTGATTTTTAGATTATTGCGTTTTGAAAACACAGATAATCAGTTTTTAGTGTTTGTATTGCCTTTTGAAAACGCAGATAATCAGTTTTGTAGGCTATCAAAACGCAATAATCTATAAGCAGCTCCACCCCTGCTTTTCCAAAACGCATTATCTATTTTGAATAATCAATCCCAAACACCCCTAAAAACAGGTTGAGGTTTTAACTTTCTTATTTTAGAGTTTAAAGTTTTAATATGTGAATGGACAAAAATACCCTCACACTTGGGGCATATGAAGGTCATGATCGTTAGTTTTTAACGATGTTAGTGCTTAATACCTGAGATTATAACAAATTAAAAAGTCAATACCTCAACTTGTTACTCTAACCTCTTAGTACATGATATTGAAATTTCATGAAAACCACATATGCTAACAATGTAATTAACTCTATAATTTAACAACTTGGCGGCGTAGCGGCTAACAGGCAAAACCTTATGCAAAGTTCAAGGGGTTGAGCCACGATGAGGCATTACAGAACATGCTAAATTATCATATGTCGGTTGCGCAATTAATAGGAGATGGTAATTAGTTGGAGTTGGTCATCAGTGGGAGCATGTCAGCTTCAATAGTGACCTGTTGCCACACAACCTATACCAATTTAGCTTAAACTAAAAGGGAAATGGATTTAAATACTCACAACTTTCATCGATTGGCGGATATCACTCCGAACTTTCACTTTGACCATTGTCACTCTCAACTTTCAACTTATTTTCTTTCATCACCCCCAAACTAACGGAGGTCTAACTCGGGAAGTCTTCGTGGCAAAAATGTAAAAACCAAAACTTAAGTGACCTTTTTAAAACTTTTTATTATTATTAAAATTTTATAGAACCCCCCCCCCTCTATCTCTTTCCTTTCTCTCTCTGTCTCTTTCCCTCTCTAAAAAACAACTACCATCACCTTCAAAAACCACACAACCCCCACCCCCAAAACTTCTAAGTTTAGGTTTTTACATTTTTGCCACGAAGATTAATCAGGTTAGACCTCCGTTAGTTTGGGGGTGATGGAAGAAAATAAGTTGAAAGTTGAGAGTTTCAGTGGTCAAAGTGAAAGTTCGAAGTGATATCCGCCAATATGTGAAAGTTGAGAGTATTTAAATCAAATTCCCCTAAACTAAACGGTTTGTGATGAAAATTAAAAGAATATTGAAAATGGATTTTGTGCACTTTTGTTGGTAACTCATGTGACTTTCAAATAAATTCTATCATTGGATTGAACTTTGGATCCTAATTGGGCCGATGATGAACCAAAGGAAGAAGTTGGGCTTTGGAGTTTGGACTTCGCAAGGGGCACACAGTTGGACATACGGAGGTTCGCAAGTCAGCAGCCTTTGCTGCTTGGTGCCGCAAATAAAAAAAAAGGTTTATGGAGTTGCCGCCTACGTACAAGACCGAAACGGTTTCAATAATGCTTGAATGGGTTTAATAAGAATGTGTTTGATATCCTTTCGATGACTTTCTATTTTTCTTTCACTGTCTATTTGATCTAATCCAATTTACTACGCTTAAGTTAAATAAACACTATTTAATATCAAACTTACAATGAAAAATGATCTATAAGGAATGAGATGTGGTGGCTGGAAGGTGTCTTCTCTTGCATAGGTGTGTTTTTTTTTACCCATGACCTCTTGGTCTAGTGGTATGGTGTCCCCCCTTACAAATCCTTTCAAATGCAAGGTGAGGTGGAATAAAGGTGTAATAAAAATTTGTCGTTAAAAAAAAGTGCGATTTTTTTTCTTTTGAAACGGCATATCTTTGCGTTAACGACTTGTATGATAGGATAAAGAATTTACCATGTGTGTCACTAATATTAGTCCCGCGTTATTAATTCATCCCAAATCGGCATTCTTTTATATGCAACACGTAATTAGTATACATGTCCCAATATAAATACAATAATTTTGGCATTGAGATGACTTTTTTTTTTTTTTTGAACCGCCAATTGGAATCACTCACGGACCACTGGAGTATCATCGTGTCACCAGTGTTACCACGCGATCATATTCCACCACCAAATGCCATATTAGTTATTACTTTCCATATTTTTTTTATCATATTTGGGCATTATACAAGAAATGCCCCTGCCTTTTAATGCCTAATAGGATGGTGTTGGGGGCATTATCATACTTATTCATGCCCAAATAATGCCCATTACGTTAATGATTTTTTTTTGGACTAAATTATTATGTATAGGTCTCGTTTAAATTAATTGGAGAGTCCAACAAAAAGGTAAAAGTTTTTATGGTTTGCAAGTTAATACTGATGTTTTCATATGGCACGCAAATCAAGAGGAGTCACAACAATGAGATGACAATGATGCAAGGCTAGAGCTGGTTTAACTTCCTCTAAACAAACTGTTTAATTAGGTTTTGCACTTTTATGTTTATTTTCACTATTGAATTGTGTTTTTGTGTGATGACAAACTCTTAAAACATGATTGATGCATTAGTTAATTAAATAATTGATTTATGTTTTGAGTCCTTTCTTTACAACTTGTTCGGTTGATGACAAAACTTAGTAGTGAGTTGGGTGACATAAAGAGGGTTGACTTGATGCTTACTATTGGGTAGTTAATAGGGTTTGATGACAAGAACTTATGTTAATTACTATTTAACTTATTTCCAGAACTATGTCTATGTGGTTCTCAATCTATAAACTGAAAACTGAGTGAAACCTAGAACCCGTAGTTTAGAGGAGGTTACTTTGTTCGTATTTGTAAGACCCTAACCCGTAAACCTAAGATTTGTCATTTAAATTTCTGAGTTTAGGCCTTAACTAAAATCACTCCCGATTAAAACCTTGGTGACTACAAAAACATAACTCAATGAATCCCACCAATTTTTCTTTTTACGTTTTATCTACTAAAAACTTGTGTTACATTTTGTGTTTTAAACGGGACGGTCTATTGCGGAAGCCTTCTAAGTGTTCGGGTGTGCTCGGTTCTCTCGTGACTTGATCCTTGCTCCAGAACATCCAACAAATGTATACCTAGCACCATTACACAAGAAATGGTTAGTGGGATTGATAATAATGCATTTAGATTGGTGGAAGTGTCGAAACACGTCAAAACGAAATGATCAAGTTTGAATGACAAAACAAAAATTTAGGAGTTTACACGCGCCGTAAGCTACGGCTCTGACCGTATCTTACTGTCTGGGGCTACGGCTCTGGAGCTTGTTTTTAGCTTTAGCCTTCATTTCCTTGCTTATATTCCCCCGATCTTTGGGTGTTTTTAAATCATGTTCAAGCCTCTTCTTAAAGGCATTCGGGGACTTGTTTAATAGGACTTAATGAGTTATTTGAAAGCTTCTAAGCCCTCTCGGACTTAGTTTGATTACAATCCCATGATTTAACTATGGCTTTAGACATACTTGGCGCCAAGGCGCGCATTAAGCTTAGTTAGAATAATACTTACCGAATTGGCCTTCACACCTCTTAGGGGTTGTTTTCGAATTGAATTCACTTTGCCCAAAGGCTTTTATCTAACTACGGACTTACCGAGCGGTGTTGACCCATACCTTGCATCCATTGTGATTACTTAGGCATCGAGTGCCCAATTTCCGAGTGTTCTCATGCATACATTCTAGATTGAACACATTAGTCTCTTGAGACTCAATGGTGATACATTTACCATTGGACCCGTTAACCATGAGATTCCTAAAGCTTAGAATACCGCCTTTGAATGACGGGCTCGAATGATGAGAAAATCACCATTGGACCCATTAAGGCTAACACTATGCTATCCAAGTTTTTATCTATGGTTCAAGTGACAACAACACTTGACCCATTTAGCAAAATGTCTAACTACTTCATTCCATTGATTTCATTTATTCATTGCAATTAAAACATCATTTTCCACATATCCTTACTAATTGACCCGTTTGATGGATTTCACCATTCGGTCACATCTTATTGTTTAATTTAGTACCATATATCTTATTTTGATACGAGTTCACATAAATAGACCCAATTAAGGGATTTCACCTCTTTGGGGTTTACCTTTATTACCCACATAAGATTAAAACCAATGTATACAACACTTAAGCCATATTTATAATCTAATAATGTAAGTAAAACTTACCTTGTATTCATCTCATTTCCTTGCACTTAAGGCCTGTATTCGCTTGACCCGTTTGCTTGTTGATCCGTCCTTTCCAAGCTTGCACCTAGCTTGACAAGATCAATGTAACGCCCCGCTATTTTATAAAAAAAATAAATAAATAATAATATATATTTATATTATATTCGCACAACTGTTGAAATTTCTTTCACGATAATACCTAATTAACAAGAAATATTTTTTTATTATTACTCGCCCACAAATTAAATTACTTAATTGCGTCATATAGTGACGCGGTGAGAATACATCGGATATTAAACGACTAGTCGATTCTAAATCTAACAAATTTAAATATGATATACATTCCAAATACTCGTTTTGAATCGAATAATATAAATAAGTTACATAAAATAATTATTCTACTGATTAAACGAATTTAAATTAAAAACGAGACGCCAATCATTAACGGGTTCGTATATGCGGTTCACATCCATCTAACCCACCTAGCTAACCCTACATATTTATTATTTAAACACCTTAAGCCACCTCCTACTTTCTTAATCCTTCTTCCCCAAAACCCTAGCCACCACCACTACCCTTACCTTCTTCCTTCCTTGCACTCATTCAACACAACCATCACAATAGCCATCTACTTCCCCATTCCTTCTTCATCTCCTCCCACAACCCGAGTTTATCTCTCTTCCCTCTTAACAAGCAGCGGCAGCAGCTACAACCACCACCCGAGCAACAGAATCACTACCCCCACCCCTCTAGATGACTCGCGCAACAACCATCGGAATGATACAGTGGCGGCGTAAAGGTTAGGATAGAGAGGGGTTAATCTACGGCCGGTTGGTGATGGTTTAGTACTCGTTGGTTGAAGCTCAGGCTGGGTATAGTGGTGTTTAGGCACGAGCCAGGTTTGGTCTGATTTCGTGGTGATTTCCGGGAGGATAAGGTGCCGCTACAGTAACAACGACCGGGAATGGTTGGGTTCCAGTTAAGTCTCTTGTTCCGGGTCAGAAAGTGTAGCTACGGCGCTGGTGATCTTGGTTCGATTTGGTTCCGGGTCAGCTAGGTGTCATGACCAGTAATGGTCATGGGCTCCGGTTTGGTTTTTGGGGGTCGTTGAGTCCGGTTCAGGTTCGGTGACCGGAGACGGTCATGCCAGCTGTAGTGGCTGGAGAGTTGAGTTTCTGCTCCTCGGTTGGCTTATTCCTTTTCGGGTTTAATTGTTTGGAGTAGATTCGGGTTGTCGAGACAACGTGCCAACACGTGGTCAAACGTTTCAGGTCTGGTCAAACTTCTGGTCAACAGTGGTCAAACCGTCAGATCTGTCAACACGGGTTACGAGGCAAATACGCGACTCGGGAAGGTATAACGCGCGCCATGTAACATTTCGCATTTAACTATTTATACGTTACGGATTAAAACGACAAGCCCTATTATTTTTGGTGATATTTTGAACCCCTATACAATGATAATTATGTATATATATATATATAATAATAATAATAATAATAATAATAATAATAATAATAATAATAATAATTATAAGATTTGTTCAATTATGTTAAGCCCACAACACAAATTAACCCACCCTTTCTTTAAACTCGGCCCAGCCCACACCCTCACCCAGCCCAACAGCCTCAGGCCCAAACCCCCTTACCCTCTTGGCCCCCCTTAAAAAAAAAAAAAAGAAAACGTGCTGCTCCTGAGGCTCGAACCGGAGACCTCCCACACACAACACACGCGTTATAACCAGTGCTCCACTCCTCTTAGTTGGTTTAAACCCAACTTAAAACATATTTAACCCCTTCTAACTTTGTTTCTTCTCCTTCCGTGTTCGAACAGCAGACCCAGACGTGATGTTTATTTATTTATTTTTTTTTTCTTTTCTTTTGACCATCCCAATTAACTAAATTGACACACTTAAATTTATATATGGAATGATTGCACGATTACCGGCCCTGTATGACTTCGATTACACGTTAATTTCAATCAATCATTGACCAATTTGTATAATTACGCATTTAGACTTTAAGGTTTAGTCAAACCTTCCAATTAAACCATCCATTGATCCTCAGTATAAATTGGACATCTACGATCCTTCACAACTCGCTCACACTCTCTTCTCCACCTCCAAATATTCTGAAACACACAGATAATTAGCTTTTTTTGATCGTCGTTTGACTTTGGTTTGACCGGGCAAACGAGCACGATACAACACTGTGAGTCCAATTATTTTTGTGGGTTTTGTTAGTCGGCAAACATACAACAAAAGCCCTAACATTAATCGGGTTCAAAGTGTATGGATTGTCTGATTGTAAAACTAGGGTTCGTGCTTTGTAATTTGGGGATAAACTTGATTTCATGTCGCGTATAAAATTAATTTTAATCAGGATTCATCACAACCACTGGCCTAGGCCAAGTGGTTGTGACCATGGCTTGCAACCAAGGCTCCGGGTTCGAGTCCCGGCTACAGCCTCTTTTTTTGTTTCTTTTTATTTTAAACAACAAAATAATAATATACATATTAAACGTTTTAATCTTATAAATTCGTTTTTAAATATTTAAACTATTTTATAAATTCTAAAAAAATTATATTTATTAAATCTGAGATAAAAGTTTTATTTACAATTTTTATTTTTCTGAAATTCATTTATTTAATATTTATAATAATTAAATCAATTTTATACTATTATATTTATAAAAAATCCATTAAAATATCAAAACAACTTTATTAAATTCTACAAAAATTATCATGAGTTTGTATAGAGTTAAACTTTACTGAAACAATTTTAATTCAGAAAAATCAATTATTTTATATTTTTAATCAATTTTTGTTAGATTTAATCATAATTAAATCATAATAAATTTAATTTTCATTAACTTTGCACCAAAATTTTATACAATTTATTTTTAAATATTTAGAACAGAAACATTATTTTTAAAATAGAAATTCCTTAATTTTAGTATTTTTGAATATTAAAGTTAAATTTTGGCAATTTGTAATAAATAGATTTAAAAATCTATTTTAAAGGAAATAATTTTATAAAATTATTTTTTCAAACACATTATTGTGAGCATTCTAAATTCAAATTTTATAAAAAGACTTTCTTTTATTTATTTATCATATTTCCCTTTATTTAATTAACATTTATTTTAAATTCAACAATTGGTTATCCCCAAATCGAAACCCTAGGATATACTTATAAACTAGTTAGACTTAGACTTATTTGTTGCCTTATACATAGGGTAACACTTGGCAAACTATTGGGCTACACTTATACTATTTCTCAATACCAAAAACTATACAAGGTGAGTTTACGTAATCCTGTTTATGCGATTCTTTATACTTGCAACAATTTTAAGCAATTCAACATATATGTCTAGTAGTAAACTTTATTGCCTCATGTATTAGTCAACAGTTTCAACGAGTTTCAACATTTACATAATCATTAGCTATGGCCAAGCCGGCGATACTCAATAATAGATCTATTGGATTGACAACCCCACCGGATACGTGTACCTCCTACATAGGTCACGTGGGTGATTGTTATCGTTCAACATATTACTAAGGTGAACCGTAGATGACGGGATGGACCTAAACTAGTCGGAGGATTGATTATGTCAACATATTATACTATTCATGTAGACTTAAATTTACGATGGACATACGAATTGCTAGACTTTTATACTTAAACTATATGCTTAACATGGATTATGTATTCTCACCAACTTCTAGTTGACCCCCCCATTTTTCCAAACTCAACAGGAAATACTGATGCTTGAAGTCTAGAGCTAGCATGAGGAGATATTTGAAGCTTTGTTGATTACTTGATGTAGACTTTAATGTAATTCAATATTGTAATGTATTAAAGGATTATTTAAACTTGTGTACTACCATGAGCTACTGAACAATCATTCATACGTGGCACCTCGATGTTTCCGCCATCGGTTGGGGTGTTACACGCCACGACCTTAGTTATTTATTTTGTGTATATTGTATATAAATATTTATTCTAAAGACTAATCAAACCGAACCGAATTGTAACAAAAACTATTTATTTGTGAGCTTGACGAATCAAATAACGACTAACTTATGGTTATATTATTATGACAACTATCAAATGTTGGACTATTTATTTTTACTTGTCGAAAAGTATAGTTCCTCGCATATTATAGTTTTAACAAGTTAAACCACGTGTCGAGTATACGTGTCCATTTGATTGATTTTGGAAAAGTATAGACAACGTGAGTTGTCGGTTTTATACAAAAACAGAGGAAACTCTGCCCAAATTTTTACAAAATATAACTATAAATTTTGTACAAAAGAAGCTATATTTTACAAATAGACGCTATTCAAACTTTATTTCGTCATGATATAAAAGCGTACATAAATAAACATAATGCATATATTATCCGGTCTTCAAACAAACTAAAACGCGAATCAAGTTACATGTGCATTATTTTCACTAGTCTAAATGCTTTTTTTTACAACTAGTCTCAAGTCGCGAAATCCTGAATACATCATAATAAAACATATATTGTAGATAACTATACATTCACATATATTTTCTAGAAACTAAACCAAGTACAATCGGTTCGTTAAGTCATACACACATTAAGATGCGCATTCGTTCAATGCGAGTCTAGGTAGTTGAATAAACTATCTTTACAACTAAGAAACAAAACAAGCTTATCTGCATTAGAATTTAAGGTATCATTTATTTGTAATAGGATACAAGAGTTCAATTAATCCAAGTTCAGACTTGTTGCTACTTGCTAGTACTTACACAGTGAATTTCAGGTGAGTTTACATAGCCCCTTTTACCATTTCTTTATTTTGGGGTGAAACATGGTACAACATCAATTTACAATTCAACATAAGTGTCTATGTGTTATTCTATGTTGCATTATGTCTTAAACATTACTATGGTAAGCACAATTATTCTAGCATAATCATTAACTCCGTACAAGCCAACGATACACAATGATAGATCTATTGGACTAACAACCCCACCGGATACGTTACCTCCAGTATGGGTAGCGTGGGTGATTGTTATCGCAACATAAACGAGTGAACCATATGCGTATGGGATGGACCACAATATTCTAGTCACAAGGTTTGATTATGCACACGATTTACCGGGTAGTATTGTTTTCACATATGGACTAGACTTGCCATGACACTCGAATTGTACAAATTTTATTTCAATATTCAAACCTATGTAATTCTCACCAACTTTTGTTGACCCAAAATATTTTCAAACTTAACATGTTTCAGGTTATAGCAATTGCTTGAAGATTAGAGTTAATGCTTGAAGATGTGTAGCTAGTATTTATTTTATTATTTTGATGTACAAATTCTTAGAACAATTGTATGTAATTTATTTAAATCACTTAATGAAATTTATTATTTACCATGAGCTACTGAACAATCGTCAATACGTGACACTCGATTTTTCCGCCATCGGTTGGGGTGTTACAATCAACCTTCACTATACTCATAAGATTAATCAAGTTAGTCATCATTTCCAATAACTAACACATCTCATGAGTTTATTCACACCGTTTCATCTAGGTTTGAGTTTGGGTCAGTTTGACTCCTAAAAGTCAAACTGTCCATAAACATATTCATGTAAACTAGCTTAGGCAATGATGCACACAAGTACTAAGCTTTCATTCCCTATACCCATCTCATCCTAAACAACATTTAGTGTTAAGGAAATGCGTATCTAGACAATCACATGTGTTAAGTTTATAAAACACCTTATTTTCACTGCTGCACTTTTTGCGCGGCAGCTGTTCGGGTTGCTTTTACCCCTTCTAAACCCCACAATCTGATTTCGACTGTCAAATACAAAATGTGCTACGTTCAAAGAGCTTTCCAGACATATAAAAAACGCATCCTAATGATTTTTCTATGATGTTATATGAATATTTGAAGATCAGGTCAAAAACATATTATGTGCAGCGATTTCATTTTCAGCTGCTGTAATTGACCATTTTGACCCATTTAAAGTCTGAATTAGTTGAACATGTTCAAAGATGGATTGTGCTTCGTTCAAATAACTTTCTAGGCGTATAAAGAACAACTCCTAACGATTTTTCTATGATTTTATATGAATATTTTAAGATCAGGTCAGAAACATATTTTTGACCAAACAGCTTTGCTGTCAAAACTAAAATGTTAACTTTAGATGCTGTTTTGACCCACTACAACTCAGAATCAGCTTCTTATGACTAAATATGAAATGTAATATGTGCAACAAGCTTTTCAACGATATAAGGCTCGCCTTCTAACTCCTAATAACGAATGAGATACAGCCTTTACAAGATGGTCACCTAGGGCTGTCAAGAGTAACGAATTTCATACAATTTTACACTATTTGACCCAATTCAAGTTTCATGTAGGCATTTTATCAAACACTTCATGTGCACTTTTTTTTGCAAGTGAATTCTAAGCCTTATGGACTTCTCAAACTTTACCATTTGACTAGCTAATCATCAACAATTGATCACTTTGATTTGTAACATTTAAAAAGCATAAAAATAACAACTTAAGAAAGATTTCACCATATCCTTGTATGGTTCATATCTAGGGCAAAAACCCATTTAATACATAGAACAATTCTTCCACTAAAATCTGATTTCAAGCCACCCTAGGTGTTTTTGTCACATGATTGTGTGCTATTAGGCTCCCTAATCATGAGGGTAACCTTTATACTCCTATGAATCCCGTTTTTGAAAGCACCCTAAAATTTCATAAAGCTAGTTCATGAAGAATGGATCAATTTAGGTCAAATAAAAGAGTACCTTGGTGATTGTCATGCCTTAGATGATGAGAAATTGCATTATGCATGAGATTTCTTCTTGCTTTGGCTTGGATTGCACAAGATTTATGAGTTGTAGGTGTGGTGTGTGTGTTTTGTGTGTATGTTTTCATCCTCTGATGAAAATAATCGATGCACACACATACACTTATGTATTTCATATATTTTTTTATGTTTAGTCAAGTTTGATGACTTGACGGTTTAGCCCCTCAAGATCACACAATTGTTTTACCAAGTTAACCACTAACTTAGTCCCATTTAAGTGTTTAAGCCTTGTCTAGCTTATAAAATTAATGGGTTTAATTCCCCCGATTAGGGAGCTTGGTATTATTTGTTATTCGTTGGAGTAATTAAACCCAAAGCATTCGTATTAGCATAAGACGTGTTTTGGTAAAATTTGGGGTGTTACCGTATTATTGTTTTTATCTAGAAGTCAAAGTTATTAGTTTTTATAATTTTCCATAACAATCAAAGAAATAAATTAGATAAATAGTTAAATTAGTTAAAAACTTTACTTTCCACCGATTCTGTATAGAGACTACTCGACTTCCACTTACTACTTATTTTTATTCTTTTGACAGACCAAACGACATCGATCACATATCAAACCTTATCCCACACATATCGAAATTATCATATGTTTATCCTGCATATGTTGAAATTCATCCTACATATATCATCTAATATCATTTTTAATTGATATAATTATTTGGGGGGGGGGGGGGGGTAGTTAGTGATCATCAGTTATAGAGATCATATGATTTAGATTCTAGCTTTAGCTGGGTGATAGAGGCTTTATGCCACTTGGGGAGAGATTTGATTTCTGTCATAGGGTATATTAGGTGTAAATTAAAAATAGAGATTATGTAACATTCGTCATAAAAAAATGATTTAGATTCATAAAAAAAAGAAAGAAATATATGAGTGCATAAATTTCAGTTGTGACATGAACAGTAATTGTTAACACAATAAGGTATCCCTATACCACGACAAGTATATTTGCAATCCGAGTCCTTTGTACACCAACTAGGAACTGCACGTTTGTTCATGTTGTATTGACTGGTAACAAATTGTGGTTGTTGGATCACTAATCTTTTATCAGCCAAAGCACAAGATGTTTGAATACCTACAAATCAAAATTCAATAGCTTAATCAAACTATCATGTTTATAAATTTGTATGCAAAAGATTTAAGGCAAAGGAACAAGTTACAAACACATAGAGGGAGAGTACCAGAGACGAATATCAATAGCATGATCAAGAACATCATCTTCAATGGAGTTTGTTCCATGTCTTAATTAATCAACTCTAGATGCTAGTATTACGTTTGTTTCTAGACAATATCAATGTCGTCTTGTATGTGACTGCTAGTATGATTGCGCTTAGATTATATAGGGACTTATGATGTGTTGTGTCTTTAATATATTGCAAAAAAATTAATAAATAATAACAGACATGTTTAAAGAAATATCTAAAATGTTAAATACAAGGATAGCATGTTATAAGAACTTTAATTATTTACTAATTATAAAATATTTTGTAATAATAGTAGTTTAAAATTTTTCATTTTTGATTTTTCAAATACTTTTGCCGTATTACATAAAATAATCAGATAAGTAAATTTTGAAAAGTAAATTAAGAGGGTGTTTGGGATTGCGTTTTGAATCTGATTTTTAGATTATTGCGTTTTGAAAACACAGATAATCAGTTTTTAGTGTTTGTATTGCATTTTGAAAACGCAGATAATCAGTTTTGTAGGCTATCAAAACGCAATAATCTATAAGCAGCTCCACCCCTGCTTTTCCAAAACGCATAATCTATTTTGAATAATCAATCCCAAACACCCCCTAAAAACAGGTTGAGGTTTTAACTTTCTTATTTTAGAGTTTAAAGTTTTAATATGTGAATGGACAAAAATACCCTCACACTTGGGGCATATGAAGGTCATGATCGTTAGTTTTTAACGGTGTTAGTGCTTAATACCTGAGATTATAACAAATTAAAAAGTCAATACCTCAACTTGTTACTCTAACCTCTTAGTACATGATATTGAAATTTCATGAAAACCACATATGCTAACAATGTAATTAACTCTATAATTTAACAACTTGGCGGCGTAGCGGCTAACGGGCAAAACCTTATGCAAAGTTCAAGGGGTTGAGCCACGATGAGGCATTACAGAATATGCTAAATTATCATATGTCGGTTGCGCAATTAATAGGAGATGGTAATTAGTTGGAGTTGGTCATCAGTGGGAGCATGTCAGCTTCAATAGTGACCAGTTGCCACACAAACCTATACCAATTTAGCTTAAACTAAAAGGGAAATGGATTTAAATACTCACAACTTTCATCGATTGGCGGATATCACTCCGAACTTTCACTTTGACCATTGTCTCTCTCAACTTTCAACTTATTTTCTTTCATCGCCCCCAAACTAACGGAGGTCTAACTCGGGAAGTCTTCGTGGCAAAAATGTAAAAACCAAAACTTAAGTGACCTTTTTAAAACTTTTTATTATTATTAAAATTTTATAGAACCCCCCCCCCCCCTCTATCTCTTTCCTTTCTCTCTCTGTCTCTTTCCCTCTCTAAAAAACAACTACCATCACCTTCAAAAACCACACAACCCCCACCCCAAAAACTTCTAAGTTTAGGTTTTTACATTTTTGCCACGAAGATTAATCAGGTTAGAACTCCGTTAGTTTGGGGGTGATGGAAAAAAATAAGTTGAAAGTTGAGAGTTTCAGTGGTCAAAGTGAAAGTTCGAAGTGATATCCGCCAATATGTGAAAGTTGAGAGTATTTAAATCCATTTCCCCTAAACTAAACGGTTTGTGATGAAAATTAAAAGAATATTGAAAATGGATTTTGTGCACTTTTGTTGGTAACTCATGTGACTTTCAAATAAATTCTATCATTGGATTGAACTTTGGATCCTAATTGGGCCGATGATGAACCAAAGGAAGAAGTTGGGCTTTGGAGTTTGGACTTCGCAAGGGGAACACAGTTGGACATACGGAGGTTCGCAAGTCAGCAGCCTTTGCTGCTTGGTGCCGCAAATTAAAAAAAGGTTTATGGAGTTGCCGCCTACGTACAAGACCGAAACGGTTTCAATAATGCTTGAATGGGTTTAATAAGAATGTGTTTGATATCCTTTCGACGACTTTCTATTTTTCTTTCACTGTCTATTTGATCTAATCCAATTTACTACGCTTAAGTTAAATAAACACTATTTAATATCAAACTTACAATGAAAAATGATCTATAAGGAATGTGATGTGGTGGCTGGAAGGTGTCTTCTCTTGCATAGGTGTGTTTTTTTTTTACCCATGACCTCTTGGTCTAGTGGTATGGTGTCCCCGCTTACAAATCCTTTCAAATGCAAGGTGAGGTGGAATAAAGGTGTAATAAAAATTTGTCGTTAAAAAAAAGTGCGATTTTTTTCTTTTGAAACGGCATATCTTTGCGTTAACGACTTGTATGATAGGATAAAGAATTTACCATGTGTGTCACTAATATTAATCCCGCATTATTAATTCATCCCCAAATCGGCATTCTTTTATATGCAACACGTAATTAGTATACATGTCCCATTATAAATACAATAATTTTGGCATTGAGATGACCTTTTTTTTTTTGAACCGCCAATTGGAATCACTCACGGACCACTAGAGTATCATCGTGTCACCAGTGTTACCACGCGATCATATTCCACCACCAAATGCCATTTTAGTTATTACTTTCCATATTTTTTTTTTATCATATTTGGGCATTATACTAGAAATGCCTTCCCTTTTAATGCCTAATAGGATGGTGTTGGGGGCATTATCATACTTATTCATGCCCATATAATGCCCATTACGTTAATGATTTTTTTTGGACTAAATTATTATGTATAGGTCTCGTTTAAATTAATTGGAGAGTCCAACAAAAAGGTAAAAGTTTTAATGGTTTGCAAGTTAATACTGCTGTTTTCATATGGCACGCAAATCAAGAGGAGTCACAACAATGAGATGACAATGATGCAAAGGCTAGAGCTGGTTTAACTTCCTCTAAACAAACTGTTTAATTAGGTTTTGCACTTTTATGTTTATTTTCAGTATTGAATTGTGTTTTTGTGTAATGACAAACTCTTAAAACATGATTGATGCATTAGTTAATTAAATAATTGATTTATGTTTTGAGTCCTTTCTTTACAACTTGTTCGGTTGATGACAAAACTTAGTAGTGAGTTGGGTGACATAAAGAGAGTTGACTTGATGCTTACTATTGGGTAGTTAATAGGGTTTGATGACAAGAACTTATGTTAATTACTATTTAACTTATTTCCAGAACTATGTCTATGTGGTTCTCAATCTATAAACTGAAAACTGAGTGAAACCTAGAACCCGTAGTTTAGAGGAGGTTACTTTGTTCGTATTTGTAAGACCCTAACCCGTAAACCTAAGATTTGTCATTTAAATTTCTGAGTTTAGGCCTTAACTAAAATCACTCCCGATTAAAACCTTGGTAACTACAAAAACATAACTCAATGAATCCCACCAATTTTTGTTTTTACGTTTTATCTACTAAAAACTTGTGTTACATTTTGTGTTTTAAACGGGACGGTCTATTGCGGAAGCCTTTTAAGTGTTCGGGTGTGCTCGGTTCTCTCGTGACTTGATCCTTGCTCCAGAACATCCAACAAATGTATACCTAGCACCATTACACAAGAAATGGTTAGTGGGATTGATAATAATGCATTTAGATTGGTGGAAGTGTCGAAACACGTCAAAACGAAATGATCAAGTTTGAATGACAAAACAAAAATTTAGGAGTTTACACGCGCCGTAAGCTACGGCTCTGACCGTATCTTACTGTCTGGGGCTACGGCTCTGGAGCTTGTTTTTAGCTTTAGCCTTCATTTCCTTGCTTATATTCCCCCGATCTTTGGGTGTTTTTAAATCATGTTCAAGCCTCTTCTTAAAGGCATTCGGGGACTTGTTTAATAGGACTTAATGAGTTATTTGAAAGCTTCTAAGCCCTCTCGGACTTAGTTTGATTACAATCCCATGATTTAACTATGGCTTTAGACATACTTGGCGCCAAGGCGCGCATTAAGCTTAGTTAGAATAATACTTACCGAATTGGCCTTCACACCTCTTAGGGGTTGTTTTCGAATTGAATTCACTTTGCCCAAAGGCTTTTATCTAACTACGGACTTACCGGGCGGTGTTGACCCATACCTTGCATCCATTGTGATTACTTAGGCATCGAGTGCCCAATTTCCGAGTGTTCTCCTGCATACATTCTAGATTGAACACATTAGTCTCTTGAGACTCAATGGTGATACATTTACCATTGGACCCGTTAACCATGAGATTCCTAAAGCTTAGAATACCGGCTTTGAATGTCGGGCTCGAATGATGAGAAAATCACCATTGGACCCATTAAGGCTAACACTATGCTATCCAAGTTTTTATCTATGGTTCAAGTGACAACAACACTTGACCCATTTAGCAAAATGTCTAACTACTTCATTCCATTGATTTCATTTATTCATTGCAATTAAAACATCATTTTCCACATATCCTTACTAATTGACCCGTTTGATGGATTTCACCATTCGGTCACATCTTATTGTTTAATTTAGTACCATAAATCTTATTTTGATTCGAGTTCACATAAATAGACCCAATTAAGGGATTTCACCTCTTTGGGGTTTACCTTTATTACCCACATAAGATTAAAACCAATGTATACAACACTTAAGCCATATTTATAATCTAATAATGTAAGTAAACTTACCTTGTATTCATCTCATTTCCTTACACTTAAGGCCTGTATTCGCTTGACCCGTTTGCTTGTTGATCCGTCCTTTCCAAGCTTGCACCTAGCTTGACAAGATCAATGTAACGCCCCGCTATTTTATAAAAAAATAAATAATAATATATATTTATATTATATTCGCACAACTGTTGAAATTTCTTTCACAATAATACCTAATTAACAAGAAATATTTTTTTATTATTACTCGCCCACAAATTAAATTACTTAATTGCGTCATATAGTGACGCGGTGAGAATACATCGGATATTAAACGTCTAGTCGATTCTATATCTAACAAATTTAAATATGATATACATTCCAAATACTCGTTTTGAATCGAATAATATAAATAAGTTACATAAAATAATTATTCTACTGATTAAACGAATTTAAATTAAAAACGAGACGCCAATCATTAACGGGTTCGTATATGCGGTTCACATCCATCTAACCCACCTAGCTAACCCTACATATTTATTATTTAAACACCTTAAGCCACCTCCTACTTTCTTAAACCTTCTTCCCCAAAACCCTAGCCACCACCACTACCCTTACCTTCTTCCTTCCTTGCACTCATTCAACACAACCATCACAATAGCCATCTACTTCCCCATTCCTTCTTCATCTCCTCCCACAACCCGAGTTTATCTCTCTTCCCTCTCTAACAAGCAGCGGCAGCAGCTACAACCACCACCCGAGCAACAGAATCACTACCCCACCCCTCTAGATGACTCGCGCAACAACCATCGAAATGATACAGTGGCGGCGTAAAGGTTAGGATAGAAAGGGGTTAATCTACGGCCGGTTGGTGATGGTTTAGTACTCGTTGGTTGAGGCTCAGGCTGGGTATAGTGGTGTTTAGGCACGAGCCAGGTTTGGTCTGATTTCGTGGTGATTTCCGGGAGGATAAGGTGCCGCTACAGTAACAACGACCCGGAATGGTTGGGTTCCAGTTAAGTCTCTTGTTCCGGGTCAGAAAGTGTAGCTACGGCGGTGGTGATCTTGGTTCGATTTGGTTCCGGGTCAGCTAGGTGTCGTGACCAGTAATGGTCATGGGTTCCGGTTTGGTTTTTGGTGGTCATTGAGTCCGGTTCAGGTTCGGTGACCGGAGACGGTCATGCCGGCTGTAGTGGCTGGAGAGTTGAGTTTCTGCTCCTCGGTTGGCTTATTCCTTTTCGGGTTTAATTCTTTGGAGTAGATTCGGGTTGTCGAGACAACGTGCCAACATGTGGTCAAACGTTTCAGGTCTGGTCAAACTTCTGGTCAACAGTGGTCAAACGTGGTCAAACCGTCAGATCTGTCAACACGGGTTACGAGGCAAATACGCAACTCGGGAAGGTATAACGCGCGCCACGACCTTAGTTATTTATTTTGTGTATATTGTATATAAATATTTATTCTAAAGACTAATCGAACCGAACCGAATTGTAACAAAAACTATTTATTTGTGGGCTTGACGAATCAAATAACGACTAACTTATGGTTATATTATTATGACAACTATCAAATGTTGGACTATATATTTATTTTTACTTGTCGAAAAGTATAGTTCCTCGCATATTATAGTTTTAACAAGTTAAACCACGTGTCGAGTATACGTGTCCATTTGATTGATTTTGGAAAAGTATAGACAACGTGAGTTGTTGGTTTTATACAAAAACAGAGGAAACTCTGCCCAAATTTTTACAAAATATAACTATAAATTTTGTACAAAAGAAGCTATATTTTACAAATAGACGCTATTCAAACTTTATTTCGTCATGATATAAAAGCGTACATAAATAAACATAATGCATATATTATCCGGTCTTCAAACAAACTAAAACGCGAATCAAGTTACATGTGCATTATTTTCACTAGTCTAAATGCTTTTTTTACAACTGGTCTCAAGTCGCGAAATCCTGAATATATCATAATAAAACATATATTGTAGATAACTATACATTCACATATATTTTCTAGAAACTAAACCAAGTACAATCGGTTCGTTAAGTCATACACACATTAAGATGCGCATTCGTTCAATGCGAGTCTAGGTAGTTGAATAAACTATCTTTACAACTAAGAAACAAAACAAGCTTATCTGCATTAGAATTTAAGGTATCGTTTATTTGTAATAGGATACAAGAGTTCAATTAATCCAAGTTCAGACTTGTTGCTACTTGCTAGTACTTACACAGTGAACTTCAGGTGAGTTTACATAGCCCCTTTTACCATTTCACTATTTTGGGGTGAAACATGGTACAACATCAATTTACAATTCAACATAAGTGTCTATGTGTTATTCTATGTTGCATTATGTCTTAAACATTACTATGGTAAGCACAATTGATCTAGCATAATCATTAACTCCGTACAAGCCAACGATACACAATGATAGATCTATTGGACTAACAACCCCACCCGGATACGTTACCTCCAGTATGGGTAGCGTGGGTGATTGTTATCGCAACATAAACGAGTGAACCATATGCGTATGAGATGGACCACAATATTCTAGTCACAAGGTTTGATTATGCACACGATTTACCGGGTAGTATTGTTTTCACATATGGACTAGACTTGCCATGACACTCGAATTGTACAAATTTTATTTCAATATTCAAACCTATGTAATTCTCACCAACTTTTGTTGACCCAAAATATTTTCAAACTTAACATGTTTCAGGTTATAGCAATTGCTTGAAGATTAGAGTTAATGCTTGAAGATGTGTAGCTAGTATTTTTTTATTATTTTGATGTACAAATTCTTAGAACAATTGTATGTAATTTATTTAAATCACTTTATGAAATTTATTATTTACCATGAGCTACTGAACAATCGTCAATACGTGACACCTCGATGTTTCCGCCATCGGTTGGGGTGTTACAATCAACCTTCACTATACTCATAAGATTAATCAAATTAGTCATCATTTCCAATAACTAACACATCTCATGAGTTTATTCACACCGTTTCATCCAGGTTTGAGTTTGGGTCAGTTTGACTTCTAAAAGTCAAACTGTCCATAAACATATTCATGTAAACTAGCTTAGGCAATGATGCACACAAGTACTAAGCTTTCATTCCCTATACCCATCTCATCCTAAACAACATTTAGTGTTAAGGAAATGCGTATCTAGACAATCACATGTGTTAAGTTTATAAAACACCTTATTTTCACTGCTGCACTTTTTGCGCAGCAGCTGTTCGGGTTGCTTTTACCCCTTCTAAACCCCACAATCTGATTTCGACTTTCAAATACAAAATGTGCTACGTTCAAAGAGCTTTCCAAACATATAAAAACGCATCCTAATGATTTTTCTATGATGTTATATGAATATTTGAAGATCAGGTCAAAAACATATTATGTGCAGCGATTTCATTTTCAGCTGCTGTAATTGACCATTTTGACCCATTTAAAGTCTGAATTAGTTGAACATGTTCAAAGATGGATTGTGCTTCGTTCAAATAACTTTCTAGGCGTATAAAGAACAACTCCTAACGATTTTTCTATGATTTTATATGAATATTTTAAGATCAGGTCAGAAACATATTTTTGACCAAACAGCTTTGCTGTCAAAACTAAAATGTTAACTTTAGATGCTTCGTTCAAATAACTTTCTAGGCGTATAAAGGCTCGCCTTCTAACTCCTAATAACGAATGAGATACAACCTTTACAAGATGGTCACCTAGGGCTGTCAAGAGTAACGAATTTCATACAATTTTACACTATTTGACCCAATTCAAGTTTCATGTAGGCATTTTATCAAACACTTCATGTGCACTTTTTTTGCAAGTGAATTCTAAGCCTTATGGACTTCTCAAACTTTACCATTAGGGTTTTGTGTCCTTCTATGACTCTACCGATTGTTGAGCAGGTTCGATAGCCTCCACCAGTTGTTGAGCAGGTTGTAGGGCCTCTCCCGACTGTTGGAAAGACATGATGACCTCTACCAATCGTTGAGTAGGTTGTTTGGTAGTCAACTAACTGTTGTACAAGTAAGCGAGCATATAGCAATTAGTTCACATTCAATCAAGCATGTATCCAAGTGTTATGATAATACTAGAATTTATTTCTTGAATCAAAAACGTTAATGCATAGAATTAAAAACCAGACATCATTCAAATAGTGGGGCTTGTTGTTAAGTAGCTGGAGGGTCCTTAGCGGGGTTATTTGGAGCAGCAAGGGCGTTTGTAGCAGGAATTCGACAAGCATCCGCAAGATGTCCATACCTTTAACAAATGGTACACTGACGGCAGGGCACTTGGGTTGGGTGGTGATACTGGCAGGTGTCACACTTAGGTTGGTTCCCGTTGTAGTGTTTCTTGTTGGGTGGGACAGTGGCGTCTATTGCAAAATTCCTGACCTTGCGCCTTCCATTGGTTGAGGCCTCAGTTTTGATTTCAACGGCAGGTTGGGGAGTATCCTTCGCAACAGTTTTCTTTTCCCCTTTCCGAATCAGGGTTCCTGCCTTCACATGGTTATCTGTTAGAGTGGCCGCCAAACGCTTTGCTTCCTCCAGAGTAGCAGGGTTCCTTCCCCACACCGTGTCTTGAATCTGCATCGGTAAGCCACCAATGTATTTTTCGATCGCAATAGGATCACCTTCAAAAACCACACAACCCCCACCCCCAAAACTTCTAAGTTTAGGTTTTTACATTTTTGCCACGAAGATTAATCAGGTTAGACCTCCGTTAATTTGGGGGTGATGGAAGAAAATAAGTTGAAAGTTGAGAGTTTCAGTGGTCAAAGTGAAAGTTCGAAGTGATATCCGCCAATATGTGAAAGTTGAGAGTATTTAAATCCATTTCCCCTAAACTAAACGGTTTGTGATGAAAATTAAAAGAATATTGAAAATGGATTTTGTGCACTTTTGTTGGTAACTCATGTGACTTTCAAATAAATTCTATCATTGGATTGAACTTTGGATCCTAATTGGGCCGATGATGAACCAAAGGAAGAAGTTGGGCTTTGGAGTTTGGACTTCGCAAGGGGCACACAGTTGGACATACGGAGGTTCGCAAGTCAGCAGCCTTTGCTGCTTGGTGCCGCAAATCAAAAAAAAAGGTTTATGGAGTTGCCGCCTACGTACAAGACCGAAACGGTTTCAATAATGCTTGAATGGGTTTAATAAGAATGTGTTTGATATCCTTTCGACGACTTTGTATTTTTCTTTCACTGTCTATTTGATCTAATCCAATTTACTACACTTAAGTTAAATAAACACTATTTAATATCAAACTTACAATGAAAAATGATCTATAAGGAATGTGATGTGGTGGCTGGAAGGTGTCTTCTCTTGCATAGGTGCGTTTTTTTTTTACCCATGACCTCTTGGTCTAGTGGTATGGTGTCCCCCTTACAAATCCTTTCAAATGCAAGGTGAGGTGGAATAAAGGTGTAATAAAAATTTGTCGTTAAAAAAAAGTGCGATTTTTTTCTTTTGAAACGGCATATCTTTGCGTTAACGACTTGTATGATAGGATAAAGAATTTACCATGTGTGTCACTAATATTAGTCCCGCGTTATTAATTCATCCCCAAATCGGCATTCTTTTATATGCAACACGTAATTAGTATACATGTCCCAATATAAATACAATAATTTTGGCATTGAGATGACCTTTTTTTTTTTTAACCGCCAATTGGAATCACTCACGGACCACTGGAGTATCATCGTGTCACCAGTGTTACCACGCGATCATATTCCACCACCAAATGCCATTTTAGTTATGACTTTCCATATTTTTTTTTTTTATCATATTTGGGCATTATACTAGAAATGCCCCTCCCTTTTAATGCCTAATACTCTAATAGGATGGTGTTGGGGGCATTATCATACTTATTCATGCCCATATAATGCCCATTACGTTAATGATTTTTTTTGGACTAAATTATTATGTATATGTCTCGTTTAAATTAATTGGAGAGTCCAACAAAAAGGTAAAAGATTTTATGGTTTGCAAGTTAATACTGCTGTTTTCATATGGCACGCAAATCAAGAGGAGTCACAACAATGAGATGACAATGATGCAAGGCTAGAGCTGGTTTAACTTCCTCTAAACAAACTGTTTAATTAGGTTTTGCACTTTTATGTTTATTTTCAGTATTGAATTGTGTTTTTGTGTGATGATAAACTCTTAAAACATGATTGATGCATTAGTTAATTAAATAATTGATTTATGTTTTGAGTCCTTTCTTTACAACTTGTTCGGTTGATGACAAAACTTAGTAGTGAGTTGGGTGACATAAAGAGGGTTGACTTGATGCTTACTATTGGGTAGTTAATAGGTTTGATGACAAGAACTTATGTTAATTACTATTTAACTTATTTCCAGAACTATGTCTATGTGGTTCTCAATCTATAAACTGAAAACTGAGTGAAACCTAGAACCCGTAGTTTAGAGGAGGTTACTTTGTTCGTATTTGTAAGACCCTAACCCGTAAACCTAAGATTTGTCATTTAAATTTCTGAGTTTAGGCCTTAACTAAAATCACTCCAGATTAAAACCTTGGTAACTACAAAAACATAACTCAATGAATCCCACCAATTTTTGTTTTTACGTTTTATCTACTAAAAACTTGTGTTACATTTTGTGTTTTAAACGGGACGATCTATTGCGGAAGTCTTTTAAGTGTTCGGGTGTGCTCAGTTCTCTCGTGACTTGATCCTTGCTCCAGAACATCCAACAAATGTATACCTAGCACCATTACACAAGAAATGGTTAGTGGGATTGATAATAATGCATTTAGATTGGTGGAAGTGTCGAAACACGTCAAAACGAAATGATCAAGTTTAAATGACAAAACAAAAATTTAGGAGTTTACACGCGCCGTAAGCTACGGCTCTGACCGTATCTTACTGTCTAGGGCTACGGCTCTGGAGCTTGTTTTTAGCTTTAGCCTTCATTTCCTTGCTTATATTCCCCCGATCTTTGGGTGTTTTTAAATCATGTTCAAGCCTCTTCTTAAAGGCATTCGGGGACTTGTTTAATAGGACTTAATGAGTTATTTGAAAGCTTCTAAGCCCTCTCGGACTTAGTTTGATTACAATCCCATGATTTAACTATGGCTTTAGACATACTTGGCGCCAAGGCGCGCATTAAGCTTAGTTAGAATAATACTTACCGAATTGGCCTTCACACCTCTTAGGGGTTGTTTTCGAATTGAATTCACTTTGCCCAAAGGCTTTTATCTAACTACGGACTTACCGGGCGGTGTTGACCCATACCTTGCATCCATTGTGATTACTTAGGCATCGAGTGCCCAATTTCCGAGTGTTCTCCTGCATACATTCTAGATTGAACACATTAGTCTCTTGAGACTCAATGGTGATACATTTACCATTGGACCCGTTAACCATGAGATTCTTAAAGCTTAGAATACCGGCTTTGAATGTCGGGCTCGAATGATGAGAAAATCACCATTGGACCCATTAAGGCTAACACTATGCTATCCAAGTTTTTATCTATGGTTCAAGTGACAACAACACTTGACCCATTTAGCAAAATGTCTAACTACTTCATTCCATTGATTTCATTTATTCATTGCAATTAAAACATCATTTTCCACATATCCTTACTAATTGACCCGTTTGATGGATTTCACCATTCGGTCACATCTTATTGTTTAATTTAGTACCGTATATCTTATTTTGATACGAGTTCACATAAATAGACCCAATTAAGGGATTTCACCTCTTTGGGGTTTACCTTTATTACCCACATAAGATTAAAACCAATGTATACAACACTTAAGCCATATTTATAATCTAATAATGTAAGTAAAACTTACCTTGTATTCATCTCATTTCCTTGCACTTAAGGCCTGTATTCGCTTGACTCGTTTGCTTGTTGATCCGTAATTTCCAAGCTTGCACCTAGCTTGACAAGATCAATGTAACGCCCCACTATTTTATAAAAAAAAATAAATAAATAATAATATATATTTATATTATATTCGCACAACTGTTGAAATTTCTTTCACGATAATACCTAATTAACAAGAAATATTTTTTTATTCTTACTCGCCCACAAATTAAATTACTTAATTGCGTTATATAGTGACGCGGTGAGAATACATCGGATATTAAACGACTAGTCGATTCTAAATCTAACAAATTTAAATATGATATACATTCCAAATACTCGTTTTGAATCGAATAATATAAATAAGTTACATAAAATAATTATTCTACTGATTAAACGAATTTAAATTAAAAACGAGACGCCAATCATTAACGGGTTCGTATATGCGGTTCACATCCATCTAACCCACATAGCTAACCCTACATATTTATTATTTAAACACCTTAAGCCACCTCCTACTTTCATAATCCTTCTTCCCCAAAACCCTAGCCACCACCACTACCCTTACCTTCTTCCTTCCTTGCACTCATTCAACACAACCATCACAATAGCCATCTACTTCCCCATTCCTTCTTCATCTCCTCCCACAACCCGAGTTTATCTCTCTTCCCTCTCTAACAAGCAGCGGCAGCAGCTACAACCACCACCCGAGCAACAGAATCACTACCCCCACCCCTCTAGATGACTCGCGCAACAACCATCGGAATGATACAGTGGCGGCGTAAAGGTTAGGATAGAAAGGGGTTAATCTACGGCCGGTTGGTGATGGTTTAGTACTCGTTGGTTGAGGCTCAGGCTGGGTATAGTGGTGTTTAGGCACGAGCCAGGTTTGGTCTGATTTCGTGGTGATTTCCGGGAGGATAAGGTGCCGCTACAGTAACAACGACCGGGAATGGTTGGGTTCCAGTTAAGTCTCTTGTTCCGGGTCAGAAAGTGTAGCTACGGCGGTGGTGATCTTGGTTCGATTTGGTTCCGGATCAGCTAGGTGTCGTGACCAGTAATGGTCATGGGCTCCGGTTTGGTTTTTGGTGGTCGTTGAGTCCGGTTCAGGTTCGGTGACCGGAGACGGTCATGCCGGCTGTAGTGGCTAGAGAGTTGAGTTTCTGCTCCTCGGTTGGCTTATTCCTTTTCGGGTTTAATTGTTTGGAGTAGATTCGGGTTGTCGAGACAACGTGCCAACACGTGGTCAAACGTTTCAGGTCTGGTCAAACTTCTGGTCAACAGTGGTCAAACCGTCAGATCTGTCAACACGGGTTACGAGGCAAATACGCGACTCGGGAAGGTATAACGCGCACCATGACCTTAGTTATTTATTTTGTGTATATTGTATATAAATATTTATTCTAAAGACTAATCGAACCGAACCGAATTGTGACAAAAACTATTTATTTGTGAGCTTGACGAATCAAATAACGACTATCTTATGGTTATATTATTATGACAACTATCAAATGTTGGACTATATATTTATTTTTACTTGTCGAAAAGTATAGTTCCTCGCATATTATAGTTTTAACAAGTTAAACCACGTGTCGAGTATACGTGTCCATTTGATTGATTTTGGAAAAGTATAGACAACATGAGTTGTCGGTTTTATACAAAAACAAAGGAAACTCTGCCCAAATTTTTACAAAATATAACTATAAGTTTTGTACAAAAGAAGCTATATTTTACAAATAGACGCTATTCAAACTTTATTTCGTCATGATATAAAAGCGTACATAAATAAACATAATGCATATATTATCCGGTCTTCAAACAAACTAAAACGCGAATCAAGTTACATGTGCATTATTTTCACTAGTCTAAATGCTTTTTTTACAACTAGTCTCAAGTCGCGAAATCCTGAATAGATCATAAAAAAACATATATTGTAGATAACTATACATTCACATATATTTTCTAGAAACTAAACCAAGTACAATCGGTTCGTTAAGTCATACACACATTAAGATGCGCATTCGTTCAATGCGAGTCTAGGTAGTTGAATAAACTATCTTTACAACTAAGAAACAAAACAAGCTTATCTGCATTAGAATTTAAGGTATCGTTTATTTGTAATAGGATACAAGAGTTCAATTAATCCAAGTTCAGACTTGTTGCTACTTGCTAGTACTTACACAGTGAATTTCAGGTGAGTTTACATAGCCCCTTTTACCATTTCACTATTTTGGGGTGAAACATGGTACAACATCAATTTACAATTCAACATAAGTGTCTATGTGTTATTCTATGTTGCATTATGTCTTAAACATTACTATGGTAAGCACAATTATTCTAGCATAATCATTAACTCCGTACAAGCCAACGATACACAATGATAGATCTATTGGACTAACAACCCCACCCGGATACGTTACCTCCAGTATGGGTAGCGTGGGTGATTGTTATCGCAACATAAACGAGTGAACCATATGCGTATGGGATGGACCACAATATTCTAGTCACAAGGTTTGATTATGCACGCGATTTACCGGGTAGTATTGTTTTCACATATGGACAAGACTTGCCATGACACTTGAATTGTACAAATTTTATTTCAATATTCAAACCTATGTAATTCTCACCAACTTTTGTTGACCCAAAATATTTTCAAACTTAACATGTTTCAGGTTATAGCAATTGCTTGAAGATTAGAGTTAATGCTTGAAGATGTGTAGCTAGTATTTTTTTTTTTTATTATTTTGATGTACAAATTCTTAGAACAATTGTATGTAATTTATTTAAATCACTTAATGAAATTTATTATTTACCATGAGCTACTGAACAATCGTCAATACGTGACACCTCGATGTTTCCGCCATCGGTTGGGGTGTTACAATCAACCTTCACTATACTCATAAGATTAATCAAATTAGTCATCATTTCCAATAACTAACACATCTCATGAGTTTATTCACACCGTTTCATCCAGGTTTGAGTTTGGGTCAGTTTGACTTCTAAAAGTCAAACTGTCCATAAACATATTCATGTAAACTAGCTTAGGCAATGATGCACACAAGTACTAAGCTTTCATTCCCTATACCCATCTGATCCTAAACAACATTTAGTGTTAAGGAAATGCGTATCTAGACAATCACATGTGTTAAGTTTATAAAACACCTTATTTTCACTGCTGCACTTTTTGCGCAGCAACTGTTCGGGTTGCTTTTACCCCTTCTAAACCCCACAATCTGATTTCGACTTTCAAATACAAAATGTGCTACGTTCAAAGAGCTTTCCAAACATATAAAAACGCATCCTAATGATTTTTCTATGATGTTATATGAATATTTGAAGATCAGGTCAAAAACATATTATGTGCAGCGATTTCATTTTCAGCTGCTGTAATTGACCATTTTGACCCATTTAAAGTCTGAATTAGTTGAACATGTTCAAAGACGGATTGTGCTTCGTTCAAATAACTTTCTAGGCGTATAAAGAACAACTCCTAACGATTTTTCTATGATTTTATATGAATATTTTAAGATCAGGTCAGAAACATATTTTTGACCAAACAGCTTTGCTGTCAAAACTAAAATGTTAACTTTAGATGCTTCGTTTAAATAACTTTCTAGGCGTATAAAGGCTCGCCTTCTAACTCCTAATAACGAATGAGATACAACCTTTACAAGATGGTCACCTAGGGCTGTCAAGAGTAACGAATTTCATACAATTTTACACTATTTGACCCAATTCAAGTTTCATGTAGGCATTTTATCAAACACTTCATGTGCACTTTTTTTGCAAGTGAATTCGAAGCCTTATGGACTTCTCAAACTTTACCATTAGGGTTTTGTGTCCTTCTATGACTCTACCGATTGTTGCGCAGGTTCGATAGCCTCCACCAGTCGTTGAGCAGGTTGTAGGGCCTCTCCCGACTGTTGGAAAGACATGATGACCTCTACCAATCGTTGAGTAGGTTGTTTGGTAGTCAACTAACTGTTGTACAAGTAAGCGAGCATATAGCAATTAGTTCACATTCAATCAAGCATGTATCCAAGTGTTATGATAATACTAGAATTTATTTCTTGAATCAAAAACGTCAATACATAGAATTAAAAACCAGACATCATTCAAATAGTGGGGCTTGTTGTTAAGTAGCTTAGCGGGTTATTTGGAGCAGCAAGGGCGTTTGTAGCAGGAATTCGACAAGCATCCGCAAGATGTCCATACCTTTGACAATTGGCACACTGACGGCAGGGCACTTGGGTTGGGTGGTGATACTGGCAGGTGTCACACTTAGGTTGGTTCCCGTTGTATTGTTTCTTGTTGGGTGGGACAGTGGCGTCTATTGCAAAATTCCTGACCTTGCGCCTTCCATTGGTTGAGGCCTCAGTTTTGATTTCAACGGCAGGTTGGGGAGTATCCTTCGCAACAGTTTTCTTTTCCCCTTTCCGAATCAGGGTTCCTGCCTTCACATGGTTATCTATTAGAGTGGCCGCCAAACGCTTTGCTTCCTCCAGAGTTGCAGGGTTCCTTCCCCACACCGTGTCTTGAATCTGCATCGGTAAGCCACCAATGTATTTTTCGATCGCAATAGGATCACCTTCAAAAACCACACAACCCCCACCCCCAAAACTTCTAAGTTTAGGTTTTTACATTTTTGCCACGAAGATTAATCAGGTTAGACCTCCGTTAATTTGGGGGTGATGGAAGAAAATAAGTTGAAAGTTGAGAGTTTCAGTGGTCAAAGTGAAAGTACGAAGTGATATCCGCCAATATGTGAAAGTTGAGAGTATTTAAATCCATTTCCCCTAAACTTAACGGTTTGTGATGAAAATTAAAAGAATATTGAAAATGGATTTTGTGCACTTTTGTTGGTAACTCATGTGACTTTCAAATAAATTCTATCATTGGATTGAACTTTGGATCCTAATTGGGCCGATGATGAACCAAAGGAAGAAGTTGGGCTTTGGAGATTGGACTTCGCAAGGGGCACACAGTTGGACATACGGAGGTTCGCAAGTCAGCAGCCTTTGCTGCTTGGTGCCGCAAATAAAAAAAAAGGTTTATGGAGTTGCGGCCTACGTACAAGACCGAAACGGTTTCAATAATGCTTGAATGGGTTTAATAAGAATGTGTTTGATATCCTTTCGACGACTTTCTATTTTTCTTTCACTGTCTATTTGATCTAATCCAATTTACTACACTTAAGTTAAATAAACACTATTTAATATCAAACTTACAATGAAAAATGATCTATAAGGAATGTGATGTGGTGGCTGGAAGGTGTCTTCTCTTGCATAGGTGCGTTTTTTTTTTTTTTACCCATGACCTCTTGGTCTAGTGGTATGGTGTCCCCCCTTACAAATCCTTTCAAATGCAAGGTGAGGTGGAATAAAGGTGTAATAAAAATTTGTCGTTAAAAAAAAAGTGCGATTTTTTTCTTTTGAAACGGCATATCTTTGCGTTAACGACTTGTATGATAGGATAAAGAATTTACCATGTGTGTCACTAATATTAGTCCCGCGTTATTAATTCATCCCCAAATCGGCATTCTTTTATATGCAACACGTAATTAGTATACATGTCCCAATATAAATACAATAATTTTGGCATTGAGATGACCTTTTTTTTTTTTTTTGAACCGCCAATTGGAATCACTCACGGACCACTGGAGTATCATCGTGTCACGGTGTTACCACGCGATCATATTCCACCACCAAATGCCATTTTAGTTATTACTTTCCATATTTTTTTTTTATCATATTTGGGCATTATACTAGAAATGCCCCTCCCTTTTAATGCCTAATACTCTAATAGGATGGTGTTGGGGGCATTATCATACTTATTCATGCCCATATAATTCCCATTACGTTAATGATTTTTTTTGGACTAAATTATTATGTATATGTCTCGTTTAAATTAATTGGAGAGTCCAACAAAAAGGTAAAAGATTTTATGGTTTGCAAGTTAATACTGCTGTTTTCATATGGCACGCAAATCAAGAGGAGTCACAACAATGAGATGACAATGATGCAAGGCTAGAGCTGGTTTAACTTCCTCTAAACAAACTGTTTAATTAGGTTTTGCACTTTTATGTTTATTTTCAGTATTGAATTGTGTTTTTGTGTGATGACAAACTCTTAAAACATGATTGATGCATTAGTTAATTAAATAATTGATTTATGTTTTGAGTCCTTTCTTTACAACTTGTTCGGTTGATGACAAAACTTAGTAGTGAGTTGGGTGACATAAAGAGGGTTGACTTGATGCTTACTATTGGGTAGTTAATAGGGTTTGATGACAAGAACTTATGTTAATTACTATTTAACTTATTTCCAGAACTATTTCTATGTGGTTCTCAATCTATAAACTGAAAACTGAGTGAAACCTAGAACCCGTAGTTTAGAGGAGGTTACTTTGTTCGTATTTGTAAGACCCTAACCCGTAAACCTAAGATTTGTCATTTAAATTTCTGAGTTTAGGCCTTAACTAAAATCACTCCCGATTAAAACCTTGGTAACTACAAAAACATAACTAAATGAATCCCGCCAATTTTTGTTTTTACGTTTTATCTACTAAAAACTTGTGTTACATTTTGTGTTTTAAACGGGACGGTCTATTGCGGAAGCCTTTTAAGTGTTCGGGTGTGCTCGGTTCTCTCGTGACTTGATCCTTGCTCCAGAACATCCAACAAATGTATACCTAGCACCATTACACAAGAAATGGTTAGTGGGATTGATAATAATGCATTTAGATTGGTGGAAGTGTCGAAACACGTCAAAACGAAATGATCAAGTTTGAATGACAAAACAAAAATTTAGGAGTTTACACGCGCCGTAAGCTACGGCTCTGACCGTATCTTACTGTCTGGGGCTACGGCTCTGGAGCTTGTTTTTAGCTTTAGCCTTCATTTCCTTGCTTATATTCCCCCGATCTTTGGGTGTTTTTAAATCATGTTCAAGCCTCTTCTTAAAGGCATTCGGGGACTTGTTTAATAGGACTTAATGAGTTATTTGAAAGCTTCTAAGCCCTCTCGGACTTAGTTTGATTACAATCCCATGATTTAACTATGGCTTTAGACATACTTGGCGCCAAGGCGCGCATTAAGCTTAGTTAGAATAATACTTACCGAATTGGCCTTCACACCTCTTAGGGGTTGTTTTCGAATTGAATTCACTTTGCCCAAAGGCTTTTATCTAACTACGGACTTACCGGGCGGTGTTGACCCATACCTTGCATCCATTGTGATTACTTAGGCATCGAGTGCCTAATTTCCGAGTGTTCTCCTGCATACATTCTAGATTGAACACATTAGTCTCTTGAGACTCAATGGTGATACATTTACCATTGGACCCGTTAACCATGAGATTCCTAAAGCTTAGAATACCGGCTTTGAATGTCGGGCTCGAATGATGAGAAAATCACCATTGGACCCATTAAGGCTAACACTATGCTATCCAAGTTTTTATCTATGGTTCAAGTGACAACAACACTTGACCCATTTAGCAAAATGTCTAACTACTTCATTCCATTGATTTCATTTATTCATTGCAATTAAAACATCATTTTCCACATATCCTTACTAATTGACCCGTTTGATGGATTTCACCGTTCGGTCACATCTTATTGTTTAATTTAGTACCATATATCTTATTTTGATACGAGTTCACATAAATAGACCCAATTAAGGGATTTCACCTCTTTGGGGTTTACCTTTATTACCCACATAAGATTAAAACCAATGTATACAACACTTAAGCCATATTTATAATCTAATAATGTAAGTAAAACTTACCTTGTATTCATCTCATTTCCTTGCACTTAAGGCCTGTATTCGCTTGACCCGTTTGCTTGTTGATCCGTCCTTTCCAAGCTTGCACCTAGCTTGACAAGATCAATGTAACGCCCCGCTATTTTATAAAAAAATAAATAAATAAATAATAATATATATTTATATTATATTCGCACAACTGTTGAAATTTCTTTCACGATAATACCTAATTAACAAGAAATATTTTTTTATTATTACTCGCCCACAAATTAAATTACTTAATTGCGTCATATAGTGACGCGGTGAGAATACATCGGATATTAAACGACTAGTCGATTCTAAATCTAACAAATTTAAATATGATATACATTCCAAATACTCGTTTTGAATCGAATAATATAAATAAGTTACATAAAATAATTATTCTACTGATTAAACGAATTTAAATTAAAAACGAGACGCCAATCATTAACGGGTTCGTATATGCGGTTCACATCCATCTAACCCACATAGCTAACCCTACATATTTATTATTTAAACACCTTAAGCCACCTCCTACTTTCATAATCCTTCTTCCCCAAAACCCTAGCCACCACCACTACCCTTACCTTCTTCCTTCCTTGCACTCATTCAACACAACCATCACAATAGCCATCTACTTCCCCATTCCTTCTTCATCTCCTCCCACAACCCGAGTTTATCTCTCTTCCCTCTCTTACAAGCAGCGGCAGCAGCTACAACCACCACCCGAGCAACAGAATCACTACCCCCACCCCTCTAGATGACTCGCGCAACAACCATCGGAATGATACAGTGGCGGCGTAAAGGTTAGGATAGAAAGGGGTTAATCTACGGCCGGTTGGTGATGGTTTAGTACTCGTTGGTTGAGGCTCAGGCCGGGTATAGTGGTGTTTAGGCACGAGCCAGGTTTGGTCTGATTTCGTGGTGATTTCCGGGAGGATAAGGTGCCGCTACAGTAACAACGACCGGGAATGGTTGGGTTCCAGTTAAGTCTCTTGTTCCGGGTCAGAAAGTGTAGCTACGGCGGTGGTGATCTTGGTTCGATTTGGTTCCGGGTCAGCTAGGTGTCGTGACCAGTAATGGTCATGGGCTCCGGTTTGGTTTTTGGTGGTCGTTGAGTCCGGTTCAGGTTCGGTGACCGGAGACGGTCATGCTGGCTGTAGTGGCTGGAGAGTTGAGTTTCTGCTCCTCGGTTGGCTTATTCCTTTTCGGGTTTAATTGTTTGGAGTAGATTCGGGTTGTCGAGACAACGTGCCAACACGTGGTCAAACGTTTCAGGTCTGGTCAAACTTCTGGTCAACAGTGGTCAAACCGTCAGATCTGTCAACACGGGTTACGAGGCAAATACGCGACTCGGGAAGGTATAACGCGCGCCACGACCTTAGTTATTTATTTTGTGTATATTGTATATAAATATTTATTCTAAAGACTAATCGAACCGAACCGAATTGTAACAAAAACTATTTATTTGTGGGCTTGACGAATCAAATAACGACTAACTTATGGTTATATTATTATGACAACTATCAAATGTTGGACTATATATTTATTTTTACTTGTCGAAAAGTATAGTTCCTCGCATATTATAGTTTTAACAAGTTAAACCACGTGTCGAGTATACGTGTCCATTTGATTGATTTTGGAAAAGTATAGACAACGTGAGTTGTCGGTTTTATACAAAAACAGAGGAAACTCTGCCCAATTTTTTACAAAATATAACTATAAATTTTGTACAAAAGAAGCTATATTTTACAAATAGACGCTATTCAAACTTTATTTCGTCATGATATAAAAACGTACATAAATAAACATAATGCATATATTATCCGGTCTTCAAACAAACTAAAACGCGAATCAAGTTACATGTGCATTATTTTCACTAGTCTAAATGCTTTTTTTACAACTAGTCTCAAGTCGCGAAATCCTGAATATATCATAACAAAACATATATTGTAGATAACTATACATTCACATATATTTTCTAGAAACTAAACCAAGTACAATCGGTTCGTTAAGTCATACACACATTAAGATGCGCATTCGTTCAATGCGAGTCTAGGTAGTTGAATAAACTATCTTTACAACTAAGAAACAAAACAAGCTTATCTGCATTAGAATTTAAGGTATCGTTTATTTGTAATAGGATACAAGAGTTCAATTAATCCAAGTTCAGACTTGTTGCTACTTGCTAGTACTTACACAGTGAATTTCAGATGAGTTTACATAACCCCTTTTACCATTTCACTATTTTGGGGTGAAACATGGTACAACATCAATTTACAATTCAACATAAGTGTCTATGTGTTATTCTATGTTGCATTATGTCTTAAACATTACTATGGTAAGCACAATTATTCTAGCATAATCATTAACTCCGTACAAGCCAACGATACACAATGATAGATCTATTGGACTAACAACTCCACCCGGATACGTTACCTCCAGTATGGGTAGCGTGGGTGTAGTTATCGCAACATAAACGAGTGAACCATATGCGTATGGGATGGACCACAATATTCTAGTCACAAGGTTTGATTATGCACACGATTTACCGGGTAGTATTGTTTTCACATATGGACTAGACTTGCCATGACACTCGAATTGTACAAATTTTATTTCAATATTCAAACCTATGTAATTCTCACCAACTTTTGTTGACCCAAAATATTTTCAAACTTAACATGTTTCAGGTTATAGCAATTGCTTGAAGATTAGAGTTAATGCTTGAAGATGTGTAGCTAGTATTTTTTTTATTTTATTTTGATGTACAAATTCTTAGAACAATTGTATGTAATTTATTTAAATCACTTAATGAAATTTATTATTTACCATGAGCTACTGAACAATCGTCAATACGTGACACCTCGATGTTTCCGCCATCGGTTGGGGTGTTACAATCAACCTTCACTATACTCATAAGATTAATCAAGTTAGTCATCATTTCCAATAACTAACACATCTCATGAGTTTATTCACACCGTTTCATCTAGGTTTGAGTTTGGGTCAGTTTGACTCCTAAAAGTCAAACTGTCCATAAACATATTCATGTAAACTAGCTTAGGCAATGATGCACACAAGTACTAAGCTTTCATTCCCTATACCCATATCATCCTGAACAACATTTAGTGTTAAGGAAATGGGTATCTAAACAATCACATGTGTTAAGTTTATAAAACACCTTATTTTCACTGCTGCACTTTTTGCGCAGCAGCTGTTCGGGTTGCTTTTACCCCTTCTAAACCCCACAATCTGATTTCGACTTTCAAATACAAAATGTGCTACGTTCAAAGAGCTTTCCATACATATAAAAAACGCATCCTAATGATTTTTCTATGATGTTATATGAATATTTGAAGATCAGATCAAAAACATATTATGTGCAGCGATTTCATTTTCAGCTGTTGTAATTGACCATTTTGACCCATTTAAAGTCTGAATTAGTTGAACATGTTCAAAGATGGATTGTGCTTCGTTCAAATAACTTTCTAGGCGTATAAAGAACAACTCCTAATGATTTTTCTATGATTTTATATGAATATTTTAAGATCAGGTCAGAAACATATTTTTGACCAAACAGCTTTGCTGTCAAAACTAAAATGTTAACTTTAGATGCTGTTTTGACCCACTACAACTCAGAATCAGCTTCTTATGACTAAATATGAAATGTAATATGTGCAACAAGCTTTTCAACGATATAAGGCTCGCCTTCTAACTCCTAATAACGAATGAGATACAGCCTTTACAAGATGGTCACCTAGGGCTGTCAAGAGTAATGAATTTCATACAATTTTACACTATTTGACCCAATTCAAGTTTCATGTAGGCATTTTATCAAACACTTCATGTGCACTTTTTTTGCAAGTGAATTCTAAGCCTTAGACCATGGGGTGTGGAACGGGGAAATAGATCGGTGAGGTGATGTGGAAGGGTGTCCCGTCGGGGAACACCGCGCCCCCCCCCCAAAGTTGATCGGCACAGTCGGGGAAACTACCCCGTTCATACCGTCCCATTTACCAAGATATGAAGCACTCAATCATATATAATATTAATATTATATTATATCCTTTGTAGTAAAGGACAAAACAAAGGGGGAAGAGGTCTGAATATGAATATTATATTATATAATTTGGCAGTGGAGATAATAATAAAAAAAGAGGGGGGAAAGGGGAACCATTTCCCTTTAGAAGGGGAGGATAAGGGGGAAGATGATGTGTCGTCGATGTGGACAAGGGGAAGGAAGGGGGAAGGGGGAGCACACCCCATAGCCTTGTGGACTTCTCAAACTTTACCATTTGACTAGCTAATCATCAACAATTGATCACTTTGATTTGTAACATTTAAAAAGCATAAAAATAACAACTTAAGAAAGATTTCACCATATCCTTGTATGGTTCATATCTAGGGCAAAAACCCATTTAATACATAGAACAATTCTTCCACTAAAATCTGATTTTAAACCACCCTAGGTGTTTTTGTCACATGATTATGTGCTATTAGGCTCCCTAATCATGAGGGTAACCTTTATACTCCTATGAATCCCGTTTTTGAAAGCACCCTAAAATTTCATAAAGCTAGTTCATGAAGAATGGATCAATTTAGGTCAAATAAAAGAGTACCTAGGTGATTGTCATGCCTTAGATGATGAGAAATTGCATTATGCATGAGATTTCTTCTTGCTTTGGTTGGATTGCACAAGATTTATGAGTTGTAGGTGTGGTGTGTGTGTTTTGTGTGTATGTTTTCATCCTCTGATGAAAATAATCGATGCACACACACATACACGTATGTATTTCATATATTTTTTTTATGTTTAGTCAAGTTTGATGACTTGACCGGTTTAGCCCCTCAAGATCACACAATTGTTTTACCAAGTTAACCACTAACTTAGTCCCATTTAAGTGTTTAAGCCTTGTCTAGCTTATAAAGTTAATGGGTTTAATTCCCCCGATTAGGGAGCTTGGTATTATTTGTTATTCGTTGGAGTAATTAAACCCAAAGCATTCGTATTAGCATAAGACGTGTTTTGGTAAAATTTGGGGTGTTGCAGTATTATTGTTTTTATCTAGAAGTCAAAGTTATTAGTTTTTATAATTTTCCATAACAATCAAAGAAATAAATTAGATAAATAGTTAAATTAGTTAAAAACTTTACTTTCCACCGATTCTGTATAGAGACTACTCGACTTCCACTTACTACTTATTTTTATTCTTTTGACAGACCAAACGACATCGATCACATATCAAACCTTATCCCACACATATCGAAATTATCATATGTTTATCCTGCATATGTTGAAATTCATCCTACATATATCATCTAATATCATTTTTAATTGATATAATTATTTGGGGGGGGGGGGGTAGTTAGTGATCATCAGTTATAGAGATCATATGATTTAGATTCTAGCTTTAGCTGGGTGATAGAGGCTTTATGCCACTTGGGGAGAGATTTGATTTCTGTCATATGGTATATTAGGTGTAAATTAAAAATAGAGATTATGTAACATTCGTCATAAAAAAAATGATTTAGATTCATAAGAAAAAAGAAAGAAATATATGAGTGCATAAATTTCAGTTGTGACATGAACAGTAATTGTTAACACAATAAGGTATCCCTATACCACGACAAGTATATTTGCAATCGAGTCCTTTGTACACCAACTAGGAACTGCACGTTTGTTCATGTTGTATTGACTGGTAACAAATTGTGGTTGTTGGATCACTAATCTTTTATCAGCCAAAGCACAAGATGTTTGAATACCTACAAATCAAAATTCAATAGCTTAATCAAACTATCATGTTTATAAATTTGTATGCAAAAGATTTAAGACAAAGGAACAAGTTACAAACACATAGAGGGAGAGTACCAGAGACGAATATCAATAGCATGATCAAGAACATCATCTTCAATGGAGTTTGTTCCATGTCTTAATGAATCAACTCTAGATGCTAGTATTACGTTTGTATCTAGACAATATCAATGTCGTCTTGTATGTGACTGCTAGTATGATTGCGCTTAGATTATATAGGGACTTATGATGTGTTGTGTCTTTAATATATTGCAAAAAAATAAATAAATAATAACAGGCATGTTTAAAGAAATATCTAAATGTTAAATACAAGGATAGCATGTTATAAGAACTTTAATTATTTACTAATTATAAAATATTTTGTAATAATAGTAGTTTAAAATTTTTCATTTTTGATTTTTCAAATACTTTTGCCGTATTACATAAAATAATCAGATAAGTAAAATTTGGAAAGTAAATTAAGAGGGTGTTTGGGATTGCGTTTTGAATCTGATTTTTAGATTATTGCGTTTTGAAAACACAGATAATCAGTTTTTAGTGTTTGTATTGCATTTTGAAAACGCAGATAATCAGTTTTGTAGGCTATCAAAACGCAATAATCTATAAGCAGCTCCACCCTGCTTTTCCAAAAAGCATAATCTATTTTGAATAATCAATCCCAAACACCCCTTAAAAACAGGTTGAGGTTTTAACTTTCTTATTTTAGAGTTTAAAGTTTTAATATGTGAATGGACAAAAATACCCTCACACTTGGGGCATATGAAGGTCATGATCGTTAGTTTTTAACGGTGTTAGTGCTTAATACCTGAGATTATAACAAATTAAAAAGTCAATACCTCAACTTGTTACTCTAACCTCTTAGTACATGATATTGAAATTTCATGAAAACCACATATGCTAACAATGTAATTAACTCTATAATTTAACAACTTGGCGGCGTAGCGGCTAACGGGAAAAACCTTATGCAAAGTTCAAGGGGTTGAGCCATGATGAGGCATTACAGAATATGCTAAATTATCATATGTCGGTTGCGCAATTAATAGGAGATGGTAATTAGTTGGAGTTGGTCATCAGTGGGAGCATGTCAGCTTCAATAGTGACCAGTTGCCACACAACCTATACCAATTTAGCTTAAACTAAAAGGGAAATGGATTTAAATACTCACAACTTTCATCGATTGGCGGATATCACTCCGAACTTTCACTTTGACCATTGTCACTCTCAACTTTCAACTTATTTTCTTTCATCACCCCCAAACTAACGGAGGTCTAACTCGGGAAGTCTTCGTGGCAAAAATGTAAAAACCAAAACTTAAGTGACCTTTTTAAAACTTTTTATTATTATTAAAATTTTATAGAACCCCCCCCCCCCTCTATCTCTTTCCTTTCTCTCTCTGTCTCTTTCCTCTCTAAAAAACAACTACCATCACCTTCAAAAACCACACAACCCCCACCCCCAAAACTTCTAAGTTTAGGTTTTTACATTTTTGCCCCGAAGATTAATCAGGTTAGACCTCCGTTAGTTTGGGGGTGATGGAAGAAAATAAGTTGAAAGTTGAGAGTTTCAGTGGTCAAAGTGAAAGTTCGAAGTGATATCCGCCAATATGTGAAAGTTGAGAGTATTTAAATCCATTTCCCCTAAACTAAACGGTTTGTGATGAAAATTAAAAGAATATTGAAAATGGATTTTGTGCACTTTTGTTGGTAACTCATGTGACTTTCAAATAAATTCTATAATTGGATTGAACTTTGGATCCTAATTGGGCCGATGATGAACCAAAGGAAGAAGTTGGGCTTTGGAGTTTGGACTTCGCAAGGGGCACACAGTTGGACATACGGAGGTTCGCAAGTCACTAATATTAGTCCCGCGTTATTAATTCATCCCCAAATCGGCATTCTTTTATATGCAACACGTAATTAGTATACATGTCCCAATATAAATACAATAATTTTGGCATTGAGATGACCTTTTTTTTTTTTTTTTTGAACCGCCAATTGGAATCACTCACGGACCACTGGAGTATCATCGTGTCACCGGTGTTACCACGCGATCATATTCCACCACCAAATGCCATTTTAGTTATTACTTTCCATATTTTTTTTTTATCATATTTGGGCATTATACTAGAAATGCCCCTCCCTTTTAATGCCTAATACTCTAATAGGATGGTGTTGGGGGCATTATCATACTTATTCATGCCCATATAATGCCCATTACGTTAATGATTTTTTTTGGACTAAATTATTATGTATATGTCTCGTTTAAATTAATTGGAGAGTCCAACAAAAAGGTAAAAGATTTTATGGTTTGCAAGTTAATACTGCTGTTTTCATATGGCACGCAAATCAAGAGGAGTCACAACAATGAGATGACAATGATGCAAGGCTAGAGCTGGTTTAACTTCCTCTAAACAAACTGTTTAATTAGGTTTTGCACTTTTATGTTTATTTTCAGTATTGAATTGTGTTTTTGTGTGATGACAAACTCTTAAAACATGATTGATGCATTAGTTAATTAAATAATTGATTTATGTTTTGAGTCCTTTCTTTACAACTTGTTCGGTTGATGACAAAACTTAGTAGTGAGTTGGGTGACATAAAGAGGGTTGACTTGATGCTTACTATTGGGTAGTTAATAGGGTTTGATGACAAGAACTTATGTTAATTACTATTTAACTTATTTCCAGAACTATTTCTATGTGGTTCTCAATCTATAAACTGAAAACTGAGTGAAACCTAGAACCCGTAGTTTAGAGGAGGTTACTTTGTTCGTATTTGTAAGACCCTAACCCGTAAACCTAAGATTTGTCATTTAAATTTCTGAGTTTAGGCCTTAACTAAAATCACTCCCGATTAAAACCTTGGTAACTACAAAAACATAACTCAATGAATCCCACCAATTTTTGTTTTTACGTTTTATCTACTAAAAACTTGTGTTACATTTTGTGTTTTAAACGGGACGGTCTATTGCGGAAGCCTTTTAAGTGTTCGGGTGTGCTCGGTTCTCTCGTGACTTGATCCTTGCTCCAAAACATCCAACAAATGTATACCTAGCACCATTACGCAAGAAATGGTTAGTGGGATTGATAATAATGCATTTAGATTGGTGGAAGTGTCGAAACACGTCAAAACGAAATGATCAAGTTTGAATGACAAAACAAAAATTTAGGAGTTTACACGCGCCGTAAGCTACGGCTCTGACCGTATCTTACTGTCTGGGGCTACGGCTCTGGAGCTTGTTTTTAGCTTTAGCCTTCATTTCCTTGCTTATATTCCCCCGATCTTTGGGTGTTTTTAAATCATGTTCAAGCCTCTTCTTAAAGGCATTCGGGGACTTGTTTAATAGGACTTAATGAGTTATTTGAAAGCTTCTAAGCCCTCTCGGACTTAGTTTGATTACAATCCCATGATTTAACTATGGCTTTAGACATACTTGGCGCCAAGGCGCGCATTAAGCTTAGTTAGAATAATACTTACCGAATTGGCCTTCACACCTCTTAGGGGTTGTTTTCGAATTGAATTCACTTTGCCCAAAGGCTTTTATCTAACTATGGACTTACCGGCGGTGTTGACCCATACCTTGCATCCATTGTGATTACTTAGGCATCGAGTGCCCAATTTCCGAGTGTTCTCCTGCATACATTCTAGATTGAACACATTAGTCTCTTGAGACTCAATGGTGATACATTTACCATTGGACCCGTTAACCATGAGATTCCTAAAGCTTAGAATACCGGCTTTGAATGTCGGGCTCGAATGATGAGAAAATCACCATTGGACCCATTAAGGCTAACACTATGCTATCCAAGTTTTTATCTATGGTTCAAGTGACAACAACACTTGACCCATTTAGCAAAATCTCTAACTACTTCATTCCATTGATTTCATTTATTCATTGCAATTAAAACATCATTTTCCACATATCCTTACTAATTGACCCGTTTGATGGATTTCACCATTCGGTCACATCTTATTGTTTAATTTAGTACCATATATCTTATTTTGATACGAGTTAACATAAATAGACCCAAATAAGGGATTTCACCTCTTTGGGGTTTACCTTTATTACCCACATAAGATTAAAACCAATGTATACAACACTTAAGCCATATTTATAATCTAATAATGTAAGTAAAACTTACCTTGTATTCATCTCATTTCCTTGCACTTAAGGCCTGTATTCGCTTGACCCGTTTGCTTGTTGATCCGTCCTTTCCAAGCTTGCACCTAGCTTGACAAGATCAATGTAACGCCCCGCTATTTTATAAAAAAATAAATAAATAATATATATATATATATATATATATATTATATTCGCACAACTGTTGAAATTTCTTTCACGATAATACCTAATTAACAAGAAATATTTTTTTATTATTACTCGCCCACAAATTAAATTACTTAATTGCATCATATAGTGACGCGGTGAGAATACATCGGATATTAAACGACTAGTCGATTCTAAATCTAACAAATTTAAATATGATATACATTCCAAATACTCGTTTTGAATCGAATAATATAAATAAGTTACATAAAATAATTATTCTACTGATTAAACGAATTTAAATTAAAAACGAGACGCCAATCATTAACGGGTTCGTATATGCGGTTCACATCCATCTAACCCACATAGCTAACCCTACATATTTATTATTTAAACACCTTAAGCCACCTCCTACTTTCATAATCCTTCTTCCCCAAAACCCTAGCCACCACCACTACCCTTACCTTCTTCCTTCCTTGCACTCATTCAACACAACCATCACAATAGCCATCTACTTCCCCATTCCTTCTTCATCTCCTCCCACAACCCGAGTTTATCTCTCTTCCCTCTCTAACAAGCAGCGGCAGCAGCTACAACCACCACCCGAGCAACAGAATCACTACCCCCACCCCTCTAGATGACTCGCGCAACAACCATCGGAATGATACAGTGGCGGCGTAAAGGTTAGAATAGAAAGGGGTTAATCTACGGCCGGTTGGTGATGGTTTAGTACTCGTTGGTTGAGGCTCAGGCTGGGTATAGTGGTGTTTAGGCACGAGCCAGGTTTGGTCTGATTTCGTGGTGATTTCCGGGAGGATAAGGTGCCGCTACAGTAACAACGACCGGGAATGGTTGGGTTCCAGTTAAGTCTCCTGTTCCGGGTCAGAAAGTGTAGCTACGGCGGTGGTGATCTTGGTTCGATTTGGTTCCGGGTCAGCTAGGTGTCGTGACCAGTAATGGTCATGGGCTCCGGTTTGGTTTTTGGTGGTCGTTGAGTCCGGTTCAGGTTCGGTGACCGGAGACGGTCATGCCGGCTGTAGTGGCTGGAGAGTTGAGTTTCTGCTCCTCGGTTGGCTTATTCCTTTTCTGGTTTAATTGTTTGGAGTAGATTCGGGTTGTCGAGACAACGTGCCAACACGTGGTCAAACGTTTCAGGTCTGGTCAAACTTCTGGTCAACAGTGGTCAAACCGTCAGATCTGTCAACACGGGTTACGAGGCAAATACGCGACTCGGGAAGGTATAACGCGCGCCACGACCTTAGTTATTTATTTTGTGTATATTGTATATAAATATTTATTCTAAAGACTAATCGAACCGAACCGAATTGTAACAAAAACTATTTATTTGTGAGCTTGACGAATCAATAACGACTAACTTATGGTTATATTATTATGACAACTATCAAATGTTGGACTATATATTTATTTTTACTTGTCGAAAAGTATAGTTCCTCGCATATTATAGTTTTAACAAGTTAAACCACGTGTCGAGTATACGTGTCCATTTGATTGATTTTGGAAAAGTATAGACAACGTGAGTTGTCGGTTTTATACAAAAACAGAGGAAACTCTGCCCAAATTTTTACAAAATATAACTATAAATTTTGTACAAAAGAAGCTATATTTTACAAATAGACGCTATTCAAACTTTATTTCGTCATGATATAAAAGCGTACATAAATAAACATAATGCATATATTATCCGGTCTTCAAACAAACTAAAACGCGAATCAAGTTACATGTGCATTATTTTCACTAGTCTAAATGCTTTTTTTACAACTAGTCTCAAGTCGCGAAATCCTGAATATATCATAATAAAACATATATTGTAGATAACTATACATTCACATATATTTTCTAGAAACTAAACCAAGTACAATCGGTTCGTTAAGTCATACACACATTAAGATGCGCATTCGTTCAATGCGAGTCTAGGTAGTTGAATAAACTATCTTTACAACTAAGAAACAAAACAAGCTTATCTGCATTAGAATTTAAGGTATCGTTTATTTGTAATAGGATACAAGAGTTCAATTAATACAAGTTCAGACTTGTTGCTACTTGCTAGTACTTACACAGTGAATTTCAGGTGAGTTTACATAGCCCCTTTTACCATTTCACTATTTTGGGGTGAAACATGTTACAACATCAATTTACAATTCAACATAAGTGTCTATGTGTTATTCTATGTTGCATTATGTCTTAAACATTACTATGGTAAGCACAATTATTCTAGCATAATCATTAACTCCGTACAAGCCAACGATACACAATGATAGATCTATTGGACTAACAACCCCACCCGGATACGTTACCTCCAGTATGGGTAGCGTGGGTGATTGTTATCGCAACATAAACGAGTGAACCATATGCGTATGGGATGGACCACAATATTCTAGTCACAAGGTTTGATTATGCACACGATTTACCGGGTAGTATTGTTTTCACATATGGACTAGACTTGCCATGACACTCGAATTGTACAAATTTTATTTCAATATTCAAACCTATGTAATTCTCACCAACTTTTGTTGACCCAAAATATTTTCAAACTTAACATGTTTCATGTTATAGCAATTGCTTGAAGATTAGAGTTAATGCTTGAAGATGTGTAGCTAGTATTATTTTTTTTTATTTTGATGTACAAATTCTTAGAACAATTGTATGTAATTTATTTAAATCACTTAATGAAATTTATTATTTACCATGAGCTACTGAACAATCGTCAATACGTGAAACCTCGATGTTTCCGCCATCGATTGGGGTGTGACAATCAACCTTCACTATACTCATAAGATTAATCAAGTTAGTCATCATTTCCAATAACTAACACATCTCATGAGTTTATTCACACGTTTCATCTAGGTTTGAGTTTGGGTCAGTTTGACTCCTAAAAGTCAAACTGTCCATAAACATATTCATGTAAACTAGCTTAGGCAATGATGCACACAAGTACTAAGCTTTCAGTCCCTATACCCATCTCATCCTAAACATCATTTAGTGTTAAGGAAATGGGTATCTAGACAATCACATGTGTTAAGTTTATAAAACACCTTATTTTCACTGCTGCACTTTTTGCGCAGCAGCTGTTCGGGTTGCTTTTACCCCTTCTAAACCCCACAATCTGATTTCGACTTTCAAATACAAAATGTGCTACGTTCAAAGAGCTTTCCAGACATATAAAAAACGCATCCTAATGATTTTTCTATGATGTTATATGAATATTTGAATATCAGATCAATTAAACCCAAAGCATTCGTATTAGCATAAGACGTGTTTTGGTAAAATTTGGGGTGTTACAGTATTATTGTTTTTATCTAGAAGTCAAAGTTATTAGTTTTTATAATTTTCCATAACAATCAAAGAAATAAATTAGATAAATAGTCATATTAGTTAAAAACTTTACTTTCCACCGATTCTGTATAGAGACTACTCGACTTCCACTTACTACTTATTTTTATTCTTTTAACAGACCAAACGACATCGATCACATATCAAACCTTATCCCACACATATCGAAATTATCATATGTTTATCCTGCATATGTTGAAATTCATCCTACATATATCATCTAATATCATTTTTAATTGATATAATTATTTGGGGGGGGGGGGTAGTTAGTGATCATCAGTTATAGAGATCATATGATTTAGAATCTAGCTTTAGCTGGGTGATAGAGGCTTTAAGCCACTTGGGGAGAGATTTGATTTCTGTCATAGGGTATATTAGGTGTAAATTAAAAATAGAGATTATGTAACATTCGTCATAAAAAAATGATTTAGATTCATAAGAAAAAAGAAAGAAATATATGAGTGCATAAATTTCAGTTGTGACATGAACAGTAATTGTTAACACAATAAGGTATCCCTATACCACGACAAGTATATTTGCAATCCGAGTCCTTTGTACACCAACTAGGAACTGCACGTTTGTTCATGTTGTATTGGCTGGTAACAAATTGTGGTTGTTGGATCACTAATCTTTTATCAGCCAAAGCACAAGATGTTTGAATACCTACAAATCAAAATTCAATAGCTTAATCAAACTATCATGTTTATAAATTTGTATGCAAAAGATTTAAGACAAAGGAACAAGTTACAAACACATAGAGGGAGAGTACCAGAGACGAATATCAATAGCATGATCAAGAACATCATCTTCAATGGAGTTTGTTCCATGTCTTAATGAATCAACTCTAGATGCTAGTATTACGTTTGTTTCTAGACAATATCAATGTCGTCTTGTATGTGACTGCTAGTATGATTGCGCTTAGATTATATAGGGACTTATGATGTGTTGTGTCTTTAATATATTGCAAAAAAATAAATAAATAATAACAGACATGTTTAAAGAAATATCTAAAATGTTAAATACAAGGATAGCATGTTATAAGAACTTTAATTATTTACTAATTACAAAATATTTTGTAATAATAGTAGTTTAAAATTTTTCATTTTTGATTTTTCAAATACTTTTTTCCGTATTACATAAAATAATCAGATAAGTAAAATTTGAAAAGTAAATTAAGAGGGTGTTTGGGATTGCGTTTTGAATCTGATTTTTAGATTATTGCGTTTTGAAAACACAGATAATCAGTTTTTAGTGTTTGTATTGCATTTTGAAAACGCAGATAATCAGTTTTGTAGGCTATCAAAACGCAATAATCTATAAGCAGCTCCACCCCTGCTTTTCCAAAACGCATAATCTATTTTGAATAATCAATCCCAAACACCCCCTAAAAACAGGTTGAGGTTTTAACTTTCTTATTTTAGAGTTTAAAGTTTTAATATGTGAATGGACAAAAATACCCTCACACTTGGGGCATATGAAGGTCATGATCGTTAGTTTTTAACGGTGTTAGTGCTTAATACCTGAGATTATAACAAATTAAAAAGTCAATACCTCAACTTGTTACTCTAACCTCTTAGTACATGATATTGAAATTTCATGAAAACCACATATGCTAACAATGTAATTAACTCTATAATTTAACAACTTGGCGGCGTAGCGGCTTACAGGCAAAACCTTATGCAAAGTTCAAGGGGTTGAGCCACGATGAGGCATTACAGAATATGCTAAATTATCATATGTCGGTTGCGCAATTAATAGGAGATGGTAATTAGTTGGAGTTGGTCATCAGTGGGAGCATGTCAACTTCAATAGTGACCAGTTGCCACACAACCTATACCAATTTAGCTTAAACTAAAAGGAAATGGATTTAAATACTCACAACTTTCATCGATTGGCGGATATCACTCCGAACTTTCACTTTGACCATTGTCACTCTCAACTTTCAACTTATTTTCTTTCATCACCCCCAAACTAACGAGGTCTAACTCGGGAAGTCTTCGTAGCAAAAATGTAAAAACCAAAACTTAAGTGACCTTTTTAAAACTTTTTATTATTATTAAAATTTTATAGAACCCCCCCCCCCCCTCTATCTCTTTCCTTTCTCTCTCTGTCTCTTTCCCTCTCTAAAAAACAACTACCATCACCTTCAAAAACCACACAACCCCCACCCCCAAAACTTCTAAGTTTAGGTTTTTACATTTTTGCCACGAAGATTAATCAGGTTAGACCTCCGTTAGTTTGGGGGTGATGGAAGAAAATAAGTTGAAAGTTGAGAGTTTCAGTGGTCAAAGTGAAAGTTCGAAGTGATATCCGCCAATATGTGAAAGTTGAGAGTATTTAAATCAAATTCCCCTAAACTAAACGGTTTGTGATGAAAATTAAAAGAATATTGAAAATGGATTTTGTGCACTTTTGTTGGTAACTCATGTGACTTTCAAATAAATTCTATCATTGGATTGAACTTTGGATCCTAATTGGGCCGATGATGAACCAAAGGAAGAAGTTGGGCTTTGGAGTTTGGACTTCGCAAGGGGCACACAGTTGGACATACGGAGGTTCGCAAGTCAGCAGCCTTTGCTGCTTGGTGCCGCAAATAAAAAAAAAAGGTTTATGGAGTTGCCGCCTACGTACAAGACCGAAACGGTTTCAATAATGCTTGAATGGGTTTAATAAGAATGTGTTTGATATCCTTTCGATGACTTTCTATTTTTCTTTCACTGTCTATTTGATCTAATCCAATTTACTACGCTTAAGTTAAATAAACACTATTTAATATCAAACTAACAATGAAAAATGATCTATAAGGAATGAGATGTGGTGGCTGGAAGGTGTCTTCTCTTGCATAGGTGTGTTTTTTTTTACCCATGACCTCTTGGTCTAGTGGTATGGTGTCCCCCCTTACAAATCCTTTCAAATGCAAGGTGAGGTGGAATAAAGGTGTAATAAAAATTTGTCGTTAAAAAAAAGTGCGATTTTTTTCTTTTGAAACGGCATATCTTTGCGTTAACGACTTGTATGATAGGATAAAGAATTTACCATGTGTGTCACTAATATTAGTCCCGCGTTATTAATTCATCCCCAAATCGGCATTCTTTTATATGCAACACGTAATTAGTATACATGTCCCAATATAAATACAATAATTTTGGCATTGAGATGACCTTTTTTTTTTTTTTTGAACCGCCAATTGGAATCACTCACGGACCACTGGAGTATCATCGTGTCACCAGTGTTACCACGCGATCATATTCCACCACCAAATGCCATATTAGTTATTACTTTCCATATTTTTTTTATCATATTTGGGCATTATACAAGAAATGCCCCTGCCTTTTAATGCCTAATAGGATGGTGTTGGGGGCATTATCATACTTATTCATGCCCAAATAATGCCCATTACGTTAATGATTTTTTTTTGGACTAAATTATTATGTATAGGTCTCGTTTAAATTAATTGGAGAGTCCAACAAAAAGGTAAAAGTTTTTATGGTTTGCAAGTTAATACTGATGTTTTCATATGGCACGCAAATCAAGAGGAGTCACAACAATGAGATGACAATGATGCAAGGCTAGAGCTGGTTTAACTTCCTCTAAACAAACTGTTTAATTAGGTTTTGCACTTTTATGTTTATTTTCACTATTGAATTGTGTTTTTGTGTGATGACAAACTCTTAAAACATGATTGATGCATTAGTTAATTAAATAATTGATTTATGTTTTGAGTCCTTTCTTTACAACTTGTTCGGTTGATGACAAAACTTAGTAGTGAGTTGGGTGACATAAAGAGGGTTGACTTGATGCTTACTATTGGGTAGTTAATAGGGTTTGATGACAAGAACTTATGTTAATTACTATTTAACTTATTTCCAGAACTATGTCTATGTGGTTCTCAATCTATAAACTGAAAACTGAGTGAAACCTAGAACCCGTAGTTTAGAGGAGGTTACTTTGTTCGTATTTGTAAGACCCTAACCCGTAAACCTAAGATTTGTCATTTAAATTTCTGAGTTTAGGCCTTAACTAAAATCACTCCCGATTAAAACCTTGGTAACTACAAAAACATAACTCAATGAATCCCACCAATTTTTCTTTTTACGTTTTATCTACTAAAAACTTGTGTTACATTTTGTGTTTTAAACGGGACGGTCTATTGCGGAAGCCTTCTAAGTGTTCGGGTGTGCTCGGTTCTCTCGTGACTTGATCCTTGCTCCAGAACATCCAACAAATGTATACCTAGCACCATTACACAAGAAATGGTTAGTGGGATTGATAATAATGCATTTAGATTGGTGGAAGTGTCGAAACACGTCAAAACGAAATGATCAAGTTTGAATGACAAAACAAAAATTTAGGAGTTTACACGCGCCGTAAGCTACGGCTCTGACCGTATCTTACTGTCTGGGGCTACGGCTCTGGAGCTTGTTTTTAGCTTTAGCCTTCATTTCCTTGCTTATATTCCCCCGATCTTTGGGTGTTTTTAAATCATGTTCAAGCCTCTTCTTAAAGGCATTCGGGGACTTGTTTAATAGGACTTAATGAGTTATTTGAAAGCTTCTAAGCCCTCTCGGACTTAGTTTGATTACAATCCCATGATTTAACTATGGCTTTAGACATACTTGGCGCCAAGGCGCGCATTAAGCTTAGTTAGAATAATACTTACCGAATTGGCCTTCACACCTCTTAGGGGTTGTTTTCGAATTGAATTCACTTTGCCCAAAGGCTTTTATCTAACTACGGACTTACCGGGCGGTGTTGACCCATACCTTGCATCCATTGTGATTACTTAGGCATCGAGTGCCCAATTTCCGAGTGTTCTCCTGCATACATTCTAGATTGAACACATTAGTCTCTTGAGACTCAATGGTGATACATTTACCATTGGACCCGTTAACCATGAGATTCCTAAAGCTTAGAATACCGGCTTTGAATGTCGGGCTCGAATGATGAGAAAATCACCATTGGACCCATTAAGGCTAACACTATGCTATCCAAGTTTTTATCTATGGTTCAAGTGACAACAACACTTGACCCATTTAGCAAAATCTCTAACTACTTCATTCCATTGATTTCATTTATTCATTGCAATTAAAACATCATTTTCCACATATCCTTACTAATTGACCCGTTTGATGGATTTCACCATTCGGTCACATCTTATTGTTTAATTTAGTACCATATATCTTATTTTGATACGAGTTCACATAAATAGACCCAATTAAGGGATTTCACCTCTTTGGGGTTTACCTTTATTACCCACATAAGATTAAAACCAATGTATACAACACTTAAGCCATATTTATAATCTAATAATGTAAGTAAAACTTACCTTGTATTCATCTCATTTCCTTGCACTTAAGGCCTGTATTCGCTTGACCCGTTTGCTTGTTGATCCGTTGTCACACCCTCAAATTCCACGTGCGGGGTTTTACCGCGAGGCGCGTGACACACCAGGATCTCAGTCAACGATCACAATAAACATACAACAAACATGCATTCATAATTATATTTTAAACCAAAATATCATGCTTTGAGCTGTAAACCAGCAGCGGAAGCATTCTTGTTTACAACCAAAAGACATATCATTGTTTACAAAGACATTGTTTAATATGTTTCAAAATAGTAGACGCCGTGCATGACCCCGTGCGCCTAGTCCGATAACCGCTACCTTAGCGACCTAAGAAAACATGCCAAAAATGTCAACATATAATGCTGGTGAGTTCACAGGTTTTCTTTTATAAAGTGTTGTCACAAGTTTTACAAAGATCATTTCCGTTAATACTATGTCATGAGAACGTTAGCTAGACGTTAAGTGTTTTTACTACTACGGTTGGGAACCCATTACTAAACGTGTCCAAAAGTTGATACCAGCCCAGATTGACTGGGCTACCGATGCCTCGGTAACCCGATAGGTAGAGACAATATGCACCCACCCGGCCCCGCCGACGAGTGGGGTTTGTGAGGCCCAATAGATCTATCCACATTTCCCTCGTTGTGCATGCCAGCACATTCATGGTTTCCCCCTGGGACTTTCCATAAAAGCCGTATAGTAACATAAAGTGCCCATAGTATAACATGACCATTAAATAGTTCGTACAAAGCATGTTTCTCCCCCCAAAAGCAAAACAGTAAAAGTGGGGCTGTGAAACTCACCTTGGTTTGCGTTACTTGAAAATAGTTAAGTAATTATGTTATGATAGCCCCAGATAGCGGCGACCTATCATAAGATGCGTATAAGTATTGGACTAATAACCCGCAGGCTAACTAGTCCCCGAATGTCCAGACCGTGACCATAAACGTTTGAAAACACCTTTACTGTTAAACCGACCGTGCCAGACAAGACCCGACATCCCATTGGTGACCCGACATCCCACGTGTTAGATAAATGCAAGACATCATGCAACATATGCAATTAAACACTTAGCACGCGCAATAATTCACCTAGTCTAGCATAACATCCGTTTAACGCATAATCAGGTCCGAATACGTCTTACTAAGTCATTGGGTGTATCCCGGGGTTCCTATCATGTTCCTAGGTGTTAAATCATGTTCCGGGATGTCAAAACGCGTTTACGACAGCAGCACACGCGATTAGGAAACCTTCATGCGATTAGGAAAAGTCAACTAGTGAGTAGGAGGGAGGGTATAGGCGAGTAGGCTCTACTCGCATGAAGCTATAGGCGAGTAGGCTCCTACTCGCATGAAGCTTCAGGCGAGTAGGGCCCTATTCGCCTGATGCTCTGCTGTTGCGCGTTTTCACGCGTTAAACCCTCCAAATCAGATCCGAAACATGTAAAAACACCCAATATCAAAACTAAACTATTAACCAACCCTTTTCAAGCAAAAACCCCCAATTTACCTCTGCTCTAACGGGCTCGGTGCGATTATTTCCAAAAATGGCAAAGTACTAGGTTTCACCAACCAACCTTATCTTTCCTTAAATGGAAACAATCAGGTTTCATCTCCTACAAGTTGCAATTCATCATTCCTATGTTATATCATCATTCTAACATGATTTCTAACCACAATCAAGCAATGAATCACATCATACATCCTATTCTTCAAGAATCACCCAAATGGGTCAAAATGCATACTTGCACCTAAACATCATATCAAGGGCTTAAACTCATAGATAATCATCCTAACACCACCTACATATCAGAAGTACAACAAATTCATGGAAACATTCATGTTATAATTACCAACAATCATCATATGCACAAATACTTCACATTTAGCAAGTATCATGGTGTAGACTTGTTTTAGAACTCTTTTCAAAGGGTTTTAAAGACATAAACTTAACAAAACAAGGTCTGGACTTTTGGGGAATCAAAACAACAACTTTACAAAGGTGTAGGATGAAGAACACACCTTGGATTTTATCAAAGAAGGGTGTATAAGCTTGGTGGTGGTGTGTTTTGAAGCAGAGCAAGCTCCAGAGGTGTTTCAAGGTGTGTGGGAGGCTTAGGGTCAGTTAGGGTTGCACAAATGGTGTTTAGGGAGTTAAGGGTTCTATTTATAGGTGTTTTGACCCGTGTGCAGCAGTATAGGCGAGTAGCAGATGGTTTCAGGCGAGTAGGACTCCTACTCGCCTATATACAGGCGAGTAGAGCCCCTACTCGCCCCTATGATATCCTACTCGCCCCAAATCCCTTCCATTCGCCTAAGTTCATGCGATTAGGAGTCTCCCCAGACTCCTAATCGCCTATAAGGTGCTGTAATGGGTTTTCGGCGCGTTAAACGCTATTTTAACATATATAAGCACGTATTCACATACCGACAAGTCACATAATGATTCCAAACATATAATGCATGATAACTAACACGTTTACATCCGTTCACCAATTCCCGGGACTCGAGACTCGTGTGTGCATTAAACCCGGCGATTCCACGAATCGCCGATCCTTGTACCCATAGTTATGGACCGACTCCCGATAACCCCGCGGATCATCATAACGACTCCCGATGATTCCCAGAATCATCATACCGACTCTACTGACCTCGTTAAGGACGTAATATGCATGACTCGCTAAGGTAGACTTACTAGTTTAGTCAACGTTACTAACCTGAGTTTGCCGGGTGTCACATCATCCCCCTGTTGAAAGAATTTTCGTCCCGAAAATTGCCCAAGGCCAAAAAGGAAGAGACGAAAGAGGAGAAAAATTTTCCGGTTGCCACATCATCCCCCTGTTGAAAGGAATCTCGACCCGAGATTCATTCAGCTTCAGCAGAGACATGTCTTGATTCGAACGCGCGCTTAGGAAATAAATGGGGATACTTAGCCTTCATTTGATCTTCCCGTTCCCACGTGAACTCCGGTCCACGATCAGAGTTCCAACGGACTTTTACAATGCGGATTTTACTCCGGCGAAGGCTACGGATTTTATAGTCAAGAATTTCAACCGGTTCCTCCACGATACGCAGACGATCATCCACCTTGATCTCTTCGAGAGGAACAACCAAAGATTCATCCGCCAAACACTTCTTCAGATTAGAAACATGGAAGACATTATGAACATTACTGAGCTCAGCCGGCAGATCAAGCCTGTATGCTACCGGTCCAATCCGTTCCAGGATTGCGAACGGTCCCACATACCGAGGATTCAATTTGCCCCGCTTCCCAAAACGTATAACGCCCTTCCACGGAGATACCTTCAACAAAACCCTGTCGCCAACCTCAAACTCCAAAGGCTTGCGACGACGATCGGCATAGCTCTTTTGACGATCCCGAGCTGCTGCCATGCGGTTACGGATTTGTACGATCTTTTCGGAAGTCTCGTACACAAGTTCCGGGCCGGTGAGTTGACTCTCACCCACCTCGGCCCAACAAAGAGGAGACCGGCATTTCCGCCCGTAAAGAGCCTCGAACGGAGCTGCCTTGATGCTAGAATGGTAACTGTTGTTGTAGGAGAATTCCACCAACGGTAAATGACTCTCCCACCCCTTGCCAAAATCGATCACACATGCCCGAAGCATGTCTTCTAGCGTTTGGATTGTCCGCTCACTTTGACCGTCAGTTTGCGGATGATATGCTGTGCTCATGTCCAACTGAGTACCCAGAGCCTTATGCAAAGACTTCCAGAAGTTAGAGGCGAACCGAGGATCACGATCAGAAATAATAGAGACAGGCACCCCGTGCCGAGAGACCACTTCCTTGAGATATAACCGTGCCAGACGCTCGAGACCATCGGTCTCCTTGATAGCGAGGAAGTGCGCAGACTTTGTCAACCTATCGACAATTACCCAGATCATGTCGCAACCACTGGGCGATTTCGGAGTTTGGTCACAAAGTCCATCGTAATCCGCTCCCACTTCCACTCGGGGATTTCAGGCTGTTGCAGAAGGCCGGACGGCTTTTGATATTCGACCTTGACCTTGGCACAGGTCAAGCACTTGCTCACATACGAAGCCACGTCCGCCTTCATGTTCGGCCACCAATAAAGTATCTTCAGGTCTTGGTACATCTTATCGGAGCCAGGGTGAATAGAGTACCGGGACTTGTGAGCTTCATCAAAAACGAGCTCCCGCAAGCCCCCAAATAAAGGAACCCAAATACGTTCAGCGAAATAGTGTAACCCATCGGACCTGAGTTCAAGGTGACTATCAGCACCATGCATGGTTTCAGCTTTAAGGTTTTCCTCCTTCAAAGCTTCTTGCTGCGCTGAACGGATTCGATCAGGTAAGCCGGAATGGATAGTGAGCTGAAGAGCTCGAACACGACGAGGTTTAGCCGTTTCCTTCCTGCTCAAGGCGTCTGCGACCACATTCGCCTTGCCAGGATGGTATTTAATAGCGCACTCGTAATCATTAAGAAGCTCGACCCAACGACGCTGTCTTATATTCAACACCTTCTGATCAAAGATATGCTGGAGGCTCTTGTGATCGGTGTAAATAGTGCATTTGGTACCGTACAAGTAATGCCTCCAAATCTTTAAGGCAAAGACCACCGCACCCAATTCCAGATCATGGGTGGGGTAGTTTTTCTCATGAACTTTGAGCTGACGAGAAGCATAAGCGATGACCTTCTCACGCTGCATCAGTACACAACCAAGACCCCGGATAGAAGCGTCACAATAAACCACAAAATCGTCCGTGCCCTCAGGCAAGGACAAGATAGGAGCAGAACAGAGTTTGGCCTTTAACATCTGGAAGGCTGACTCCTGCGAATCACCCCAGTCGAATTTCCTGTCCTTCTGGGTAAGCGAGGTGAGGGGTTGAGCGATCTTCGAAAATCCCTCAATAAAACGACGGTAATAACCGCAAGGCCTAGGAATTGCCGCACCTCAGATGGCGTCTTTGGTGCTTCCCAGTCTTTAATGGCTTCAATCTTCGCTGGGTCAACGTGAATTCCTTTCTCATTAACAACATGACCAAGGAATTGAACTTCACGCAACCAGAAGCTACACTTAGAAAACTTGGCGTACAACTGTTCCCGCCTCAGAAGTTCCAAAACAAGACGTAAGTGTTCCTGGTGGTCCACCTCGTTCTTGGAATAGACTAGAATATCATCAATGAAGACGATCACGAACTTGTCAAGATAAGGCTTACAGACACGGTTCATCAGATCCATAAAGATGGCAGGTGCATTGGTGAGACCAAAAGGCATGACCAAAAATTCGAAATGGCCATAGCGAGTTCGAAAGGCGGTCTTCGGAATGTCAGCTTCTTGAACCCTCAACTGATGGTACCCCGACCTCAAATCAATCTTCGAATAGAAACTAGAACCCTGAAGCTGGTCAAATAAGTCATCGATGCGAGGAAGAGGATAGCGATTCTTGATGGTAACCTTATTCAACTCCCGGTAGTCGATACACATCCGTAGGCTTCCGTCCTTCTTCTTGACAAACAAAATAGGGGCTCCCCACGGGGACGAACTAGGTCGAATGAAACCCTTCTCCAACAGCTCCTGCAACTGGTTCGATAACTCCTGCATCTCGGGAGGTGCAAGACGATAAGGGGCACGAGCAATAGGGGCCGCACCCGGAGCAAGTTCAATACCAAATTCGACCTGGCGATAAGGCGGAAGACCAGGTAAGTCTTCGGGAAATACATCGGGAAAGTCGCGGACAACAGGAATATCTTCAATCTTCTTCTCCTCTTCAGACGAAACCGAAACAAGTGCCAGAATGGCAGAATACCCCTTCCGAAGATACTTATAGGCTTTCATACACGATATGATACTCAACGGGACCCCGCTCTTCTCACCGTGCACTAACAGAATTTCTCCATCAGGGAGAGGAAGTCGAATGACTTTATCAAAGCAAACGATCTTAGCATGATACAGGGACAACCAATCCATACCCACGACAACATCGAAACTACCCAAGGACACCGGCATAAGATCAATAGGGAAGGAATAACCCGACAACTCAAGGTGACACTCCCTAAGGACGTGCGTCGCCTCAACTTTCTTACCATCGCCAATTCTATCAAGTACTTAGCCTCTAAAGGTGTAGGTACCCTATCAAGCAATTGACTAAACCCAAGAGATATAAAACTCTTATCGGCACCAGAATCGAATAAAACCGTAGCATAGCGATTATCGAGGAGAAACGTACCAGTAACAGTGTCAGGATCTTGTCGAGCTCCGCTCGAACCAATCACGAAGGCGCGAGCATTCCTGCCTCCGCCTCCATTGTTTCCATTACCCGCCCCATTCTTCCCGGCTTCACCCTGCTTCAACTTGGGGCATTCCCGCTTGTAGTGACCAAGTTCACCACAATTGTAGCACCCCTGTTTGCCCTGATTTCCCTGGGAAGCAGCGACAGGAGGAGCCGGAGTAGGTGTAGCAGGAGGGTTCCGGTTACCCTGAAGATTAACCCTGCAATCCTTTGCCTGGTGCCCAAGCTTTTGGCACCTGTGGCAACGGTTCCGGTCCTCGCAACGACCGTTGTGGTGAAATCCACACTGGTCACACTTCGGCTTCTTCCCAATATAACCCCCTGGTTTTTGCTCAGACGATGATCCCCCAGTATCAGACTTCTTCACCTGCTGAGGCTGAGCCGAGCTCGAGCCTTTCCCCACAGCTTCCCACTTTCGCTTATTACTATCAGAAGCCTTCACAGTAGCGCCTCGAGGAGGCAAGACCCCTTCAGTCACCTTCATGTTGGTCAGCCTGTGAGCCGACCGAACCACCTCAGAATAAACAGTGAGATTACCCGCAACAACTAACCCCGCAATCTCCGGTACCAACCCTGCGACGTAATGCTCAATCCTTCGATATTCAGGTGTGTGCAGATCGGGGCACAACACCGCCAACTCATTGTGCCTAGCAGTATAAGCTTCAATCTCGGAACCCACCATCTTGTGGTTCCAGACTTCATGCTCAAGCTTCTGGATTTCATCCCTCGGGCAATACTCATTTTTCAGCAACTGAATGAATTCTGCCCAGGGCATAGCGTGGGCTTCCCCAATGCCCATAGTCTGGGTGGTGGAGTTCCACCAAGTCAAGGCTTGACCCTCCAGGGTCGCAGAAGCATACTTCACCCGGTCGCCTTCCGGGCAGCTGCACATCGAGAAAACAGATTCGATTTTCTCCAACCATCGGAGCAGTCCCACTGCCCCCTCAGTGCCGCTAAAGTTGTGGGGCTTACAATCCATAAACTTTTTGTAAGAACACTGGGGTGGAGGAGGATTGACAGCACCACCTGGAACAGACACGTGGGTGAGAATCAAGATAAGGTAAAGTACCCTAGAACAAGGTAGAATAGGTAGGGATCGACGTACCACCCATAGCATTATGAGCGGCTTGGAATGCAGCCAGAGCAATATTCACGTGCTGCTGCATTAAGTTATCCAATTCGGCTTGGGTCATATTAATATTCCCGCGGCCACCGCCGCCACCACAGCCGCCAGCACGACCGCCAGCACGGCCGCCTCTGCGACCTCCACGAGCTCCTGACATCTTCTGTCACAAAATGAAACAAAAGATTTAGGCTCGCCCGTGGTATAACCCATTAGGAATTTCAAGAAACTAGACAGAGCCCAGCTCGGGTCCATCCGTTCAAGCCCAAAGTCCGCCAGGGATCCCATGCGTCACAGTTTATGATCTCGTGTGCACCCGACATGATAAACTGTTCCACATGGTCCTCCAGGCGCGCTTTAAGTTTGAAGTTCAAGTCACCGAACACTAGCGCCCAATCATGGTATTATCATAAGTATAAGTACAAGATAGTATGCATAAGAACGGGCGTGTTCATTAGGGCATAGAGGGGAGATGTCCAAATCTCTGGACAGATCTCAAGAGTACGCCGAAGCTACCCCAATGTACACTGCCGTCAAGAAAGTTCAATAGTATATCGTTCGCCATCGGATCAAAGTAAGGACGAGTCAAGGAATAGGATGATAAGAAGTAAATAGATGATGTAGCGTAGTAGATGATGACACCGACACCCCGACAAGTCATATTGTTACCCACTTGCTAAGACTCGACTAATTGTGACCGTCTAGTGTGTGCGACTCAGTTATAGACTAGACTCTACATGCAGTCTCAGTTCACTATAACCGTTGGCTCTGATACCAATCTGTCACACCCTCAAATTCCACGTGCGGGGTTTTACCGCGAGGCGCGTGACACACCAGGATCTCAGTCAACGATCACAATAAACATACAACAAACATGCATTCATAATTATATTTTAAACCAAAATATCATGCTTTGAGCTGTAAACCAGCAGCGGAAGCATTCTTGTTTACAACCAAAAGACATATCATTGTTTACAAAGACATTGTTTAATATGTTTCAAAATAATAGACGCCGTGCATGACCCGTGCGCCTAGTCCGATAACCGCTACCTTAGCGACCTGAGAAAACATGCCAAAAATGTCAACATATAATGCTGGTGAGTTCACAGGTTTTCTTTTATAAAGTGTTGTCACAAGTTTTACAAAGATCATTTCCGTTAATACTATGTCATGAGAACGTTAGCTAGACGTTAAGTGTTTTTACTACTACGGTTGGGAACCCATTACTAAACGTGTCCAAAAGTTGATACCAGCCCAGATTGACTGGGCTACCGATGCCTCGGTAACCCGATAGGTAGAGACAATATGCACCCGCCCGGCCCCGCCGTCGAGTGGGGTTTGTGAGGCCCAATAGATCTATCCACATTTCCCTCGTTGTGCATGCCAGCACATTCATGGTTTCCCCCTGGGACTTTCCATAAAAGCCGTATAGTAACATAAAGTGCCCATAGTATAACATGACCTTTAAATAGTTCGTACAAAGCATGTTTCTCCCCCCAAAAGCAAAACAGTAAAAGTGGGGCTGTGAAACTCACCTTGGTTTGCGTTACTTGAAAATAGTTAAGTAATTATGTTATGATAGCCCCAGATAGCGGCGACCTATCATAAGATGCGTATAAGTATTGGACTAATAACCCGCAGGCTAACTAGTCCCCGAATGTCCAGACCGTGACCATAAACGTTTGAAAACACCTTTAACTGTTAAACCGACCGTGCCAGACAAGACCCGACATCCCATTGGTGACCCGACATCCCACGTGTTAGATAAATGCAAGACATCATGCAACATATGCAATTAAACACTTAGCACGCGCAATAATTCACCTAGTCTAGCATAACATCCGTTTAACGCATAATCAGGTCCGAATACGTCTTACTAAGTCATTGGGTGTATCCCGGGGTTCCTATCATGTTCCTAGGTGTTAAATCATGTTCCGGGATGTCAAAACGCGTTTACGACAGCAGCACACGCGATTAGGAAACCTTCATGCGATTAGGAAAAGTCAACTAGTGAGTAGGAGGGAGGGTATAGGCGAGTAGGCTCTACTCGCATGAAGCTATAGGCGAGTAGGCTCCTACTCGCATGAAGCTTCAGGCGAGTAGGGCCCTATTCGCCTGATGCTCTGCTGTTGCGCGTTTTCGCGCGTTAAACCCTCCAAATCAGATCCGAAACATGTAAAAACACCCAATATCAAAACTAAACTATTAACCAACCCTTTTCAAGCAAAAACCCCCAATTTACCTCTGCTCTAACGGGCTCGGTGCGATTATTTCCAAAAATGGCAAAGTACTAGGTTTCACCAACCAACCTTATCTTTCCTTAAATGGAAACAATCAGATTTCATCTCCTACAAGTTGCAATTCATCATTCCTATGTTATATCATCATTCTAACATGATTTCTAACCACAATCAAGCAATGAATCACATCATACATCCTATTCTTCAAGAATCACCCAAATGGGTCAAAATGCATACTTGCACCTAAACATCATATCAAGGGCTTAAACTCATAGATAATCATCCTAACACCACCTACATATCAGAAGTACAACAAATTCATGGAAACATTCATGTTATAATCACCAACAATCATCATATGCACAAATACTTCACATATAGCAAGTATTATGGTGTAGACTTGTTTTAGAACTCTTTTCAAAGGGTTTTAAAGACACAAACTTAACAAAACAAGGTCTGGACTTTTGGGGAATCAAAACAACAACTTTACAAAGGTGTAGGATGAAGAACACACCTTGGATTTTATCAAAGAAGGGTGTATAAGCTTGGTGGTGGTGTGTTTTGAAGCAAAGCAAGCTCCAGAGGTGTTTCAAGGTGTGTGGGAGGCTTAGGGTCAGTTAGGGTTGCACAAATGGTGTTTAGGGAGTTAAGGGTTCTATTTATAGGTGTTTTGACCCGTGTGCAGCAGTATAGGCGAGTAGCAGATGGTTTCAGGCGAGTAGGACTCCTACTCGCCTATATACAGGCGAGTAGAGCCCCTACTCGCCCCTATGATATCCTACTCGCCCCAATCCCTTCCATTCGCCTAAGTTCATGCGATTAGGAGTCCCCCCAGACTCCTAATCGCCTATAAGGTGCTGTAATGGGTTTTCGGCGCGTTAAACACTATTTTAACATATATAAACACGTATTCACATACCGATAAGTCACATAATGATTCCAAACATATAATGCATGATAACTAACACGTTTACATCCGTTCACCAATTCCCGGGACTCGAGACTCGTGTGTGCATTAAACCCGGCGATTCCACGAATCGCCGATCCTTGTACCCATAGTTATGGACCGACTCCCGATGACCCCGCGGATCATCATAACGACTCCCGATGATTCCCAGAATCATCATACCGACTCGACTGACCTCGTTAAGGACGTAATATGCATGACTCGCTAAGGTAGACTTACTAGTTTAGTCAACGTTACTAACCTGAGTTTGCCGGGTGTCACATCATCCCCCTGTTGAAAGAATTTTCGTCCCGAAAATTGCCCAAGGCCAAAAAGGAAGAGACGAAAGAGGAGAAAAATTTTCCGGTTGCCACATCATCCCCCTGTTGAAAGGAATCTCGACCCGAGATTCATTCAGCTTCAGCAGAGACATGTCTTGATTCGAACGCGCGCTTAGGAAATAAATGGGGATACTTAGCCTTCATTTGATCTTCCCGTTCCCACGTGAACTCCGGTCCACGATCAGAGTTCCAACGGACTTTTACAATGCGGATTTTACTCCGGCGAAGGCTACGGATTTTATAGTCAAGAATTTCAACCGGTTCCTCCACGATACGCAGACGATCATCCACCTTGATCTCTTCGAGAGGAACAACCAAAGATTCATCCGCCAAACACTTCTTCAGATTAGAAACATGGAAGACATTATGAACATTACTGAGCTCAGCCGGCAGATCAAGCCTGTATGCTACCGGTCCAATCCGTTCCAGGATTGCGAACGGTCCCACATACCGAGGATTCAATTTGCCCCGCTTCCCAAAACGTATAACGCCCTTCCACGGAGATACCTTCAACAAAACCCTGTCGCCAACCTCAAACTCCAAAGGCTTGCGACGACGATCGGCATAGCTCTTTTGACGATCCCGAGCTGCTGCCATGCGGTTACGGATTTGTACGATCTTTTCGGAAGTCTCGTACACAAGTTCCGGGCCGGTGAGTTGACTCTCACCCACCTCGGCCCAACAAAGAGGAGACCGGCATTTCCGCCCGTAAAGAGCCTCGAACGGAGCTGCCTTGATGCTAGAATGGTAACTGTTGTTGTAGGAGAATTCCACCAACGGTAAATGACTCTCCCACCCCTTGCCAAAATCGATCACACATGCCCGAAGCATGTCTTCTAGCGTTTGGATTGTCCGCTCACTTTGACCGTCAGTTTGCGGATGATACGCTGTGCTCATGTCCAACTGAGTACCCAGAGCCTTATGCAAAGACTTCCAGAAGTTAGAGGCGAACCGAGGATCACGATCAGAAATAATAGAGACAGGCACCCCGTGCCGAGAGACCACTTCCTTGAGATATAACCGTGCCAGACGCTCGAGACCATCGGTCTCCTTGATAGCGAGGAAGTGCGCAGACTTTGTCAACCTATCGACAATTACCCAGATCATGTCGCAACCACTGGGCGATTTCGGGAGTTTGGTCACAAAGTCCATCGTAATCCGCTCCCACTTCCACTCGGGGATTTCAGGCTGTTGCAGAAGGCCGGACGGCTTTTGATATTCGACCTTGACCTTGGCACAGGTCAAGCACTTGCTCACATACGAAGCCACGTCCGCCTTCATGTTCGGCCACCAATAAAGTATCTTCAGGTCTTGATACATCTTATCGGAGCCAGGGTGAATAGAGTACCGGGACTTGTGAGCTTCATCAAGAACGAGCTCCCGCAAGCCCCCAAATAAAGGAACCCAAATACGTTCAGCGAAATAGTGTAACCCATCGGACCTGAGTTCAAGGTGACTATCAGCACCATGCATGGTTTCAGCTTTAAGGTTTTCCTCCTTCAAAGCTTCTTGCTGCGCTGAACGGATTCGATCAGGTAAGCCGGAATGGATAGTGAGCTGAAGAGCTCGAACACGACGAGGTTTAGCCGTTTCCTTCCTGCTCAAGGCGTCTGCGACCACATTCGCCTTGCCAGGATGGTATTTAATAGCGCACTCGTAATCATTAAGAAGCTCGACCCAACGACGCTGTCTTATATTCAACACCTTCTGATCAAAGATATGCTGGAGGCTCTTGTGATCGGTGTAAATAGTGCATTTGGTACCGTACAAGTAATGCCTCCAAATCTTTAAGGCAAAGACCACCGCACCCAATTCCAGATCATGGGTGGGGTAGTTTTTCTCATGAACTTTGAGCTGACGAGAAGCATAGGCGATGACCTTCTCGCGCTGCATCAGTACACAACCAAGACCCCGGATAGAAGCGTCACAATAAACCACAAAATCGTCCGTGCCCTCAGGCAAGGACAAGATAGGAGCAGAACAGAGTTTAGCCTTTAACATCTGGAAGGCTGACTCCTGCGAATCACCCCAGTCGAATTTCCTGTCCTTCTGGGTAAGCGAGGTGAGGGGTTGAGCGATCTTCGAAAATCCCTCAATAAAACGACGGTAATAACCTGCAAGGCCTAGGAATTGCCGCACCTCAGATGGCGTCTTTGGTGCTTCCCAGTCTTTAATGGCTTCAATCTTCGCTGGGTCAACGTGAATTCCTTTCTCATTAACAACATGACCAAGGAATTGAACTTCACGCAACCAGAAGCTACACTTAGAAAACTTGGCGTACAACTGTTCCCGCCTCAGAAGTTCCAAAACAAGACGTAAGTGTTCCTGGTGGTCCACCTCGTTCTTGGAATAGACTAGAATATCATCAATGAAGACAATCACGAACTTATCAAGATAAGGCTTACAAACACGGTTCATCAGATCCATAAAGATGGCAGGTGCATTGGTGAGACCAAAAGGCATGACCAAAATTCGAAATGGCCATAGCGAGTTCGAAAGGCGGTCTTCGGAATGTCAGCTTCTTGAACCCTCAACTGATGGTACCCCGACCTCAAATCAATCTTCGAATAGAAACTAGAACCCTGAAGCTGGTCAAATAAGTCATCGATGCGAGGAAGAGGATAGCGATTCTTGATGGTAACCTTATTCAACTCCCGGTAGTCGATACACATCCGTAGGCTTCCGTCCTTCTTCTTGACAAACAAAATAGGGGCTCCCCACGGGGACGAACTAGGTCGAATGAAACCCTTCTCTAACAGCTCCTGCAACTGGTTCGATAACTCCTGCATCTCGGGAGGTGCAAGACGATAAGGGGCACGAGCAATAGGGGCCGCACCCGGAGCAAGTTCAATACCAAATTCGACCTGGCGATAAGGCGGAAGACCAGGTAAGTCTTCGGGAAATACATCGGGAAAGTCGCGGACAACAGGAATATCTTCAATCTTCTTCTCTTCTTCAGACGAAACCGAAACAAGTGCCAGAATGGCAGAATACCCCTTCCGAAGATACTTATAGGCTTTCATACACGAAATGATACTCAACGGGACCCCGCTCTTCTCACCGTGCACCAACAGAATTTCTCCATCAGGGAGAGGAAGTCGAATGACTTTATCAAAGCAAACGATCTCAGCATGATACAGGGACAACCAATCCATACCCACGACAACATCGAAACTACCCAAGGACACCGGCATAAGATCAATAGGGAAGGAATAACCCGACAACTCAAGGTGACACTCCCTAAGGACGTGCGTCGCCTCAACTTTCTTACCATCAGCCAATTCTATCAAGTACTTAGCCTCTAAAGGTGTAGGTACCCTATCAAGCAATTGACTAAACCCAAGAGATATAAAACTCTTATCGGCACCAGAATCGAATAAAACCGTAGCATAGCGATTATCGAGGAGAAACGTACCAGTAACAGTGTCAGGATCTTGTCGAGCACCGCTCGAACCAATCACGAAGGCGCGAGCATTCCTGCCTCCGCCCCCATTGTTTCCATTACCCGCCCCATTCTTCCCGGCTTCACCCTGCTTCAACTTGGGGCATTCCCGCTTGTAGTGACCAAGTTCACCACAATTGTAGCACCCCTGTTTGCCCTGATTTCCCTGGGAAGCAGCGACAGGAGGAGCCGGAGTAGGTGTAGCAGGAGGGTTCCGGTTACCCTGAAGATTAACCCTGCAATCCTTTGCCTGGTGCCCAAGCTTATGGCACCTGTGGCAACGGTTCCGGTCCTCGCAACGACCGTTGTGGTGAAATCCACACTGGTCACACTTCGGCTTCTTCCCAATATAACCCCCTGGTTTTTGCTCAGACGATGATCCCCCAGTATCAGACTTCTTCACCTGCTGAGGCTGAGCCGAGCTCGAGCCTTTCCCCACAGCTTCCCACTTTCGCTTGTTACTATCAGAAGCCTTCACAGTAGCGCCTCGAGGAGGCAAGACCCCTTCAGCCACCTTCATGTTGGTCAGCCTGTGAGCCGACCGAACCACCTCAGAATAAACAGTGAGATTACCCGCAGCAACTAACCCCGCAATCTCCGGTACCAACCCAGCGACGTAATGCTCAATCCTTCGGTATTCAGGTGTGTGCAGATCGGGGCACAACACCGCCAACTCATTGTGCCTAGCAGTATAAGCTTCAATCTCGGAACCCACCATCTTATGGTTCCAGACTTCATGCTCAAGCTTCTGGATTTCATCCCTCGGGCAATACTCATTTTTCAGCAACTGAATGAATTCTGCCCAGGGCATAGCGTGGGCTTCCCCAATGCCCATAGTCTGGGTGGTGGAGTTCCACCAAGTCAAGGCTTGACCCTCCAGGGTCGCAGAAGCATACTTCACCCGGTCGCCTTCCGGGCAGCTGCACATCGAGAAAACAGATTCGATTTTCTCCAACCATCGGAGCAGTCCCACTGCCCCCTCAGTGCCGCTAAAGTTGTGGGGCTTACAATCCATAAACTTTTTGTAAGAACACTGGGATGGAGGAGGATTGACAGCACCACCTGGAACAGACACGTGGGTGAGAATCAAGAAAAGGTAAAGTACCCTAGAACAAGGTAGAATAGGTAGGGATCGACGTACCACCCATAGCATTATGAGCGGCTTGGAATGCAGCCAGAGCAATATTCACGTGCTGCTGCATTAAGTTATCCAATTCGGCTTGGGTCATATTAATATTCCCGCGGCCACCGCCGCCACCACGGCCGCCAGCACGACCGCCAGCACGGCCGCCTCTGCGACCTCCACGAGCTCCTGACATCTTCTGTCACAAAATGAAACAAAAGATTTAGGCTCGCCCGTGGTATAACCCATTAGGAATTTCAAGAAACTAGACAGAGCCCAGCTCGGGTCCATCCGTTCAAGCCCAAAGTCCGCCAGGGATCCCATGCGTCACAGTTTATGATCTCGTGTGCACCCGACATGATAAACTGTTCCACATGGTCCTCCAGGCGCGCTTTAAGTTTGAAGTTCAAGTCACCGAACACTAGCGCCCAATCATGGTATTATCATAAGTATAAGTACAAGATAGTATGCATAAGAACGGGCGTGTTCATTAGGGCATAGAGGGGAGATGTCCAAATCTCTGGACAGATCTCAAGAGTACGCCGAAGCTACCCCAATGTACACTGCCGTCAAGAAAGTTCAATAGTATATCGTTCGCCATCGGATCAAAGTAAGGACGAGTCAAGGAATAGGATGATAAGAAGTAAATAGATGATGTAGCGTAGTAGATGATGACACCGACACCCCGACAAGTCATATTGTTACCCACTTGCTAAGACTCGACTAATTGTGACCGTCTAGTGTGTGCGACTCAGTTATAGACTAGACTCTACATGCAGTCTCAGTTCACTATAACCGTTGGCTCTGATACCAATCTGTCACACCCTCAAATTCCACGTGCGGGGTTTTACCGCGAGGCGCGTGACACACCAGGATCTCAGTCAACGATCACAATAAACATACAACAAACATGCATTCATAATTATATTTAAAACCAAAATATCATGCTTTGAGCTGTAAACCAGCAGCGGAAGCATTCTTGTTTACAACCAAAAGACATATCATTGTTTACAAAGACATTGTTTAATATGTTTCAAAATAATAGACGCCGTGCATGACCCCGTGCGCCTAGTCCGATAACCGCTACCTTAGCGACCTGAGAAAACATGCCAAAAATGTCAACATATAATGCTGGTGAGTTCACAGGTTTTCTTTTATAAAGTGTTGTCACAAGTTTTACAAAGATCATTTCCGTTAATACTATGTCATGAGAACGTTAGCTAGACGTTAAGTGTTTTTACTACTACGGTTGGGAACCCATTACTAAACGTGTCCAAAAGTTGATACCAGCCCAGATTGACTGGGCTACCGATGCCTCGGTAACCCGATAGGTAGAGACAATATGCACCCGCCCGGCCCCGCCGTCGAGTGGGGTTTGTGAGGCCCAATAGATCTATCCACATTTCCCTCGTTGTGCATGCCAGCACATTCATGGTTTCCCCCTGGGACTTTCCATAAAAGCCGTATAGTAACATAAAGTGCCCATAGTATAACATGACCTTTAAATAGTTCGTACAAAGCATGTTTCTCCCCCCAAAAGCAAAACAGTAAAAGTGGGGCTGTGAAACTCACCTTGGTTTGCGTTACTTGAAAACAGTTAAGTAATTATGTTATGATAGCCCCAGATAGCGGCGACCTATCATAAGATGCGTATAAGTATTGGACTAATAACCCGCAGGCTAACTAGTCCCCGAATGTCCAGACCGTGACCATAAACGTTTGAAAACACCTTTAACTGTTAAACCGACCGTGCCAGACAAGACCCGACATCCCATTGGTGACCCGACATCCCACGTGTTAGATAAATGCAAGACATCATGCAACATATGCAATTAAACACTTAGCACGCGCAATAATTCACCTAGTCTAGCATAACATCCGTTTAACGCATAATCAGGTCCGAATACGTCTTACTAAGTCATTGGGTGTATCCCGGGGTTCCTATCATGTTCCTAGGTGTTAAATCATGTTCCGGGATGTCAAAACGCGTTTACGACAGCAGCACACGCGATTAGGAAACCTTCATGCGATTAGGAAAAGTCAACTAGTGAGTAGGAGGGAGGGTATAGGCGAGTAGGCTCTACTCGCATGAAGCTATAGGCGAGTAGGCTCCTACTCGCATGAAGCTTCAGGCGAGTAGGGCCCTATTCGCCTGATGCTCTGCTGTTGCGCGTTTTCGCGCGTTAAACCCTCCAAATCAGATCCGAAACATGTAAAAACACCCAATATCAAAACTAAACTATTAACCAACCCTTTTCAAGCAAAAACCCCCAATTTACCTCTGCTCTAACGGGCTCGGTGCGATTATTTCCAAAAATGGCAAAGTACTAGGTTTCACCAACCAACCTTATCTTTCCTTAAATGGAAACAATCAGATTTCATCTCCTACAAGTTGCAATTCATCATTCCTATGTTATATCATCATTCTAACATGATTTCTAACCACAATCAAGCAATGAATCACATCATACATCCTATTCTTCAAGAATTACCCAAATGGGTCAAAATGCATACTTGCACCTAAACATCATATCAAGGGCTTAAACTCATAGATAATCATCCTAACACCACCTACATATCAGAAGTACAACAAATTCATGGAAACATTCATGTTATAATCACCAACAATCATCATATGCACAAATACTTCACATATAGCAAGTATTATGGTGTAGACTTGTTTTAGAACTCTTTTCAAAGGGTTTTAAAGACACAAACTTAACAAAACAAGGTCTGGACTTTTGGGGAATCAAAACAACAACTTTACAAAGGTGTAGGATGAAGAACACACCTTGGATTTTATCAAAGAAGGGTGTATAAGCTTGGTGATGGTGTGTTTTGAAGCAAAGCAAGCTCCAGAGGTGTTTCAAGGTGTGTGGGAGGCTTAGGGTCAGTTAGGGTTGCACAAATGGTGTTTAGGGAGTTAAGGGTTCTATTTATAGGTGTTTTGACCCGTGTGCAGCAGTATAGGCGAGTAGCAGATGGTTTCAGGCGAGTAGGACTCCTACTCGCCTATATACAGGCGAGTAGAGCCCCTACTCGCCCCTATGATATCCTACTCGCCCCAAATCCCTTCCATTCACCTAAGTTCATGCGATTAGGAGTCCCCCCAGGCTCCTAATCGCCTATAAGGTGCTGGAATGGGTTTTCGGCGCGTTAAACACTATTTTAACATATATAAACACGTATTCACATACCGATAAGTCACATAATGATTCCAAACATATAATGCATGATAACTAACACGTTTACATCCGTTCACCAATTCCCGGGACTCGAGACTCGTGTGTGCATTAAACCCGGCGATTCCACGAATCGCCGATCCTTGTACCCATAGTTATGGACCGACTCCCGATGACCCCGCGGATCATCATAACGACTCCCGATGATTCCCAGAATCATCATACCGACTCGACTGACCTCGTTAAGGACGTAATATGCATGACTCGCTAAGGTAGACTTACTAGTTTAGTCAACGTTACTAACCTGAGTTTGCCGGGTGTCACATCATCCCCCTGTTGAAAGAATTTTCGTCCCGAAAATTGCCCAAGGCCAAAAAGGAAGAGACGAAAGAGAGAGAAAAATTTTCCGGTTGCCACATCATCCCCCTGTTGAAAGGAATCTCGACCCGAGATTCATTCAGCTTCAGCAGAGACATGTCTTGATTCGAACGCGCGCTTAGGAAATAAATGGGGATACTTAGCCTTCATTTGATCTTCCCGTTCCCACGTGAACTCCGGTCCACGATCAGAGTTCCAACGGACTTTAACAATGCGGATTTTACTCCGGCGAAGGCTACGGATTTTATAGTCAAGAATTTCAACCGGTTCCTCCACGATACGCAGACGATCATCCACCTTGATCTCTTCGAGAGGAACAACCAAAGATTCATCCGCCAAACACTTCTTCAGATTAGAAACATGGAAGACATTATGAACATTACTGAGCTCAGCCGGCAGATCAAGCCTGTATGCTACCGGTCCAATCCGTTCCAGGATTGCGAACGGTCCCACATACCGAGGATTCAATTTGCCCCGCTTCCCAAAACGTATAACGCCCTTCCACGGAGATACCTTCAACAAAACCCTGTCGCCAACCTCAAACTCCAAAGGCTTGCGACGACGATCGGCATAGCTCTTTTGACGATCCCGAGCTGCTGCCATGCGGTTACGGATTTGTACGATCTTTTCGGAAGTCTCGTACACAAGTTCCGGGCCGGTGAGTTGACTCTCACCCACCTCGGCCCAACAAAGAGGAGACCGGCATTTCCGCCCGTAAAGAGCCTCGAACGGAGCTGCCTTGATGCTAGAATGGTAACTGTTGTTGTAGGAGAATTCCACCAACGGTAAATGACTCTCCCACCCCTTGCCAAAATCGATCACACATGCCCGAAGCATGTCTTCTAGCGTTTGGATTGTCCGCTCACTTTGACCGTCAGTTTGCGGATGATACGCTGTGCTCATGTCCAACTGAGTACCCAGAGCCTTATGCAAAGACTTCCAGAAGTTAGAGGCGAACCGAGGATCACGATCAGAAATAATAGAGACAGGCACCCCGTGCCGAGAGACCACTTCCTTGAGATATAACCGTGCCAGACGCTCGAGACCATCGGTCTCCTTGATAGCGAGGAAGTGCGCAGACTTTGTCAACCTATCGACAATTACCCAGATCATGTCGCAACCACTGGGCGATTTCGGGAGTTTGGTCACAAAGTCCATCGTAATCCGCTCCCACTTCCACTCGGGGATTTCAGGCTGTTGCAGAAGGCCGGACGGCTTTTGATATTCGACCTTGACCTTGGCACAGGTCAAGCACTTGCTCACATACGAAGCCACGTCCGCCTTCATGTTCGGCCACCAATAAAGTATCTTCAGGTCTTGATACATCTTATCGGAGCCAGGGTGAATAGAGTACCGGGACTTGTGAGCTTCATCAAAACGAGCTCCCGCAAGCCCCCAAATAAAGGAACCCAAATACGTTCAGCGAAATAGTGTAACCCATCGGACCTGAGTTCAAGGTGACTATCAGCACCATGCATGGTTTCAGCTTTAAGGTTTTCCTCCTTCAAAGCTTCTTGCTGCGCTGAACGGATTCGATCAGGTAAGCCGGAATGGATAGTGAGCTGAAGAGCTCGAACACGACGAGGTTTAGCCGTTTCCTTCCTGCTCAAGGCGTCTGCGACCACATTCGCCTTGCCAGGATGGTATTTAATAGCGCACTCGTAATCATTAAGAAGCTCGACCCAACGACGCTGTCTTATATTCAACACCTTCTGATCAAAGATATGCTGGAGGCTCTTGTGATCGGTGTAAATAGTGCATTTGGTACCGTACAAGTAATGCCTCCAAATCTTTAAAGCAAAGACCACCGCACCCAATTCCAGATCATGGGTGGGGTAGTTTTTCTCATGAACTTTGAGCTGACGAGAAGCATAGGCGATGACCTTCTCGCGCTGCATCAGTACACAACCAAGACCCCGGATAGAAGCGTCACAATAAACCACAAAATCGTCCGTGCCCTCAGGCAAGGACAAGATAGGAGCAGAACAGAGTTTAGCCTTTAACATCTGGAAGGCTGACTCCTGCGAATCACCCCAGTCGAATTTCTGTCCTTCTGGGTAAGCGAGGTGAGGGGTTGAGCGATCTTCGAAAATCCCTCAATAAAACGACGGTAATAACCTGCAAGGCCTAGGAATTGCCGCACCTCAGATGGCGTCTTTGGTGCTTCCCAGTCTTTAATGGCTTCAATCTTCGCTGGGTCAACGTGAATTCCTTTCTCATTAACAACATGACCAAGGAATTGAACTTCACGCAACCAGAAGCTACACTTAGAAAACTTGGCGTACAACTGTTCCCGCCTCAGAAGTTCCAAAACAAGACGTAAGTGTTCCTGGTGGTCCACCTCGTTCTTGGAATAGACTAGAATATCATCAATGAAGACAATCACGAACTTATCAAGATAAGGCTTACAAACACGGTTCATCAGATCCATAAAGATGGCAGGTGCATTGGTGAGACCAAAAGGCATGACCAAGAATTCGAAATGGCCATAGCGAGTTCGAAAGGCGGTCTTCGGAATGTCAGCTTCTTGAACCCTCAACTGATGGTACCCCGACCTCAAATCAATCTTCGAATAGAAACTAGAACCCTGAAGCTGGTCAAATAAGTCATCGATGCGAGGAAGAGGATAGCGATTCTTGATGGTAACCTTATTCAACTCCCGGTAGTCGATACACATCCGTAGGCTTCCGTCCTTCTTCTTGACAAACAAAATAGGGGCTCCCCACGGGGACGAACTAGGTCGAATGAAACCCTTCTCTAACAGCTCCTGCAACTGGTTCGATAACTCCTGCATCTCGGGAGGTGCAAGACGATAAGGGGCACGAGCAATAGGGGCCGCACCCGGAGCAAGTTCAATACCAAATTCGACCTGGCGATAAGGCGGAAGACCAGGTAAGTCTTCGGGAAATACATCGGGAAAGTCGCGGACAACAGGAATATCTTCAATCTTCTTCTCTTCTTCAGACGAAACCGAAACAAGTGCCAGAATGGCAGAATACCCCTTCCGAAGATACTTATAGGCTTTCATACACGAAATGATACTCAACGGGACCCCGCTCTTCTCACCGTGCACCAACAGAATTTCTCCATCAGGGAGAGGAAGTCGAATGACTTTATCAAAGCAAACGATCTCAGCATGATACAGGGACAACCAATCCATACCCACGACAACATCGAAACTACCCAAGGACACCGGCATAAGATCAATAGGGAAGGAATAACCCGACAACTCAAGGTGACACTCCCTAAGGACGTGCGTCGCCTCAACTTTCTTACCATCAGCCAATTCTATCAAGTACTTAGCCTCTAAAGGTGTAGGTACCCTATCAAGCAATTGACTAAACCCAAGAGATATAAAACTCTTATCGGCACCAGAATCGAATAAAACCGTAGCATAGCGATTATCGAGGAGAAACGTACCAGTAACAGTGTCAGGATCTTGTCGAGCACCGCTCGAACCAATCACGAAGGCGCGAGCATTCCTGCCTCCGCCTCCATTGTTTCCATTACCCGCCCCATTCTTCCCGGCTTCACCCTGCTTCAACTTGGGGCATTCCCGCTTGTAGTGACCAAGTTCACCACAATTGTAGCACCCCTGTTTGCCCTGATTTCCCTGGGAAGCAGCGACAGGAGGAGCCGGAGTAGGTGTAGCAGGAGGGTTCCGGTTACCCTGAAGATTAACCCTGCAATCCTTTGCCTGGTGCCCAAGCTTTTGGCACCTGTGGCAACGGTTCCGGTCCTCGCAACGACCGTTGTGGTGAAATCCACACTGGTCACACTTCGGCTTCTTCCCAATATAACCCCCTGGTTTTTGCTCAGACGATGATCCCCCAGTATCAGACTTCTTCACCTGCTGAGGCTGAGCCGAGCTCGAGCCTTTCCCCACAGCTTCCCACTTTCGCTTGTTACTATCAGAAGCCTTCACAGTAGCGCCTCGAGGAGGCAAGACCCCTTCAGTCACCTTCATGTTGGTCAGCCTGTGAGCCGACCGAACCACCTCAGAATAAACAGTGAGATTACCCGCAACAACTAACCCCGCAATCTCCGGTACCAACCCTGCGACGTAATGCTCAATCCTTCGATATTCAGGTGTGTGCAGATCGGGGCACAACACCGCCAACTCATTGTGCCTAGCAGTATAAGCTTCAATCTCGGAACCCACCATCTTATGGTTCCAGACTTCATGCTCAAGCTTCTGGATTTCATCCCTCGGGCAATACTCATTTTTCAGCAACTGAATGAATTCTGCCCAGGGCATAGCGTGGGCTTCCCCAATGCCCATAGTCTGGGTGGTGGAGTTCCACCAAGTCAAGGCTTGACCCTCCAGGGTCGCAGAAGCATACTTCACCCGGTCGCCTTCCGGGCAGCTGCACATCGAGAAAACAGATTCGATTTTCTCCAACCATCGGAGCAGTCCCACTGCCCCCTCAGTGCCGCTAAAGTTGTGGGGCTTACAATCCATAAACTTTTTGTAAGAACACTGGGGTGGAGGAGGATTGACAGCACCACCTGGAACAGACACGTGGGTGAGAATCAAGATAAGGTAAAGTACCCTAGAACAAGGTAGAATAGGTAGGGATCGACGTACCACCCATAGCATTATGAGCGGCTTGGAATGCAGCCAGAGCAATATTCACGTGCTGCTGCATTAAGTTATCCAATTCGGCTTGGGTCATATTAATTTCCCGCGGCCACCGCCGCCACCACGGCCGCCAGCACGACCGCCAGCACGGCCGCCTCTGCGACCTCCACGAGCTCCTGACATCTTCTGTCACAAAATGAAACAAAAGATTTAGGCTCGCCCGTGGTATAACCCATTAGGAATTTCAAGAAACTAGACAGAGCCCAGCTCGGGTCCATCCGTTCAAGCCCAAAGTCCGCCAGGGATCCCATGCGTCACAGTTTATGATCTCGTGTGCACCCGACATGATAAACTGTTCCACATGGTCCTCCAGGCGCGCTTTAAGTTTGAAGTTCAAGTCACCGAACACTAGCGCCCAATCATGGTATTATCATAAGTATAAGTACAAGATAGTATGCATAAGAACGGGCGTGTTCATTAGGGCATAGAGGGGAGATGTCCAAATCTCTGGACAGATCTCAAGAGTACGCCGAAGCTACCCCAATGTACACTGCCGTCAAGAAAGTTCAATAGTATATCGTTCGCCATCGGATCAAAGTAAGGACGAGTCAAGGAATAGGATGATAAGAAGTAAATAGATGATGTAGCGTAGTAGATGATGACACCGACACCCCGACAAGTCATATTGTTACCCACTTGCTAAGACTCGACTAATTGTGACCGTCTAGTGTGTGCGACTCAGTTATAGACTAGACTCTACATGCAGTCTCAGTTCACTATAACCGTTGGCTCTGATACCAATCTGTCATACCCTCAAATTCCACGTGCGGGGTTTTACCGCGAGGCGCGTGACACACCAGGATCTCAGTCAACGATCACAATAAACATACAACAAACATGCATTCATAATTATATTTTAAAACCAAAATATCATGCTTTGAGCTGTAAACCAGCAGCGGAAGCATTCTTGTTTACAACCAAAAGACATATCATTGTTTACAAAGACATTGTTTAATATGTTTCAAAATAGTAGACGCCGTGCATGACCCCGTGCGCCTAGTCCGATAACCGCTACCTTAGCGACCTGAGAAAACATGCCAAAAATGTCAACATATAATGCTGGTGAGTTCACAGGTTTTCTTTTATAAAGTGTTGTCACAAGTTTTACAAAGATCATTTCCGTTAATACTATGTCATGAGAACGTTAGCTAGACGTTAAGTGTTTTTACTACTACGGTTGGGAACCCATTACTAAACGTGTCCAAAAGTTGATACCAGCCCAGATTGACTGGGCTACCGATGCCTCGGTAACCCGATAGGTAGAGACAATATGCACCCGCCCGGCCCCGCCGTCGAGTGGGGTTTGTGAGGCCCAATAGATCTATCCACATTTCCCTCGTTGTGCATGCCAGCACATTCATGGTTTCCCCCTGGGACTTTCCATAAAAGCCGTATAGTAACATAAAGTGCCCATAGTATAACATGACCTTTAAATAGTTCGTACAAAGCATGTTTCTCCCCCCAAAAGCAAAACAGTAAAAGTGGGGCTGTGAAACTCACCTTGGTTTGCGTTACTTGAAAATAGTTAAGTAATTATGTTATGATAGCCCCAGATAGCGGCGACCTATCATAAGATGCGTATAAGTATTGGACTAATAACCCGCAGGCTAACTAGTCCCCGAATGTCCAGACCGTGACCATAAACGTTTGAAAACACCTTTACTGTTAAACCGACCGTGCCAGACAAGACCCGACATCCCATTGGTGACCCGACATCCCACGTGTTAGATAAATGCAAGACATCATGCAACATATGCAATTAAACACTTAGCACGCGCAATAATTCACCTAGTCTAGCATAACATCCGTTTAACGCATAATCAGGTCCGAATACGTCTTACTAAGTCATTGGGTGTATCCCGGGGTTCCTATCATGTTCCTAGGTGTTAAATCATGTTCCGGGATGTCAAAACGCGTTTACGACAGCAGCACACGCGATTAGGAAACCTTCATGCGATTAGGAAAAGTCAACTAGTGAGTAGGAGGGAGGGTATAGGCGAGTAGGCTCTACTCGCATGAAGCTATAGGCGAGTAGGCTCCTACTCGCATGAAGCTTCAGGCGAGTAGGGCCCTATTCGCCTGATGCTCTGCTGTTGCGCGTTTTCGCGCGTTAAACCCTCCAAATCAGATCCGAAACATGTAAAAACACCCAATATCAAAACTAAACTATTAACCAACCCTTTTCAAGCAAAAACCCCCAATTTACCTCTGCTCTAACGGGCTCGGTGCGATTATTTCCAAAAATGGCAAAGTACTAGGTTTCACCAACCAACCTTATCTTTCCTTAAATGGAAACAATCAGGTTTCATCTCCTACAAGTTGCAATTCATCATTCCTATGTTATATCATCATTCTAACATGATTTCTAACCACAATCAAGCAATGAATCACATCATACATCCTATTCTTCAAGAATCACCCAAATGGGTCAAAATGCATACTTGCACCTAAACATCATATCAAGGGCTTAAACTCATAGATAATCATCCTAACACCACCTACATATCAGAAGTACAACAAATTCATGGAAACATTCATGTTATAATTACCAACAATCATCATATGCACAAATACTTCACATTTAGCAAGTATCATGGTGTAGACTTGTTTTAGAACTCTTTTCAAAGGGTTTTAAAGACATAAACTTAACAAAACAAGGTCTGGACTTTTGGGGAATCAAAACAACAACTTTACAAAGGTGTAGGATGAAGAACACACCTTGGATTTTATCAAAGAAGGGTGTATAAGCTTGGTGGTGGTGTGTTTTGAAGCAAGCAAGCTCCAGAGGTGTTTCAAGGTGTGTGGGAGGCTTAGGGTCAGTTAGGGTTGCACAAATGGTGTTTAGGGAGTTAAGGGTTCTATTTATAGGTGTTTTGACCCGTGTGCAGCAGTATAGGCGAGTAGCAGATGGTTTCAGGCGAGTAGGACTCCTACTCGCCTATATACAGGCGAGTAGAGCCCCTACTCGCCCCTATGATATCCTACTCGCCCCAAATCCCTTCCATTCGCCTAAGTTCATGCGATTAGGAGTCCCCCCAGACTCCTAATCGCCTATAAGGTGCTGTAATGGGTTTTCGGCGCGTTAAACGCTATTTTAACATATATAAGCACGTATTCACATACCGACAAGTCACATAATGATTCCAAACATATAATGCATGATAACTAACACGTTTACATCCGTTCACCAATTCCCGGGACTCGAGACTCGTGTGTGCATTAAACCCGGCGATTCCACGAATCGCCGATCCTTGTACCCATAGTTATGGACCGACTCCCGATAACCCCGCGGATCATCATAACGACTCCCGATGATTCCCAGAATCATCATACCGACTCTACTGACCTCGTTAAGGACGTAATATGCATGACTCGCTAAGGTAGACTTACTAGTTTAGTCAACGTTACTAACCTGAGTTTGCCGGGTGTCACATCCGTCCTTTCCAAGCTTGCACCTAGCTTGACAAGATCAATGTAACGCCCCGCTATTTTATAAAAAAATTAAATAAATAATAATATATATATATATATTATATTCGCACAACTGTTGAAATTTCTTTCACGATAATACCTAATTATCAAGAAATATTTTTTTATTATTACTCGCCCACAAATTAAATTACTTAATTGCGTCATATAGTGACGCGGTGAGAATACATCGGATATTAAACGACTAGTCGATTCTAAATCTAACAAATTTAAATATGATATACATTCCAAATACTCGTTTTGAATCGAATAATATAAATAAGTTACATAAAATAATTATTCTACTGATTAAACGAATTTAAATTAAAAACGAGACGCCAATCATTAACGGGTTCGTATATGCGGCTCACATCCATCTAACCCACATAGCTAACCCTACATATTTATTATTTAAACACCTTAAGCCACCTCCTACTTTCATAATCCTTCTTCCCCAAAACCCTAGCCACCACCACTACCCTTACCTTCTTCCTTCCTTGCACTCATTCAACACAACCATCACAATAGCCATCTACTTCCCATTCCTTCTTCATCTCCTCCCACAACCCGAGTTTATCTCTCTTCCCTCTCTAACAAGCAGCGGCAGCAGCTACAACCACCACCCGAGCAACAGAATCACTACCCCCACCCCTCTAGATGACTCGCGCAACAACCATCGGAATGATACAGTGGCGGCGTAAAGGTTAGGATAGAAAGGGGTTAATCTACGGCCGGTTGGTGATGGTTTAGTACTCGTTGGTTGAGGCTCAGGCTGGGTATAGTGGTGTTTAGGCACGAGCCAGGTTTGGTCTGATTTCGTGGTGATTTCCGGGAGGATAAGGTGCCGCTACAGTAACAACGACCGGGAATGGTTGGGTTCCAGTTAAGTCTCTTGTTCCGGGTCAGAAAGTGTAGCTACGGCGGTGGTGATCTTGGTTCGATTTGGTTCCGGGTCAGCTAGGTGTCGTGACCAGTAATGGTCATGGGCTCCGGTTTGGTTTTTGGTGGTCGTTGAGTCCGGTTCAGGTTCGGTGACCGGAGACGGTCATGCCGGCTGTAGTGGCTGGAGAGTTGAGTTTCTGCTCCTCGGTTGGCTTATTCCTTTTCTGGTTTAATTGTTTGGAGTAGATTCGGGTTGTCGAGACAACGTGCCAACACGTGGTCAAACGTTTCAGGTCTGGTCAAACTTCTGGTCAACAGTGGTCAAACCGTCAGATCTGTCAACACGGGTTACGAGGCAAATACGCGACTCGGGAAGGTATAACGCGCGCCACGACCTTAGTTATTTATTTTGTGTATATTGTATATAAATATTTATTCTAAAGACTAATCGAACCGAACCGAATTGTAACAAAAACTATTTATTTGTGAGCTTGACGAATCAAATAACGACTAACTTATGGTTATATTATTATGACAACTATCAAATGTTGGACTATATATTTATTTTTACTTGTCGAAAAGTATAGTTCCTCGCATATTATAGTTTTAACAAGTTAAACCACGTGTCGAGTATACGTGTCCATTTGATTGATTTTGGAAAAGTATAGACAACGTGAGTTGTCGGTTTTATACAAAAACAGAGGAAACTCTGCCCAAATTTTTTACAAAATATAACTATAAATTTTGTACAAAAGAAGCTATATTTTACAAATAGACGCTATTCAAACTTTATTTCGTCATGATATAAAAGCGTACATAAATAAACATAATGCATATATTATCCGGTCTTCAAACAAACTAAAACGCGAATCAAGTTACATGTGCATTATTTTCACTAGTCTAAATGCTTTTTTTACAACTAGTCTCAAGTCGCGAAATCCTGAATATATCATAATAAAACATATATTGTAGATAACTATACATTCACATATATTTTCTAGAAACTAAACCAAGTACAATCGGTTCGTTAAGTCATACACACATTAAGATGCGCATTCGTTCAATGCGAGTCTAGGTAGTTGAATAAACTATCTTTACAACTAAGAAACAAAACAAGCTTATCTGCATTAGAATTTAAGGTATCGTTTATTTGTAATAGGATACAAGAGTTCAATTAATACAAGTTCAGACTTGTTGCTACTTGCTAGTACTTACACAGTGAATTTCAGGTGAGTTTACATAGCCCCTTTTACCATTTCACTATTTTGGGGTGAAACATGTTACAACATCAATTTACAATTCAACATAAGTGTCTATGTGTTATTCTATGTTGCATTATGTCTTAAACATTACTATGGTAAGCACAATTATTCTAGCATAATCATTAACTCCGTACAAGCCAACGATACACAATGATAGATCTATTGGACTAACAACCCCACCCGGATACGTTACCTCCAGTATGGGTAGCGTGGGTGATTGTTATCGCAACATAAACGAGTGAACCATATGCGTATGGGATGGACCACAATATTCTAGTCACAAGGTTTGATTATGCACACGATTTACCGGGTAGTATTGTTTTCACATATGGACTAGACTTGCCATGACACTCGAATTGTACAAATTTTATTTCAATATTCAAACCTATGTAATTCTCACCAACTTTTGTTGACCCAAAATATTTTCAAACTTAACATGTTTCATGTTATAGCAATTGCTTGAAGATTAGAGTTAATGCTTGAAGATGTGTAGCTAGTATTATTTTTTTTTATTTTGATGTACAAATTCTTAGAACAATTGTATGTAATTTATTTAAATCACTTAATGAAATTTATTATTTACCATGAGCTACTGAACAATCGTCAATACGTGAAACCTCGATGTTTCCGCCATCGATTGGGGTGTTACAATCAACCTTCACTATACTCATAAGATTAATCAAGTTAGTCATCATTTCCAATAACTAACACATCTCATGAGTTTATTCACACCGTTTCATCTAGTTTGAGTTTGGGTCAGTTTGACTCCTAAAAGTCAAACTGTCCATAAACATATTCATGTAAACTAGCTTAGGCAATGATGCACACAAGTACTAAGCTTTCAGTCCCTATACCCATCTCATCCTAAACAACATTTAGTGTTAAGGAAATGGGTATCTAGACAATCACATGTGTTAAGTTTATAAAACACCTTATTTTCACTGCTGCACTTTTTGCGCAGCAGCTGTTCGGGTTGCTTTTACCCCTTCTAAACCCCACAATCTGATTTCGACTTTCAAATACAAAATGTGCTACGTTCAAAGAGCTTTCCAGACATATAAAAAACGCATCCTAATGATTTTTTCTATGATGTTATATGAATATTTGAATATCAGATCAATTAAACCCAAAGCATTCGTATTAGCATAAGACGTGTTTTGGTAAAATTTGGGGTGTTACAGTATTATTGTTTTTATCTAGAAGTCAAAGTTATTAGTTTTTATAATTTTCCATAACAATCAAAGAAATAAATTAGATATATAGTTAAATTAGTTAAAAACTTTACTTTCCACCGATTCCGTATAGAGACTACTCGACTTCCACTTACTACTTATTTTTATTCTTTTGACAGACCAAACGACATCGATCACATATCAAACCTTATCCCACACATATCGAAATTATCATATGTTTATCCTGCATATGTTGAAATTCATCCTACATATATCATCTAATATCATTTTTTTTGATATAATTATTTGGGGGGGGGGGTAGTTACTGATCATCAGTTATAGAGATCATATGATTTAGAATCTAGCTTTAGCTGGGTGATAGAGGCTTTATGCCACTTGGGGAGAGATTTGATTTCTGTCATAGGGTATATTAGGTGTAAATTAAAAATAGAGATTATGTAACATTCGTCATAAAAAAAATGATTTAGATTCATAAGAAAAAAGAAAGAAATATATGAGTGCATAAATTTCAGTTGTGACATGAACAGTAATTGTTAACACAATAAGGTATCCTATACCACGACAAGTATATTTGCAATCCGAGTCCTTTGTACACCAACTAGGAACTGCACGTTTGTTCATGTTGTATTGACTGGTAACAAATTGTGGTTGTTGGATCACTAATCTTTTATCAGCCAAAGCACAAGATGTTTGAATACCTACAAATCAAAATTCAATAGCTTAATCAAACTATCATGTTTATAAATTTGTATGCAAAAGATTTAAGACAAAGGAACAAGTTACAAACACATAGAGGGAGAGTACCAGAGACGAATATCAATAGCATGATCAAGAACATCATCTTCAATGGAGTTTGTTCCATGTCTTAATGAATCAACTCTAGATGCTAGTATTACGTTTGTTTCTAGACAATATCAATGTCGTCTTGTATGTGACTGCTAGTATGATTGCGCTTAGATTATATAGGGACTTATGATGTGTTGTGTCTTTAATATATTGCAAAAAAATAAATAAATAATAACAGACATGTTTAAAGAAATATCTAAAATGTTAAATACAAGGATAGCATGTTATAAGAACTTTAATTATTTACTAATTACAAAATATTTTGTAATAATAGTAGTTTAAAATTTTTCATTTTTGATTTTTCAAATACTTTTGCCGTATTACATAAAATAATCAGATAAGTAAAATTTGAAAAGTAAATTAAGAGGGTGTTTGGGATTGCGTTTTGAATCTGATTTTTAGATTATTGCGTTTGAAAACACAGATAATCAGTTTTTAGTGTTTGTATTGCATTTTGAAAACGCAGATAATCAGTTTTGTAGGCTATCAAAACGCAATAATCTATAAGCAGCTCCACCCCTGCTTTTCCAAAACGCATAATCTATTTTGAATAATCAATCCCAAACACCCCCTAAAAACAGGTTGAGGTTTTAACTTTCTTATTTTAGAGTTTAAAGTTTTAATATGTGAATGGACAAAAATACCCTCACACTTGGGGCATATGAAGGTCATGATCGTTAGTTTTTAACGGTGTTAGTGCTTAATACCTGAGATTATAACAAATTAAAAAGTCAATACCTCAACTTGTTACTCTAACCTCTTAGTACATGATATTGAAATTTCATGAAAACCACATATGCTAACAATGTAATTAACTCTATAATTTAACAACTTGGCGGCGTAGCGGCTAACGGGCAAAACCTTATGCAAAGTTCAAGGGTTTGAGCCACGATGAGGCATTACAGAATATGCTAAATTATCATATGTCGGTTGCGCAATTAATAGGAGATGGTAATTAGTTGGAGTTGGTCATCAGTGGGAGCATGTCAGCTTCAATAGTGACCAGTTGCCACACAACCTATACCAATTTAGCTTAAACTAAAAGGGAAATGGATTTAAATACTCACAACTTTCATCGATTGGCGGATATCACTCCGAACTTTCACTTTGACCATTGTCACTCTCAACTTTCATCTTATTTTCTTTCATCACCCCCAAACTAACGGAGGTCTAACTCGGGAAGTCTTCGTGGCAAAAATGTAAAAACCAAAACTTAAGTGACCTTTTTAAAACTTTTTATTATTATTAAAATTTTATAGAACCCCCCCCCCCCCTCTATCTCTTTCTTTCTCTCTCTGTCTCTTTCCCTCTCTAAAAAACAACTACCATCACCTTCAAAAACCACACAACCCCCACCCCCAAAACTTCTAAGTTTAGGTTTTTACATTTTTGTCACGAAGATTAATCAGGTTAGAACTCCGTTAGTTTGGGGGTGATGGAAGAAAATAAGTTGAAAGTTGAGAGTTTCAGTGGTCAAAGTGAAAGTTCGAAGTGATATCCGCCAATATGTGAAAGTTGAGAGTATTTAAATCCATTTCCCCTAAACTAAACGGTTTGTGATGAAAATTAAAAGAATATTGAAAATGGATTTTGTGCACTTTTGTTGGTAACTCATGTGACTTTCAAATAAATTCTATCATTGGATTGAACTTTGGGTCCTAATTGGGCCGATGATGAACCAAAGGAAGAAGTTGGGCTTTGGAGTTTGGACTTCGCAAGGGGCATACAGTTGGACATACGGAGGTTCGCAAGTCAGCAGCCTTTGCTGCTTGGTGCCGCAAATCAAAAAAAAAAGGTTTATGGAGTTGCCGCCTACGTACAAGACCGAAACGGTTTCAATAATGCTTGAATGGGTTTAATAAGAATGTGTTTGATATCCTTTCGACGACTTTCTATTTTTCTTTCACTGTCTATTTGATCTAATCCAATTTACTACACTTAAGTTAAATAAACACTATTTAATATCAAACTTACAATGAAAAATGATCTATAAGGAATGTGATGTGGTGGCTGGAAGGTGTCTTCTCTTGCATAGGTGCGTTTTTTTTTATCCATGACCTCTTGGTCTAGTGGTATGGTGTCCCCCTTACAAATCCTTTCAAATGCAAGGTGAGGTGGAATAAAGGTGTAATAAAAATTTGTCGGTAAAAAAAAAAGTGCGATTTTTTTCTTTTGAAACGGCATATCTTTGCGTTAACGACTTGTATGATAGGATAAAGAATTTACCATGTGTGTCACTAATATTAGTCCCGCGTTATTAATTCATCCCCAAATCGGCATTCTTTTATATGCTACACGTAATTAGTATACATGTCCCAATATAAATACAATAATTTTAGCATTGAGATGACTTTTTTTTTTTTGAACCGCCAATTGGAATCACTCACGGACCACTGGAGTATCATCGTGTCACCAGTGTTACCACGCGATCATATTCCACCACCAAATCACCAATTCAGGAGGAAACTCATAATTATGAGAAAAACGCCCTTGTGAGATTCGAACCCAGGACCTATTAGTCCCTGAGTCTTATCCCACCATAACATAACATAACATAACATAACATAACATAACATAACATAACATAACATATCATATCATATCATATCATATCATATCATATCATATCATATCATATCATATCATATCATATCATATCATATCATATCATATCATATCATATCATATCATATCATATCATATCATATCATATCATATCATATCATATCATATCATATCATATCATATCATATCATATCATATCATATCATATCATATCATATCATATCATATAACATGTGAGGTAATATCATTGCTATGTTTGTCTATATATACCATGTATGTATTAGGGAGAAAACATTGAAGAAAAAGGATGGAGAAGGTACAACAAGTTTTGATTATATTCATGATGTTCGTCCTCGTTTCATCTGGTGACTAAAGCAACTTTTATTCTTTGCTAAGCTTCCATTGATGTTATCTTTTTTAGGGTTTTCATCTTGTTTCATCTAATATTTCGGTAATACGAATCATGTGTAAAGGGATGTGGCTGGAGACGACGGCGGTTCAATATGTTGGTCCTAGACGTTGCAAAAGGACTTCTGATTGTCTACCACTTTGCAAACGTTGTACGTATTGTGGTTGTGTAGGCGGAGAATGTTTTAGTGACAATTGCCCTTACCTTTCTCAGTCAAGAACCCCGTAAAGAAAAGTGAGGTGTGAACTAGTTCTATGGATTTTGTTGAATTACTATATGAAAAAGTTAATTTATGATTACTATGTGCTAATCAAATAATGAAATAAAACTATTATTGTGATTAAATATGTAAATAAACACAAAAATAGGTAAACTAAAATTGCTACTTGTTAAAACATATATTAATCGATTAATCATCGTATTTCTCCACTCTAGGCAGGCTCAAAAAACTGAATCTCAGACACTGGGTTCAGGTGTTCAACAATAATGACTCGTGCTCATTGGGAGGTGACTTTACTTGAATTCCTTCTCTTTTTAGAAAGATTTTGAATTTATTTAATTAAAGGAATTCATTTCCGGTTCTAATTCCTTACCAACCAAATACATAATAAGAAAGGAATTGGTATTCTAATTCTTTTATTTTGTTGAAACGATCATTATAACAAATGAAATCCACATTCCAATTAAAAAAAAACTCATTACATTGTTTGAAACGAATATAAAGTTATCTCTATAATATGTACCGACGATGAGGAATAGTTGATTTTCTGTACTTTTGAATTTTACGAAACAAATAATCATTTTCTTGCATTGGCGATTATGTGTTAATTTTGATTTTCTAGTTTTTGCTTTTTGGTGTCTTGGGCGTGCGTCTTTCTTTTGCACATATAGGCATATAAAAATCAAGCTTTATCATTTTAACTTTTAGTTTGTTTATCCTTTTTCAGTTTAATTAAATTTGATTATTTTAACATTTATAATTAACTTCATATTTATTTAAAATTTTAGCTTTTAAAATATAATGTTTTATAAAATGTTGAATAAACCATCACTAACATTTTTTTTAATCTATGTTTTGATATAAATTTAATTCAATGCCTAGGCAGGTTACTGTGTTGGACCTTGACGAACAAACCGATTCTAATCCAACAACATTGATACAAGATTGGTATTATCGGAACTGGTACATGCATTCATTTTTATAGATCGTGTCGATATTCTTTTGGATATATCTCGTTTTTTTTTTTCATTTTAGGTCTCTTTCGGTTACTATAGTGAGTGCCAGTTCCATAACAACTTAATCAAAACCAACCGAATTTTCGCTGCATAACACCGGGGAGTCTCACTAGTTAATATTAAAATAAAAAAACATCACTAAACACCTTACCTGTTTGCAATCTTTTTATTCAAATCGTCCGCTCAAAGGGCCGCGTAAGATGATTAGTGTTAAATTTGGTCATTCGAAAACCAAGAAAAAGATAATGAGTGTTAATGGTCAAGATTTTAAAAGGGATTATGGAAATATACACCCACTGTATTAGGAGATACACCCATGGCCCACGCCATTAATTCAAAAAGTTTAAAATGTATTTTTTTACTTATTTTATTTCACCCTTAATAATAAACTTTTTTTTGTCTTCTTCATTATAACTTTTTTTTTTACTTGTTTAATATTATGGGAAGAGATATTGTACAAAGTCTCTTAACATAAGAAGCATAATGTCACACCCTCAAATTCCACATGCGGGGTTTTACCGCGAGGCGCGTGACACACCAGGATCCAAGTCAACGGTCACAATAAACGACAACTAAATGATATGGAAACAACGTAAATCGCCCATTAAGTTTTCAAAAATCTAATCATTGTTGCGGAAGCGTAAACTTTATTACAACCGAAAGTAAAACGTAAAAAGTCTGAAAGTACTAAAGGACGTGCAAGTGAATCCTAGACGTCGTGAGACTCCGTGCGCCTACCGATAGCTGCTACCTTAGCGACCTGAGAAAAACATGCTAAAGAACGTCAGCAAATAATGTCGGTGAGTTCACAGGTTTTTAAGTAAAAACGTTTCATGAGCTTTTGAAAGACTATCATGATACAATCGACCGATGAAAACACTCGTTAAACGTTTGAACTCCATAACGAACCTCCCAACCTAACTATCGCCCACCGCGGTTAAAGAACTACCATCCCATGGTCAACAAACTACTTTATCATAGCTAACGGACTACCATCCCATGGTCAACGAACTACCATATCATAGCTAACGAACTACCACTTAGGTGCTAACGAACTACCACATCGCGGCTAACGAACTACCACAACATAGGCCATATAATACTGAACATAAATAAATACCTTGAACCCAAATGAACCCTCCCAAACGTAATGAACTTGCGAACACAATTGACACACGTATAAAGGACACAGCATGTTTTCTCCCCCGAAAATGTAAAACCAGTAAAAGAGTGGGGCCGTGAAACTCACCTAAGAGTGCGCCTTCAGATACTTAGAATTTCAACACGTGTATGATGACCCAACCTAGTGACAACCTATCAATGATTTAAATAAGTGTATTGACTACTAACCCGAAGGTTAACTAGTCCCCGATTGTCTAGACCGTGACCGTGTATGTTGAAAACATGTTTAAACAGTAAACCGACCAAACTAGACAATACCCGACATCCCATTGGTGACCCGACATCCCACGTGTTAGCCACATACAAGATATCATGCAACTTATGCAATTAAACACTTAGCATGTGCAAACATTCACCCTATCTAGCATAACGCCCAATTAACGCATAAACAAGTCCGAACACGTGTTACCAAGTTATTAGACATGTCACGGGGTTCCTAACATGTTCCTAAGTGTCAAACCGTGTTTCGGGATGTTAAAATATACATACAGCAGCAGTACACGCGATTAGGAATCAAACATGCAATTAGGAAAAGTCAACTGGTGATTAGGAGAGTCAAACTGGCGATTATGATTGTATTTTCCAGACATACTGGCGATTGGGCTCCCAATCGCCTATAGTTCATGCGATTGGGGGCCAATCGCCCTTAATACAAGCGAATAGAACTTCCTATTCGCCCCTACTGCACTATGCCGCCTTTTTGCGCGTTTAACCCTCCAAATCAGATCCGAAACATGTGGAAACACCCAATATCAAACCCAAAACATTAATCCAACTATTTCAAGCAAAAAACCCCTAATTTATCATCATCCTAGCCGTCCCGAATGCATGTGTTTTCCCAAAATAGCATAATTATCATGTAAACATCACATCCTCATGCAAAACTTACCCTAAATAGCATATATCCAGATTTCATCACATAATGACGTTGTCCGACAATATCCTACTGTTCTAGCATCATCCTAGAGTAAACCCTAACCTTAAACAATAAAAAAAACACAACATATCATCATCAATCCTTCATAATCATTCAAACGGGTCAAAACGCCTAATATCAATAATACACAACTATGGATCTTCAAACTCCTAGGTTAATCATCATATGAACTCATTTAGATCAGAACCATATTAATAATACAAGAACAACCATGTTTAAATGATAAAAATCCTATCTTGCATGAATACATCACATATAACAAACATAGAGGTTTGGGTTTGTTTAGAAACTGATTTTAATGAGTTTTCAAAGACACAAATGTTTAGAAATTAGGTTTGGACCTTTAGGGATCAAAACAATATCATTACAAAGGTTTGGGATGAAGAACACACCTTGAAATTGTAAGATTATGAGATGTAAAGCTTGGAAATGTGATTTCTTGATCAAAAACGTGGTTTAGAGGTTGAATAAGGTGTGGGGTGGCTTTGGGGTGTATTAGGGTTTCACAAATGATGTTTTAAAACATAAGGGGGTATTTATAGGCGTTTCTAGTCGTTTAGTACGCATCAGGCGATTACGCAGCAGTACAGGCGATTAGAATTCCTAATCGCATGTACTACTAGCGATTGGAGCTCTAATCGCATGTACTACTAGCGATTGGAGCTCTAATCGCCTATACCTATTGGCGATTAGGCTCTAATCGCCTATACCTATTGGCGATTAGGCTCTAATTGCCTATACCTATTGGCAATTACGCGTAATCACCTATAATGTCATGCAATTACGCGTAATCACCTATAATGTCATGCAATTACGCATAATCGCTATTTTAACACATATAAACACGTATTCACATACCGGCAAGTCATATAATGATTGTAAGCACATAATGCATGATAACTAACACGTTCCCATCTGTTCACCAATTCCCGGGACTCGAGATTTACGTGTGTGCGTTAAACCTGACGATTCTACAAATCACTAATCCGTGTTCACATGGTTAAGGAACTGACTCCCAATGATCCCGTGGATCATTGTAACGACTCCCGATGATTCGCGGAACCATCATAACGACTCAACTGACCTAGTTAAGTATGTTTGAAAACGTTTTTCGCTAAGGTAGACTTATGTGTTTTATAAAATGTTAACCTAAACGTGCCGGGTGTCACACATAAGAAGCAATTTGGACCATTAGATTATAAACTGTTCAGATCATCTAACCATAGGCTTTTAAATCAAACCAGGGGTAAATTAGTCAAAACAAAATTAAACGTGTTTTAAAAATTACGAATTAGAACCGCCAATTCAAACCCAGCGACGGTTATTACTAAAATTGATAAACAAAATCATCAAACCATCATTTAATTAGGGTTTATTACACCACAAAATCAAACAAAAACATGCACAAACACGATTCAACAACCGGAGTGACGAACAACAAAAAAAAAACAAAGCATAATGTCTTCAAAACGACAATCAGATGCGTTTTATGATTACATTTTCACTTTTTCATCTCGTTTTGATTTATTTATTTATTTAATTTATTTATTTTTTTGAAAATGAAATCAGACAAATATGTGGAAAGAAGAAGAGAAGCTAAACATAACAAAACAAAGTAAAGGTATAGTTGATTCAACAAACAAAATAGCACTTAATTTTTGATGAGACGCACTTAGGTTATTTGCATGTGGATATTACTTGCTAAATTACAGTCAGTTTTTTATTACAGCCAGTTTTATAGTTTGTATGTTATGTGTTAGTGCGTCTGTATTTTTTTGCTGAGTGCGTTTGTATGTTTAGTTTTATTTAGGTTTGATGAGTGCGTCTATTTGTTTAGTATGAGTGCGTCTCAATTAGGATATGAATGCGTATGTATGTTTAGTATGAGTTCATCTGAATGTTTAGTTTTATTTAGGTTTGATGAGTGCGTCTGTATGTTTAGTAAAGTTTTAATAGGTGCGTCTGCAAATGTCGTATTATTTTTAATTGGTGCGTCTGTATTATTTCATTAGTGCGTTTAAATAAATGATATGTTCATTGTTTATATAGGACCAAATGTAACATCAGATGATGATGATTTCGAATATCAACCATTGAAAAATTTAATTAAAATTAAAAAAAGGGTTGAAAAGGTAAACAAAGAAGCTGCTAAGAATTTGGAAGTTGATATTGAAAAGATGAGACAATAGTTGAAGAAACAGAAACAAATTGTCGAAACAAAAAAAAACAAGTTGTTGAAGAAACTCCAGAATCATCTGATGAAGATTTCCAGAGGCCACAGAAAAAGGTGAAAATAGATGAACCTAAGAAGAAGGTGAAGAAAATACAGGAAAGGGAGTTTGTGCAATACATAGGTAAAAAGTTAAAAATAAGATGCTCTCCTGCTGAGTTTATTGAAAGCATCCAAGACTACACAGATAAACAGAAGGAAGAAGTTAGAAAGATAGGGTTTGGATCTGTGTTGGACATTAAGATTGAACATATATCAACAGCCTTGGGTTACGGTTGTTAGTCAATTATGACAAGGGAAGAAACGAACTAAATGCAGGAAATTGGAAAATCAAGATCACACCTACATTGGTACATGAAGCTTTAGGGATACCAATGGGAAAGAAACCGGTTCTCGAAAAAAGTAGGGCAAGGAAAGGTTCTGACTCTACAATAGATGAGTTCAAGAGTCAATTTGAGAAAAAGAAAGTAAGTGTTGCGATGGTAACACCGGTTGTTAGGGAACAACCAAGGGGTGGACGGCTATTTAAATTGAATTTTCTTGTGTTATGGAACACAGTTTTCGGTGAGATCACAAAGTCAACAACAATCGATCAAAACTTTTTGCATGGGGTGGATGATGAGGCAGACATTCCAAATATGGATTGGTGCACTTACCTGATAGAATGTCTGAGAATAACAAAGGCAGGATGGAAAGAAGACCAATATAATGGTCCAATTGTAATGCTGAGTGTAAGACTTCAAACGCACTAACAGTAGCTTTTAAACACATTTGATTTTATTTGATTGACAATTTTGGATGCACTTACTTTTAATTTAAACGCATTTATGTTTTCTAACACATTTAACTGTTTTAAAATAAGCAGGTTATCTACACACATGAATACAACAAGAGACATCCATCTGAAATACAAATCAGCATACCGGCAGTTACTTACATAACTACTAGTTCACTTGCAGAGATGGAAAATCATCTTTATAACAACGGGCCATTGACTGACATTGAAGAAGATGATGGAGATGATCAGGGTGATGCTGATAAGGGTGATGAAGAAGAGAATGAGGCTGATGACGAAGAAGAGAATGCGGATGCTATAGAAACTGAAAATCTGGTAAGTGATATTCTAGAAACCTTGATTGAAATGCAAGGTGAAAAAGGTGGTGATAAAACAGCAGCAGCTTTGGATAGTGATGATTACAATCTGAATATGGGACCTAGTCCACCAAGATGAGTCCAAGTTGATAATGCTGATGACACTGAAGATTGGAGAAATTATGAAATGAGTATACAAACACAACAAATGTTTGAATACTGGAACACTCAACCAGATCTGAGTTATAGACAGGGCATTAGAAGAGAAGAATATGAGTCAGCAATGAAAACATAGCATAATTGTAATCGAAATTAAAATTGGGTTTTTTTGAATCCTCATTTGATTAGATGTTCATTCGAATCATGAATTGAAACTGATTAATTGAATTCAATCTTATTAATTGAAAAGTTGATTAGAACATGATTGAATGAATGTCGATGGACTAATTTACCATTTTAATCAACCAGTATTAGGTTAATTAAACTTAACCATAGTTGACAGGTGGCATGATTTGGTTGCTTCTTACACTTCTTACGTTAAATAATCTTTGTATCGTATACTTTCTCTAATATTATTTGGTCTTTTACTTTTTTTAATTTGCATTTTTTTCTCTTTAGTGTCCATAAGTTGTTTGTATTAGCCGTTTGCACTGTTTTTTCTCTTTAGCATCCATAGGTTGTTTGTATTAGCCATTAGGTACTCTCCTTGCAATTCTACACTTACATAATGGTCACCGCCTACAAGTGCAATCGTAATTACCTTGAACTCTTGGAAATGTTCAGGGCCTTTCCAAAGCGGGAAGCACGTCGAACTGTTTGTTCGTTCATTAGAGGATTTGAGGACTTGGAGAATCCTTGAAAGAATTTGGAGAGTGAATTGAAAAAAAAAATTGATTGTGAAATTGTGATAATTGAAGATTTTGATCAAAACTTGCCAAAAATACAAGATTAGCCAACGGTCGGCTCACCAACGGTCTACTTTGACCGGCCAACGGCTATATTTGATTTGCTACTACGCGAGTGTGGTAGCGTTGCCTCGTTCGCGGTTGCTTTCAAGTAAGGGTGTTGTGGTATGAGCGATCCACGTGGATCAACGTGTGGCTCGCGGCATCTTGCTTGCGAGCCAGAACACATAGTCTTATACAGTTATACGGTGTTTTAGTATTTGAATAAGCAATCAAATACGCCTAACACCACATTGTTATATTTAAAAAAAAATTATCACCACATTGTTATATTTAGTTATCCTTTTAGAATTAACTAGTTTTTTACTTGTATCCGGAAAGTTTATAAATTTTGTTAGTACAATATTTTAATTTTTATATGATATTACCTAAAAAGAAAATAACTTTATTAACCAATTTGCGTAACTAGTTTATACCAATGTTTTAATTAAACACTGGTTAGCGAATTGATTTCTTATTATTCTACTGTTGTGATATTTATAATTCAAAAGGAGGATATAAAATGAATACATACCTTTTGGAAGCAAAAGCAAAACGAAGAAATAAGAAGTCTAAAAGAAATTAATGCTAGAATCAATTTTTTAGAAGAAAACAAAAAGTTGGGTGCATAACCCCAAAAAATTAACACACTTATCTCATTAATATTAATGTTAGAAAACGTTGGTGCTTATTCCCAAGACAAAAAAATTTATAATGGGGCCTTAATGGGTGTATGAATCATAAGATAATGTCATGCTGATGTTAGGTGGTGTAGGAATCCCAGGTCCCTTTTAAAATCTTTCCTCCCATGTACTTCTTAGCTTAGCAATATTGCATCCATTTTTCCTTTTATCAAAACTAAAAATATTTAAGTTGCTTGTAAAAGGCTAAAGTGTAATTTATAGATTGTAAAGTGATGAAGAGTTATTAAACCCTTTTTACCTTTTTTCAAATCTTCGATCCCTTTACCTTGCTTTGGGTCGAATCTTTGCTCGACCACAAGGGGGCGCAGTGTACCTACTTGAAGTCGAAAGGCCACGTAGACAAGCAAACCTTCGGATGAGGGTTAAATTTGGAGCCCCTTCTTTAGGCATTTTTTGACAAGTGTCATGTGGGTCACACATGGGGCTTGAATTTCACAAGGGGTGTAGTAGTTTCAAGTCCCTTCCATTCATTACTCAAATATTATTTATTTATTTATTTTTTTTGAAATTTAAAACAAATAATACTTCATTAAACAAAAATAAAAAAAATACGATAACATAAAAAAATGAACAATCTAAAAAAATTAATAATATTTCATTTAAATAATACTAAAAAACAAAGACAATACTAAAAAACAAACATAATACTAAAAAACAATTAATACTAAAATTCATTGGTTTTGTCGAACTCGCCTTCTTCGTCATCTTCCTCTTCTTCTTCGCCATCGTTCGGAATATACCGAACCGACTATGCATGTTGGACTAAATCCATCGCTAAAGCATTATGTGTATCCTCGGAACGCAACTCATGCGCGTTGTTGATTCTTTCAGACAGTGTCGCTTGTGGCAATTCCTGAGCGACGTCCGGTATAATTTTAACACGTCGCGTTTCCTTCATCTTCTAATATCATGTTATGCATGATTATACAAGCATACATTGCATCTCTCATTTTTTTTTCTTTGGTTCATGCATGACAAGGATTTCTTTAATAATGTCAACGCTGTTGAAGAACCCCAAAGTTTCTCTCAATGTCCTTTCGCGAAGACTCTTGAACTCTCTTAAAATATGCTATTTTTTCATCATACGGATTACTAAACGTCTTCATGATAATAGAATACTTCAGATATATTCCATCAGCCAAATAATATCATTGTGGGTAGTAGTTTCCATTAGCATAGAAATATGCCTTTGGTGCTCTACCAAAAATGAAATCCTCCAACAGAGGCGACTGCTCCAAAACATTAATGTCATTGCATGACCTTGCGACACCAAAGTAAGCCGACCAAACCCAAAGGTCATGTGAAGCCACCGCTTGAAGAATAACCGTTGGTTGTCCCTGTTCACCTCAAGTGTGTTGACCTCGCCATGCCGTTGGACAATTATACCACGACCAATGACGACAATCTACGTTCCCAAGCATTCATGGTAAACCATGTTCATTTGAATGTACCTCATATATCTGTTATAGATCGTACCAAATGTATTATTCCTTTACAAAAACAAATAAATCTACCATAAAACTAAGTAAAAAATAAATGCAAATGAGTATAATTTTTAAGAAAATGTAATGAACCGTGACAAAAATGCTCTAAGGTACCACGTGTTGTTTTCTCAACCAGCTTTAAATGCTCGTCGTTGATGTCGGTGGTGTTCCCATACGCAAGTATGCGTAGTGCTGAAGTACATTTCTGAATAGCGGTAAAGCCAAGCGCCCCTCTCGCATCTGGTTTTTTCTTTAAGTAATCAAACTCGTTTTCCAATTCTCCTGAAATGCGTAGAAATAAACGTTTGCTCATCCGGAAACGACGCCTAAAAAACTTTAGGTCCGGATAGGTCGGTTCTTCATTAAAGTAATCTTTCATCAAACGAGCGTTTGCCTCAAAGCGGTCGCGTTCCATATATTTTCTTCGCAAAATAGGACGTGGAGGATTACTAACATGTTTCATATACTTCGTCGCGAGCGTACAAGCACTTGTAACCACCTCATGCTCGATCTCCTAGTCGGTTGACTCACCCGTATCGGCTAAAAACTCTTTGTAATAATAATTTGCAACGGATGATGATGTCAGGAACTCATTTTTTTATAAAATGTTTTGGTGCGGTGTGTGTGTTTTATAAAAGTTGTGGTAGTGTGAGTGTGTTTAAATAAGTGATATTTTTTTAAAAAACGTTTTTTTTTTTACAACGGCTAATAATAAAACGGTAATAATACTACCGTTGGAAAGCACCATGTGGCCGCATTTGATTGGACAACCCAAAGAGAGCACAGTGTGAAATATTTCACGCTCAAACGATTTAAAGCCTGTTCGCGCTCAGGGGGCGATGTGAACAGCGCTAAAGGGGCGCGAAAATGAGCATTCACGCCCAATTCACTAACCACTACAAGTGGTCTAAGAAAACTCAATACAGACTTGGTGTTTTATATGACACTCATATTGAGATTTAAAAAGAGCCGGTTTACTTGGTTTTTGTTTTGTGTCATCGTTTAACTCCAGCTTATCAATGTATATCATCAGCTTATGGATTGCGTGTTGTGTGGCGAAGGGAGTGAGACTATGGACCACATTCTTACCGGATGTGGTGCAACGACGGGGGTTTGGAACGGGATTTTCACGTGGTGTCGAATTCCATCTTTATACGCGTTTACCACTATAGATTTAGTGCAGGTGTTTGATCAATGTTGTCTTTCTGGAAGTATTAAGGACGTGGTACAAGGTATTATCATCATCACGAGTTAGCGCATATGAAAAGCTAGAAATGATAAGATTTTCTCGAGCAACTTCGATATTTGGTTATGAAATTAGTAGATCGATGTCCTGAAACCGCTTTTCGGCTGGATCTGGTGTTAGCATAAAGCGGTGAAGATCGGCGACTGCTGTTAGGTTTAATGACATTGGGGTCGGCTCTCAGAGGCGATGGCGGCTGGTGTATTTTAAGGTTCTACAAAGAAGAGTGGCTGTTGTTCGGTTAGAATATCTTAGGGTTTATGTGAGTACTGAAGAGAGATGCAAAGAACCAAAAAGGGTTTTACAAGTCTCGATGGTAACAAATAGGAAGGCTTTTAGATAGTCAACGGGATTTAATTTGCATTTGAGGTCCATTTGGTTCTATTTAGGATTAAATTTGAAATCTATTTACTTGATCTACTCTTTGAAAACCGGTTGTGGACCAGCCAGCCAAATTCAGTTATGAGCCAAGTTGATGATGTAATTGTATTTTTGTTTTTTTAGACAAATTCTGTATCTAAACTTTGCTTGATACATGTTCATTAAGTTTTCTATAACTATGTCAAAAATTAAAACCACCTAAAGTCTTATTATGATTAGTGTTATACACAAAGTGATATATATTATTTTATAGTTCTTTTCTCCAATTCTTAGTATGAAGCCCCTTGGTTTGTTTTTATGCATTTTTGCAAATTTAAAATTGCAAACTTCATGTGTGTATGCGCACGCGAAGTCTCAGAGGTTCGTACCTGGAGTCTTTACTAGGGCGAATGCTCATAATGTTTGGATCTTCTCACTACCTTTGTACAAATCTGGTTGTAGCTTGGTAGTGGGAAAAATTCCTATTGAATTGTTTGGGTAAAGTTTTGGTTATAATAGTGTTAACGTTTATGTGACAAAGTTATAATAGTGTTAACGTTTATGCCAGTGTGGTGGCAGCTAGGGCCGGTCCTAATGCCTTAGCAACCTAGGCTAAGGCCTAGGGCCTCCCAAAACTAAGGGCCCCCAAAGTTCTTTTCTCATGTATTACATTTATGTTGGCTCAAGTGAAAAACAAACAAGTATTGAGTCTAATATTTGCGTTTTTGATTTGCTATTGCCGATTGATAATTTTTTAGAGTGATCAAGTATTGAGGTCTTACAATAAAGGTTGGACGAGATAATGTTCATCTACTTTCTCAACCAAAGTAGATGCTGAGCAAACCATTAAATCAAGCCCTGCAGAAATATATAATAAACTGTGGTCCACAAAATTGGCTCAAAATTTAGTTTGGAAAACGTCCTTAATTTGTAATATATCTAAGAGGCGCACCTAGTTAAAATATATGGATTAATTCAATCAGTTAGTAGTTACCATAAAGTAGATTGTAATGTTCATCTAGTATAAGGTTGTTTTGTTTTTTTTTTTTTTTGTCAATTATACAAAGTTAAATAGCCTCCTGACTTTGTACTTCGCTTAGGGCTTCTAAAAAACATTGGACCGGCTCTGGTGGCAGCGGCGGCATCGAAGAGGTGAGGACGTATTTAGTGGGATAATATTATTTGACATTTAATGTTGTTTTCTTTTTTGTGTGTGTGTGCATAAATTGTTTTATGTTGTGAACTTGAACACATTAATAGATCACGTATGTCACTTTTTGTGTGTGATTTTGTATTGATTGTTGTTTAATGTTTATTGTGAGATTAATCTATACATCTAATAAACAAAAGTCTATGAGGACACTTGGCAATCCCTCACACCCCTTGCAATTAATGAGAATCCTACATGGCACAATGTGGGAATTTATAAAATTTTCTTTTTTTTTTTAAATCAAAATCCCGAAATTAGTAACCTTCCTAATTTATCACAATTATTAACTTTCCTAATTAAAACATAAATATGGTCAAAATATGTGAATTAATAACCTTCCTAATATCATTAACCCACTCAATCATTAACCCTAAATCACAAAACTCAATCATCTCCTTCTTCTCTTTATACGCTCAAGCTTCACATGAGTCTCAAAGCGATAGACATAATAATGCAACAGAAGCTCGTGTTCCTGACTCTGGGTCAATCTCCATTTCAAGCAATGACAACAGAAAAGTTTCCAGGGAGGATATTGAACTTGTATGGAAATTTTATATTTTGTTTTGTATATTGTATATTATTCTCTTTTGTAGAACTATTAAAATGTCAAGATTTGTCTATATTAATTCTGTTATTGAATATTGTAGGTCCAAAACTTGATAGAACGCTGTTTGCAGTTGTACATGAATAGAGATGAGGTGGTGAAAACTCTACTAAATCGTGCGAGGATTGATCCCGGTTTTACAACTCTAGGTAAATAGTATTTAACAATTTTTTTTTTTAATCTTTTAATCATTGTGTGACTTTCAGTTTTGACCTTCCATGCTGGTTGAAGTTTTAGTTATAGACAAGGAAGATTGTTGTAACATGATAAAAAAATGAATTTCATAATGGTATTTCAAATAATATCGTACATTTGACCTCTTCAATTTGGTTCCAGTTGGGATTAACAATGGGGATGGTGGTGGTAATTTGATGGGCAAGAAGGTCATCAATAAAAGGTAATCATCTTTTTTTCTATTTAGGATTAATCTGTTTTTGAATATGTTTTTAATTGATTTGAATCATTTATGTTTTGTAATCTGTTTTTATGTTGGTTAATCTTAACTGGTTATATTTGTTCATGATATTATGTTGGCTCGATGATGTTTGTCTTCGGGTGAGTTTGAATGTTCATATGTTCTTCGAGGTGTTCTTGAGAATCATAATATTAGATGAAAGGTAAAAGAATGTTGGATATTTTTTAGTGATTAATCCGCTTAGGAAAGCTATTCGGGTCCGGGTCCTGTTTGTTGATTCGGGTCTCATTTATTGGCATTTTATTTGTTTCCTAAGTTGATGGCTTAAAGTTTGGAAGGATAATTACAATAATTAATTGTTATAAATGGTTGTTTGAAAAGTCTTGGATGTTAAAAGGAAGGGTCGAGTTTTTTGGTAAGAGATTGATTGATTGTATTATAGGAAAGTTAATAGCACAATTAGTTGTACACTTTCCATATAGTCATAGTCAAATGTATTAACTGCATAGTCAAATGTATTAACTGCATAGTCAAATGTATTAACTTAGGAGTCTCCTGTTTGCAGGCACAATCAAATAAACTACAAAAGGATGTATAAGTTTGAGTCATTCTACTGGTTCGTTCATCTCCCAATTTATTTTTATTTATGTAAATTCGAATGTGTATGTATAATTTACAGTATGCTCATTGAGTTCGAGTGTGTATGATTTCGTAATTTCATTTGATTTTCAGGTTAATGTTCTATGGCATGGATAGGTGGCTCGATATTGATAACATATCATATGAGGTAACAATACAAAAATTGTCTCATTTTAATCAAAATTATTTTTATATCACATTAATAATTTTCTTCTTTCATAATATTAGTCAATCTTCGACAAGTATTTAGGCATCCCCTTTCATTCGCAAACCTTAATACTTGGCTCCATTTTGTTTGAGTGAAACATTAATGAATGATTTTCGATTTTTAAAAAATAAATTCTTTTATAAAAACATGACTCTTTTTTGAATTTTAAAAATAGAATAGTCATTAAATGTTTTTTATTTAAAAAAAAAGTAAAAATTTGGATTATAGTGTTTAGGAAAGTTATTAAACACGTTGACCGAAACATTAATGAATGATTTTCGATTTTTAAAAAATAAATTCTTTTATAAAAACATGACTCTTTTTTGAATTTTAAAAATAGAATAGTCATTAAATGTTTTTTATTTTAAAAAAAAAAATTAGAAATCTGGATTATAGTGTTTAGGAAAGTTATTAAACACTTTGACCGAAACATTAATGAATAATTTTCGATTATTAAAAAATAAAAATTTTTATAAAAACATTAATGACTCTTTTTTGAATTTTAAAAATAGAATAGTCATTAAATGTTTTTTATTTTAAGAAAATTAAAAATATGGATTACGGTGTTTAGGAAAGTTATTAAACACGTTGACCCAAACATTAATGAATGATTTCGATTTTTAAAAAATAATTTTTTTATAAAAACATTAATAACTCTTTTTTGAATTAAAAAAATAGAATACTTATTAAATGTTTTTTATTTTAAAAAAAATGTGGATTATATTGTTTAGGAAAGTTATTAAAAACGTTGACCGAAACATTAATGAATGATTTTCGATTTCTAAAAAAAAATTCTTTTATAAAAACATGACTCTTTTTTTAATTTTAAAAATAGAATAGTCATTAAATGTTTTTTATTTAAAAAAAAATTAAAAATCTGGATTATAGTGTTTAGGAAAGTTATTAAACACTTTGACCGAAACATTAATGAATAATTTTCGTTGATGTAAAATAAAAAATTTTATAAAAACATTAATGACTCTTTTTTGAATTTTAAAAATAGAATAGTCATTAAATGTTTTTTATTTTAAGAAAATTAAAAATCTAGATTACAGTGTTTAGGAAAGTTATTAAACACGTTGACCCAAACATTAATGAATGATTTCGATTTTTAAAAAATAAAAAACATTTATAAAAACATTAATGACTTTTTTTTTTAATTTTAAATTGTGAAATTTAGGTGGTAGTTAGTTTCTTATTTTCATTTTTATTACTTTCTTATTGTTGAATATGCCATAAGTCTATTTTTAACACATACCATTTAAGTCGCCTTATTCAGGTTGGATTGTATTTAAGAAACCCTGTATTCTCACATGGCCAGCTTTATGTCGCATTGTCAAGAGTTAAAAGCAGGGCAGGAGTGAAATTAATTATACTTGATGCTGATGGCCAAGTGAAGACTAAAACAAAAAATGTGGTGTATAAAGAAATATTTAATGATATTTGAATAGAATGTGTATTGGTTTCTTTTAAATCTTAATAAAATATTTCTGCTACATTTTTTTATATGTTTTACCACTCGAAATAATTGTACGTTGGTGAACCGCGTGTAACGCGGGCAAAGATCTAGTAGATTAATATTCTAACCAATTTGTGTTGATTTTGTAGGTATTTGTGTCCTGGACCATATCCGGAGCATAATGTTGAGTTTTTGAAGGCGAATCGGATACATCTGTTTCAGTTTGGAATAGAAGGAACAAAGGTACGATATAATATATAGCAGTTTTCATGTCATAGATTCATGTGAAATTACAACTGTCAAGCATTGAGTTATGATCTAACAAATATGTAACAGCTTTCATGACTAAATCTATGCAGGAACCTTTTGTTAACATACCTGAAATCACAAATCTATGATACAAGTTGTTCTCGGTATGTATTCCACAATGAATTTAAAAGCTGATCTGTTTGATGTGTTCTTATCATACATTTGATGTTTGCTAGATGTAAATAATCACCTGCTATTGACTCATTGCAAAAGAGGCAAGGTATATTATATATATATATATATATATATATATATATATATATATATATAAGCTCATAGATAGGACTGATAATTAGTGTGGTTTATGTTGAAATTTATGCTATACATTCCATTTGGTTGTTTTTTTATTAGTGTGATAATGTTGAAATGAATTGAAACATTAGTGGTTTTTAGTAGGTTGGTGATGCAGAGATGGAATGTAACATGGATGCCAGCGGTTTGAGTTGCCATTTTCGCCACAACGGTGTATGTTCGGGTGTTAGGACAGGTGGCCAAATAGCGTCGTAAGAAGTTGATTATAGGATATCAAGCCAAAACACAAAGGGGACAACGTAATGGGGTGTATGTTTGGGTGTTGGGACAGGTGGCCAAATAGCGTTGTAAGAAGTTGATTATGGGATGTCAAGCCAAAACACAAATAAGACAATGTATTTTAGTATTTCGGCCCAGTTACGGGCCGATTCAGTATTCGAAAAGGTGTGAAAAATTATGATATTGGGACTGCCATATCAGGATAGCATTATGTTGTGCTTGGATCGCATGGCAAGTTGGGTAGCAGAGGTTTCGTGTATGTGAACAGCACACGAGAAGGTATAAATTCAATCTCTAATCCGCATTTTGGAAAAAAGTTCAGACATCACTTCCAGCAGTACCAATCCAGTTCTATCAACTCCAGCACCATTAACTCCTGCTCCTGCCAACCCCTCTATCAACACAAAATAAGAAAGATGTAAGTGTAAGGCACGAACTGTTTGAGAAAGAAGGTATAAAACAGCTTTGCACCCTCCATTTTGAATACACAATATTTACTAAGGTTTTTTTTTAATAACACAACCTGCTAATCCAGCCTAAGACCGGCCACTGACAACTAATTACACGCCGCGTGTCTAACAGCAACGTAGGCATAATCTTGCTTTGGTGCCTTTTGTTGCTTACCATGAATGCTGCTACGCTACTCTCCGTAATCGTCCAGTTTCTAAGTATCGTGGCGCTTAACTTTTGAGCCTTTTTGTTTAGTATGAATGTTGCTACCTCTAACTTCTCTATGTTTTGATCAGGCGACTTCACCTTCTGTTTATGATACATTCATTTGTTGGTTTATGTTTTATGATGCATTCTTTTTATGATAAGAAATTTGTGTAGGCATCAGTATATCATTAACTCAATGACAACTTTGGTTTTTCTCTCTATTCGCTCACAAACATATTCAAAGGTTGCGCAACTCGAAGACCCACTAGTTTGATCAAAATATGATTTTTCAAAGTCAAATCAATTTTGATAAATAACAACTTTAACTTAGGAATACATAGAAAACTTTATAATAGTACATATTTAATACTTAATTACATAGCTCGATTCCATTTTAGCATTCTTATGAACTAAATACTAATGTTTTTTTAGTTTAACTCTATTAAAACCAATGTGTAACTTCTTTTTATACTTTAACATTATGTTTTGACTTAATTTGTCGAAATTTAGACCTATTTAAGTTGGTTTTTGGATAATTACTTCATTTTCTTGTCGCTTTGTCATACAACTTTACTTTGGCCAATGTTTCCTTTTTATTTAAAGTTGAGGTTGCGGCCATGATGAATTTGTGCATTTATACATTGTGTTTGTGTTCAGGCAATCCGTTAATCATATTTAAGCAAGTCACTAATTATTCTAAGTTAGTATATATGTGTTAGAACCTACTGTTACATATAAGAACCGGTTAACTACATATATATTCACACGTGTAGTTAGTTTTGTAAGAATCTATGTTTTTGTATTTTGATTGGTATTGCTAGAAATATTGATTACAAAGGTTGCTAAGTCGGTTAGATGTAGCCTATGATTCTTAGACATAAGGTAAATCTCTAACTGATAAGTGATATTAATCACCTCACCATGCACGCTTCTTAGATCATTTTTAATATATGTACTTTGAAATCGACTGACATGTGGTGATTATTATACTTAAATTATGTATGAATAGAGAAAATAGTCGGGAGACATGAGAAGTTATCATCCTACAATCTTTTGAGTCGATAGCAGTTAGATCATTTTTATTTATCTTCAAAATGGATCTTCACTACTTATCTATTATTCTTTTATTTGGTGTCACCCAAGGTAATCGATTGTATATCCATAATAAAGATTGAACATGTATGCCATTTTTTCACATATGCCCACTTTGCACATTAGGATCGCCTATCATCATTATATGTCATCTGATACCAATTTGGTTGTTTTTTTCCATGTTCACATAGAAGCTTTAGAGTATCTTGAAGAAGTGACAATGTTGTATAGAGACTTCACTAGAGCAAGGGGTGCACACGTACAATTAGAAGTAGGTTTTATGAGTTATCCCGTGTTGATCCTTTACAAAAAAAAAAAATCTGAAAAACGGTATGTTTTTTATGATACACATATTTTATCACTTCATATTATATTTGTCTGTTCCGGCAAGCTCCGGGAATAAACTAGTTTAATACATAAAAAAATGCGAAAGGAATAATGCATTAATTGTACTTTATAATAGAATATATTTCCTCTTAAAAAATTTATTTATCACTTAAATATGCATTTAATATTTAAGATATCTAATATATCATACAAGGTGATATTATTGTGTGTTTGTGTGTATATATACACACGTATCATGTATGTAAAAGAGAACAATAGTATCAAAGAATTAGGATGAAGAAGCAACAACAAGCTTTGATTTTATTTATTATGTTTTTCCTCATTTCATCTGGTAATTAAAATCACTTTTACACTTTCTTGAATTTCTAAGCATGTCTTATTATCTTTTTAGGGCTTTTCATCATGTTTCATCTAATATATGGATTTTCCAAATTATGTGTGAAGGGATGAGGTCCGGGACAACGGCGGTTCGAACTAGTGGTCTACGACGACCGTGTGATAACAAATATCAGTGTACACCCTGGTGCGGAGATTGTGGTTATTGTGGTTGTATCAACGGTGAGTGTGCTAGTGATAATTGCCCTCCAACGTCAACTGATCGTAAAGGATAGAGGTTTTAAAGGTTAACTGATATGATAAACTATCTATAAAGCTTTTATTGATTATGATATTTTAAAGTTATGTGATACCATATCGATTCGAATATAAAAAAAGAAAATCAATGAAATAATGCTATTGCGTTTTTTTTTTTTCTTTATTTTTTTCACACTTGCAACAAACTAAAGTTACTATGTGTTAATAAAGTAATCAATCCATTTTATTAGCATACTTAAATGCGTAAATAAATAAATATTGGTAAGTTAAATTTGCAACCGTTCACTGTTCCTCACTATCGTCACACCCACACATAGAGGCTCGAGTCGATTTTCAGGATCTAATACTAGCGATTGTTTCTCGTAAAAACACATCATATCTATAACAACTAAGAAATTAAACCAATTGTGACATATGTCACTCCATCATTTAACTTTCAATGTTTCCCCCTCATGCATGTACACATGACTTCCTCTTATTCATTCTCAATAATTTCCCCTCACTCTAAAGCATTCTCCACGCTTCTTTATTTTTGTTAACCCCTATTATTACTCTCTACCTTAATAATTATTTGTTTTATAACATAAAATTAAATACTCCATAAGTTCACTTTTCCTTTTCTTTCTTTAATCCGATGAAACTTCACAAAAAAATTGAAACTCTAATATAATCCTTCTTCTTTAACATCTACCAAAGCCCCAAATCCATTGAAGCAATCTACGGTAATCTTCATTGTAATTTTTTTATTCATTGCCGATTATGTGTTGATTAAGATTATTATCACAAATCCATTGAATCATATTGTTATTCTCTTTCGATTATCAGTACATTTGTGTACAATCCTAAATCCTTAAGCTTCTGACATGCCTACATATTTAACGAAAAAATGACTTAACATGTAGAGCAAATGATAAAATTCTTATAGTGGTTAGCAGTTGTACACAATTATATTCATAACAAACATATTATAATTCTATTAGTAATGAGTCTGAACAACCAAAAAAATGTGTATTATCTTGCTGCAATGGGTTTTCATTAGGGCTGCAAACGAACCGAACGAACACGAATAAGGCCTTGTTCGTGTTCGTTTGCTAAGAAAATTATATGTTCACGAACAGTTCATGAACACTTACCGAACGAGATTTTCTGTTCGTGTTCGTTTATTAAGAAAGCACTCATGTCCGTGTTCGTTTGTGCTCATTTGTTAATTTTGTTCATTAACGCACACGAACACAAACGGATTAACACAAACAAGTATTCATGAACACAAATGAACACAAAGAAGTGTACATGAACGGAAACAAACACAAACGAACATATATTAACTTTTGCATAACATCAAATTCACGTACATTAGGTTTATTGACATTATATAGTTACATACTTACCTCACATATATTTTTTATTGAGTAAAATAAATAAAAATAAAAGAATATAAAAATTAAAAACCTTAATAAACTATTGAATACAAACGAACATACACGAACACGTTACCAAACGTTCACGAACATAAACGAACGAACGCGACCTCTGTTCATGTTCGTTCGTTTAACTAAACGAACGGAAATTTTTATTTGTGTTCGTTCATTTATTAAACGATCGAACACAAACGAACTTCCCGCCGAACGGTTCATGAACTGTGTTGGAAAAATAGGTGAAAATGCTATTTTCACAATTTTGGGAAAATGATTTTCCCTAAGTTTTGGACAAAAATATATATTTGAAACTGATGTTTATTTATATATTTCTTTGTGGGTTTATGTTCTATGTTGTGAGAGCTCCGCAACGAACCAAACCACGTCCAAAACGGAGCAAAGATGAATGAGATATCGATGCTCAAAAGTAGAGGAGTGAAACAACTAGTTGGGAATGTGAAATGGAAAGTGGCAAGGAGAACTTGTCCCACATTGGAAGGGAGATGAGTCTTGGACTTGTTTATAAGGAAGGACTCCCCATCCTAAGTGTTCCATGGAATCACACACTATGGAAGTCGCGAAGGGTGCGAAGCACCCTTAACTCGCACTCGCACACGCGCGCGTGGCGTGGGCGATGAGGCGCAATGTGGCGCTTTGATGGCGCACTTTGCACTTCGCACACTCGCGTCGCCGCGAGCCGCCTTAGTATTTTTGATGGTGCGCAGGTGGTTCAGCAAGGTAGGCGGGCGCGGAGAACGAAGACTTCCGCTGACGTAAATGCGGAGCACGGGATGGTCCGCAGACGCAGCACTGCGCGTGGCACTGGAAGTCAGAGACAGGTGGCGTCCTGTCCTGCATGGCGCGCTGGTGGCGGACTCGTGACGTAGAACGGGATTACGTGGTGCGCGACTTCGTGGCGCGCGCGCGCGTAACTCGTGCCTGCGTGGCGGGTCAGACACCAGTGTGCATCTGACGCACACGCGAACTCCCAACGGTTCAGAGCTGCAGTGTAACTGACGAGTCAACAGTTTTGACTGAGAATTAAAAGCAGCATTAAATGCCATTAAAGACGTTTAATGACATTTAATTTTTGGCATTTAATTTCTTTGACTTCCTTTGACTTGTACCAACCCTTGGCTCCTATAAAAGCCAAGGTATTGGCATTGCAGCAGATACACCAACAACACACTACTCCTCTCAAAAATCTCTCTAAGCAATTTTCTTCTCTGTTCTTATCAAGATCAAGGTACAAGTCAGGTTTAGTGCTCACTCCGGCAGTGCACACTGCTTCGGCTGTTGTACCCTGGGAAACAAAACGAGTCTCCGGTAGGCTCGGAATTTGTTTTAAGGGCCCCGTGTCTAACACGATCCTCAGCCACATTTATTCTATTTTCTCATCACCTTCTTGTATTTTTCTTTACTTTTCAGTTGTAATCGTATTATATTTCCTTTGCTTACTGTATTGCAAAAATAATAAGATTTATATATTTATTTTGCACGATCGGTTCCTACAATCTTAAAACAAATTTTTTAAAACACCGTGTATCACGAAAAACCATTCTCTAGTGATTCAAACTAGTTTTGATTCACTTAGAATTGTGTTTTAAAAACAGTTCTTATTTTTTTGTATCTCTATTTTTCTAGGTTCTTGATAAAATAGAGAAAATTCCTCTGTTCTTTTATTTTTCTACAAAAATCAATTGGTGACTCCTCAAAGTTGGACTTAGAGGATAAATCTTTTGGTTTTCCTAGAAAAAAAAACTACTGAACCATTTGGTGATTCCTCAAAGTTGGACTTAGAGGATAAATCTCTTGGCTTCTTTAGGAAAAGGAAACAAAGAAATCTTGCGATTTAATTTTTTCTTTTCTTTCTATCTTCTTGATTGTAGCATAAGACCCTACCTTAGGGTGGTCTCTATTTATTCACTTTGGTGTATTTAAATAGTTTGCTAAATCAAATTAGAAGATTTTGTTGACAATAACTAAGTTAATTTTTTCTTAAAACAGCGTTTTATCTTATATATTAACTTAGTTGGTTTCTAAATTTCAGAATGTCAACTACGGAAAACACCACCGTTGTCGGAACACCCCTGCCTAACGTCACAGTGGGAGCGTCTACTGTGGCGAACCATGCTGAAAGACCCGAAAAGTTTTCGGGTAACCACTTCAAAAGGTGGCAACAGAAGATGTTCTTCTACTTGACCACCTTGAGCCTTGCGAGGTTCTTAACGGAATCCGCTCCCCAACAAAAAGACGGGGAGAGCGATGCTCAATTTCAGAGCACGCTAGATGCTTGGAAGCATTCGGATTACCTATGTCGTAACTATGTTCTAAACGGACTCGTGGATTCGTTGTATAATTTGTACTATCCTCTAAAGACTGCCAAAGAATTATGGGACTCTTTAGACAAGAAGTACAAAACGGAGGATGCTGGAACGAAGAAATTCGTTGTAGCCCGTTTCTTGGACTTTAAAATGGTAGATTCCAAAAGTGTGATGAACCAAGTCCAAGAGTTGCAAATTATACTACACGAAGTCCATTCCGAGGGCATGGTTATTGATGAAAAATTTCAAGTGGCAGCAATGATTGAAAAGTTACCTCCTAGTTGGCTTGATTATAAGAATTATCTCAAGCACAAACGAAAGGAGATGACTCTTGAGGAGCTTATTGTTCGTCTTCGTATTGAAGAGGATAATAGAATTGCTCAAAAATCCACCACAATGCGCGCCGAGGCTAAGGCAAACATGGTAGAACATGGGCAATCCTCAAAGGCTAAAAAGGTTAATGGTGGGAAGAAGAACAAGGGAAAAGCAAAGGTTGACCTTGGACCAAAGAAGGAGGTTGGGAAAAAGAAACCTCAATCTTTCCAAGGGAAATGTTACAACTGTAACGAGATCGGGCACCGGTCTAACCAATGCAAGAACCCAAAGTGCGAGCGTGCGCATATGGTGGATGATGATGGAATGCCTTTAGTGGCGATGATAACCGAGCACGGAGCTATGGTTGAAGAGGTCAACGTGGTGGGGGATAACAACCCATCAGGATGGTTCGTTGACACGGGTGCAACCCGCCATGTTTGTGGAGATAAGGCACTTTTCTCGACATTCAAGGAACTGACGGGTGAAGATAAGCTTTATATGGGAAATAAGGCTACCGCTGACATCAAGGGTGAAGGCGATGTGATCTTGAAAATGACTTCCGGCAAGGAACTCAAGTTGAGCAATGTTCTCTATGTGCCAGAGATACGCAAGAACCTCGTGTCAGGTTGGATGCTCAACAAGTTTGGATTTCGTCTTGTGTTTGAATCGGATAATTTTGTTCTCTCTAGGCGTGGAATGTTTGTAGGCAAGGGCTATGCCCTTAATGGTATGTTTAAAATGAATGTTTTGGTTGTTAAAAATGAAATGAATGAAAACGCTACTACTTCTACTTATATGATCGAGTCTTCTAATGTTTGGCATGGTAGACTAGGACATACAAATTTTCGTTCAATACAACGTTTAATGAAATTAAAAAGCATACCTACATTCCACATTGAATCCGATTCTAAATGCGAGCCTTGTGTTGAATCCAAACTTACAAGATCATCGTTTAAACCGGTTAAACGAATAACCGAACCACTTGATTTAATCCACACCGATGTATGTGATTTAAAGGCGGTTCCCACAATGGGTGGAAACAAGTACTTCATCACGTTTATTGATGATTGTACTAAATATTGCTATGTATATTTACTTAAGAGTAAAGACGAAGCAATAGACAAGTTTATCTTGTACAAAAATAAAGTTGAGAATCAACTTAAAAAGAAAATTAAAGCTGTTAGAAGCGACCGAGGGGGCGAATATGTAGCACCTTTTGCGAGTTTGTGCGCAAAAAGTGGAATTGTACACGAGTGTACCGCTCCCTATTCTCCACAATCAAATGGCACCGCGGAACGAAAGAACCGCACATTAAAAGAAATGATGAATGCCATGTTGATTGGTTCGGGCGTGAACCGCGAAATGTGGGGGGACGCCATTCTTTCAGCTAATTATATTTTGAACAAGATACCACTCAAAAATAGGGACGAGACTCCTTATGAGTTATGGCTCAAAAGAAAACCATCGTACAAATACCTCAAAGTGTGGGGGTGCCTAGCAAAGGTGATTGTACCACCTCCTAAGGCTCTTAGGATAGGACCCAAAACCGTTGATTGTATTTTCATTGGTTACGCACACGAAAGTAGTGCACATCGGTTTTTGGTGTATAAGTCCAAAAATCCTGATGTCCACGAAAACACTTTCATAGAGGCAAGTCCTAATGTTGTTTCATACTTTGAGAATGTGTTTCCTATGTTAGGACAAACACATGGAACATCATCTATACCATTTGAAGATGTACCTTCAAGTTCATCAACACCGGTCGACGATGATGTTGATGATCAAAGACATAAACGACCTGAGATAGAAGAAGGTGAGCGTAGACGAAGCAAACGGGCAAGGGTTGAAAAATCCTTTGGTCCAGACTTCTTGAGCTACATGGTTGAGGGTGAGCCCAATACCTACCGCGAAGCGGTCACCTCTTCGGAAGGGCCTCAATGGAAAGAAGCAATTAAGAATGAAATAGATTCTATATTGCAAAATCATACTTGGGAGCTAGTAGATCTTCCGCCTGGTTGTAAACCACTTGGATATCGTTGGATATTCAAGAAGAAGATGAAAGCTAATGGAAGTATTGATAAGTACAAGGCTAGGTTGGTAATCAAAGGATTTAGACAAAAGGAAGGTCTAGATTATTTTGATACTTACTCGCCTGTCACACGAATAACCTCGATTCGATTGGTTCTTGCTATAGCGGCTTTACGAAATTTGGAAGTTCACCAAATGGACGTAAAAACCGCATTTCTAAATGGTGATTTAGATGAAGAGATTTACATGGAGCAACCTGAAGGTTTCTCCGCCCCAGGACAAGAGGGCAAAGTATGTAAACTCGTCAAGTCTTTGTATGGCTTGAAGCAAGCTCCAAAACAATGGCACCAAAAGTTTGATCATGTCATGCTTGACAATGGTTTCAAAATAAATGAGTGCGACAAATGTGTCTATACGAAAGACACACCAGGAGGTTATGTTATTTTATGTCTCTATGTAGACGATATCCTTATCATTGGGAGTAATGACAAAATGATAAAATCTACTAAAGACATGTTAAAAGCGAGATTTGATATGAAAGACATGGGTATAGCAGACGTGATTCTTGGAGTCAAAATCGTTAGAACCCAAAATGGTCTTGTGCTAAATCAATCTCATTATGTGGATAAGATTCTTGACAAATTCAATTCAGGAGACACGAGTATAGCTCGAGGTCCGATTGATGCGACCCACCATCTAAGTAAAAATAGAGGCGAGGGTGTTGCTCAATTAGAGTACTCAAGAATCATTGGCAGTCTAATGTATCTAATGACATGTACCAGACCCGACTTGGCTTACGCGGTAAGTAGGCTAAGTAGATATACTAGTAATCCAAGTGAGGAACATTGGAAAAGTATAAAGAGGGTGCTTAAATACACCAGATACACACGAGATTATGGACTGCATTATACCCGTCATCCAGCAGTGATCGAAGGATACACTGATGCAAACTGGATATCGGATATAAAAGATTCCAAATCTACAAGTGGTTACGTGTTTACACTTGGTGGTGCGGCTATATCTTGGAAGTCGTCTAAGCAGACGGTTATAGCTAGATCCACGATGGAATCTGAATTTATCGCTTTAGATAAATCGGGAGAAGAAGCGGAGTGGCTACGTCAATTCGTGGAAGATATTCCAAGATGGCCAAAGCCATTGCCTGCCATTTGCATATATTGTGACAGCCAATCAGCAATTGGTAGAGCTAAAAGCTCAATGTACAATGGCAAATCAAGGCATATTCGACGTAGACATAACACGGTACGACAACTGCTCAATACGGGGGTTATCACAATTGATTATATTAAATCAATAGATAACATTGCAGACCCGTTAACGAAAGGCTTAAGCAATGAGCAAGTTTATAAGTCGTCAAGAGGAATGGGACTAAAGCCCTTGGAAAAAGGAAGTATGAGGGAAACCTAACCTAGTTGACTGGAGATCCCAAGATCTAGGTTCAATAGGACAACTTAATCATATGACCAAAAGGGAGTCACTGTGGGGGAGTACCCCAACTCTAAATAAAGGGAGTTATATACTTCCTAGTCCATTCCAATCAGTGACATTGAGGAGAAGGCTAAGCATATTTTCAGGTTAATGATTGAGCGTAATCAAGTAACCATGATGCTATTAATGATTCGTTTGAATCACCTATGTTAGAGAGAAGTGTGGTCGCTTCGAATGGATATGTGGGGAGGCGCATATCCTAGAGCTCTCGCAGAACCAGGACAGTGTTCCATGACCATTAAAGGACACGACAATGAGGAGTTGGCATAACTAGGGAGAGTGTTGTGTGAAGTATATTGTCGTTTACACAAACGGGGGTATGTTCAAAGACATCAAGTTCTACATACCGCTAGTAGGCTAAGTATGCTTCACAAAGGAAGGTTCAAAGGTTACACCTACCTATCCTGCAATGCTCAACTGTCGACTTGTAATTTTGATACTTGAGAAGAACGGGGCGATCTCCATTCATGTGGGGGATTGTTGGAAAAATAGGTGAAAATGCTATTTTCACAATTTTGGGAAAATGATTTTCCCTAAGTTTTGGACAAAAATATATATTTGAAACTGATGTTTATTTATATATTTCTTTGTGGGTTTATGTTCTATGTTGTGAGAGCTCCGCAACGAACCAAACCACGTCCAAAACGGAGCAAAGATGAATGAGATATCGATGCTCAAAAGTAGAGGAGTGAAACAACTAGTTGGGAATGTGAAATGGAAAGTGGCAAGGAGAACTTGTCCCACATTGGAAGGGAGATGAGTCTTGGACTTGTTTATAAGGAAGGACTCCCCATCCTAAGTGTTCCATGGAATCACACACTATGGAAGTCGCGAAGGGTGCGAAGCACCCTTAACTCGCACTCGCACTCGCACACGCGCGCGTGGCGTGGGCGATGAGGCGCAATGTGGCGCTTTGATGGCGCACTTTGCACTTCGCACACTCGCGTCGCCGCGAGCCGCTTGAGAGCCGCCTTAGTATTTTTGATGGTGCGCAGGTGGTTCAGCAAGGTAGGCGGGCGCGGAGAACGAAGACTTCCGCTGACGTAAATGCGGAGCACGGGATGGTCCGCAGACGCAGCACTGCGCGTGGCACTGGAAGTCAGAGACAGGTGGCGTCCTGTCCTGCATGGCGCGCGGGTGGCGGACTCGTGACGTAGAACGGGATTACGTGGTGCGCGACTTCGTGGCGCGCGCGCGCGTAACTCGTGCCTGCGTGGCGGGTCAGACACCAGTGTGCATCTGACGCACACGCGAACTCCCAACGGTTCAGAGCTGCAGTGTAACTGACGAGTCAACAGTTTTGACTGAGAATTAAAAGCAGCATTAAATGCCATTAAAGACGTTTAATGACATTTAATTTTTGGCATTTAATTTCTTTGACTTCCTTTGACTTGTACCAACCCTTGGCTGCTATAAAAGCCAAGGTATTGGCATTGCAGCAGATACACCAACAACACACTACTCCTCTCAAAAATCTCTCTAAGCAATTTTCTTCTCTGTTCTTATCAAGATCAAGGTACAAGTCAGGTTTAGTGCTCACTCCGGCAGTGCACACTGCTTCGGCTGTTGTACCCTGGGAAACAAAACGAGTCTCCGGTAGGCTCGGAATTTGTTTTAAGGGCCCCGTGTCTAACACGATCCTCAGCCACATTTATTCTATTTTCTCATCACCTTCTTGTATTTTTCTTTACTTTTCAGTTGTAATCGTATTATATTTCCTTTGCTTACTGTATTGCAAAAATAATAAGATTTATATATTTATTTTGCACGATCGGTTCCTACAAACTGTTCGCTGAAAGTTCAGTTCGTTTAAGAAACATTTGTGATGTGAAGTATTGAATGTTGTTCTACAATTGTTCTTTACTCACATTTGTGGTCAGACACTTTCATTATTATATAAGAGGCGGCCTTCATAATGCCCATGAAGTTGACCGCCATCCAAAGAGTGAAATCCAAAGAGTGAGGTAAGAGGCCAAAGTAACATATTAATTGGAAAAGATGTTGTACCAATTCATCTCCTTAAGCAATTGCTACATAATTGGCACCTAAACACATACAGGCCCAACCTCAATTGGTACTGAACACATATATATTATTGAATATTAATGCCACAATTGGTATATAAATTCAATCATAAGACATCAAAAATCTAAATAAAATTTCATAAAATGTTCAGGTAATGGTCCCAAGATGAATATCAATTCCACGTTTGTCATTCATTTTAACAACACCATAACAATAAGTAACTAAACTTGCATTTCAAATGTATAATGAATAATAATGTTTGAAAGAAACACTTAGATAGTGAAGGGTTTAATAACGCAACATTGAAAAGAATGAAATCTGCTTGAAACCAAGCAACCATTCTCTTGATGCAAAACAAATTTGAAATCAATATCAAAGAATCAGATCAAAATATATTAATCGAAAAAGCTAGGATGGCTAACACTTATCTTATGTCATAGGTCCTATTGTGGATGGAATGTGTACTGTAAAAGGAACGCACAGAATCACACCTGAACCCTAGCCACCATTGACTTCATCACCAGCCAAAGTGTCTTCTTTCTACGGCGACATGCAGACATAAATTAGTGGTTAATAGAGTGCACTCAGCAGGAAAAAGAATCAAGGTTTGGGTTCTTACCATCTGTCACACCACGACAATGGCGGAAACACTTGGCGCGACGGTTCAAAGCATAAAGTCAAGGTTATTGCTAAACACAAGTAATTTAAGAAAATGGGTCATTTATTAAGACGTCAAATCTTGTTCAAATATTACATAAAAGTAAATTGTTTTTAAGACAACATAGAGGTTTCTCAAATATATCCCAAAGCCTTGGGAAATAAAGGTGAAACCCCGCAAAACGTTTGACGCCGCATTGGAGGATTCCACGACCCAGCTTGCCCCGGTTCGTCTTCATCTAATTACCTGAAAGATATGTTTAAAAGTTTCGTCAATATAAATATATTGGTGAGTTCACAGGTTTTTAATTTCCAAAACTTGAATACTTGGGAAATACCATGTTATGACAATATATAGGAGTTGCAAATTCCTATAACTCTACTTGAGACTATAATCAAACCAAGACGTATATAATAAATATGCCCCGCTCCAAGTCGTTACTCGGTTTCCCACGACTTAAGTTCAGAATATATGCACCCCAGGCATAACCTAATGCATAATCGACGCTATCGATTAGGGGTGGGCCTTGTCAGGCACCAATAGTACTATTCAATATTCCTCCGGTTTCATTTCCCTGAATAAATGATTATAGAGGCGAGGACTCAACCCCGAGTGGCGGTCACACCTCAAGTAATAAATCCGTCAAACACTTTCCCTAACATATCTTTCCCCGAAAAACGTAAAAATAGTTTAAAATGGGGCCGTGAAACTCACCTGAAACTCTGTCTGGCTTACTAGGCAGATAGCAAAGAGGGTCTCGCACCTACAAACGTCCTAGACGTATAAGTCACTATTCCTATAGTGCATGTGCCTTGGCAAGTTGTACACCCAACTCCCGACCACAAGTTATTCCAAATCCCGTTTAATTAAGCGCGTATCCTAGGTTTCGTTGGCGTTAGATTACCCCTTGTTGTTACAAGTTATATATTACTCTTGTTAATATTTCCTTAACTTGTACCTTATTATCATCGACTCGACTTCCCTTAACATATAATTATTTTCCCATTTAAATAATTATACTTAAGATCGCATCGCTCGATATAATATATATTTCAACCCTCGACCCGACTCACTTTGCCGCACATTCGTTTTCCCATTTAAACAAATATGCTAAGATCTTGTCGTTCGATTGTATATTCTTAACACCCGATTCAACTCACCATACCGTATATTTATTTTCCCATTCAAATAATTATACTAGGTTCTTGTCGGTACGGCATACACATATATATATCCTTGTCTACTCGTCGCGGCTTTCCTTCCCGCATATCTACTTTCCCATTAAGTAGATATACTAGAATTTTGCCGAGACGAGCGTACATATATATAAATGTGTAATTTTTCTTGTTAAGTATATACGTTTGTTTAACGTCTTACTTGTTTACGTTATATTTTTCTCCCACGAATAATTACTTCAACACTTAGGAAAGTGTTTATTAGTTTTCACCCATGATGTATATATATTTTACTTCTTAAAAATATATATTTTCTTATCTTGCCGTAATGGCATTTTTCTCACGTTTTGTTCGTGTACGGTTCGTTAACGCGTCTTAATTCGATATCTTAGCTCGAATAGTTAATTTCTCCAAGTTTTTCCCAACATGTGTTTTATAGAAATATTATCCATATTTCTTCCTCTTTACACATATTACTTGGAAGGTTTGAAATACTTATGTATTTTTAACCCAACTTGTTAACTTAACTACAAAAATGTTTCCAATACTTTTATATTCCCATTTATATAAAAGTATTCATTTTTGTATAAGTTTCTCAAGTTTGTTTAATATTTTTATAAAATCTCTATTTTATAAAAACCTTATGTTAATACCATCCATATTTTTATAACTTTCAAAAATATACTTTTATACCAAAAATACCCAAGTATAACTACTAGTATTTACCAAAATCATCCTTAGAATTTTATTACTTACACTTTTGACACCAAACTTTCCATCCTTGCATTTTTGGACTAATAGTTTCTAAAATATCCATTTTAGCCCTCTAACTTTCAAAGTTACAATATTAGTCCCTTAACTTTCAAATGTTGCATTTTTCCACTCTAACTTCCAAAGTTAACATTTTTCACTCAAAATAGTAGACTTTGAAGATTCAACTTTTTATTGGTAAGTTATTTTTGTATCAAAACACTTTTGTTAGTCTTATATTCCATATGTAAGACTACTTGTATGTGTGTTTTATGTATTTGCTCATTTTAACAAAATATCATCCTTCTAAGTAAGTAACTTTAATTTTTCATCTTCTTTATTCTTGAAGTTCTAACATGTTCCACCATATATTATAACTTAAATGATCATTTTAAGATGATTAACACTACTTTTTAACATATTCAAGTTCATTCCACAAATCTTAACCAAATCATCATCCTACTTAGTTTAAGTGTAAACTTTATATATTTTCAAGATCATTACTTTATCATCATCAAATCCATGATTTATTTACATATCTTTAATCATCTATTTTACACAAGTAAAACCTATTAAAGATTATGTTCAAACCACCTTTTAAACCCTTCATGTACAACTTGCTTCTAAGAACACATACATGAATAATAATAATCAAAAACAAGGTTAAGAAGCTTACTACTAGCACAAGGCTAGGGAAGACAAAACCTTGGATTTTGAGAGGGGTTTAGTGTGTTCTTCCTTAATGGTTAAGCTCCAAGCTTGAAACACACAATAGGGGTTTGGATGATGGATTGTTTTGAGTGATTTGGAGATGTAAAAACTTGAAAGAAGAATGTGTATGGGGGTGGGATAACCTACGGCCAAAGAAGGAAGAAAAGGAGAGTTTTTGCTTTGTTTCTTCAAGTCTCTAACACATGTTTATATAGCCTTATCACATGTAATCTTTCATGGATTTTGTGATTATTACTAAAGATATAAGAGATTTAGGGAGTACACAAGTGATCTTGGATGGATGTGAAAAGAGGTAGGTTGGCCGTGGGTTTTGGAGAGCCAAGGAAGAGTTTGCTTGCAAATCTTGGTTTATTATTTGGATGATTCTTACACTAATTCTTTATACAAGATCTTTACCCATGCATGTGCACACTTAGGCTATGATTGCTAGCTCCTTGTCTTGGATTATATGGCCTCTTGGCCGAAAATTGTAAGGAGGGGACAAGAGGTTGCATGCTTTTGTCCTTGGAAGATCTTACACCTTTTGGCTTTTTGTGTATGCATGCTTTATACTAGGATTATAGATTATTATTATAACACATGCATGTGTATAATTATGGCCTTTTAGGCCGGCCCTTGGAGGGGTTTGGGTGGGGTCCACAACTCCAAATATTTACCCAATATTTGTTATGTTTAATCCCTCGTCGTTCGGGTGTCGTTCGGGTATTTTTCGGGTTTTAATCACGCGTTATCCGGACATTAAAAATACCTTTAATAACCCTTAAATATAGTCTAATTTAAGCGTTGATTGGTTATTTAGGCCTTCGCCGGGTGAAATTATGAGTTATACGCGTATCGGGTGCGGTACGCGCATTTTATTCGTTACCGGGAGATTTGTACAAGACGTTTTCACTTATGGTTTTGGAGTTCCAAAACTCATTATATTTTGTGAAAATACCCTTTATTTTATATCCTGGGTGTCCGGGATCCTTTTCGTTTATTTAATTATTACCGGGTAATTGCCAACGTCCATACCGGATAGCTTATTCGCACATGATCCAATCATGTTTTACCATTAAACGTATGCATTCCTATGCACTATTTGGAAATTGCTATCTCCTAAGGCCTTGATAATTAAATCACACATAATTGCATTTAATTACGTTAATCATATATTAATTAATTTGTACGGAATTACCTTATTTTTGCCGGTTGTTACATTCTCCCCCCGTTAAGAGAATTCCGTCCCGGAATTCACTTCGAGTTCTCCGGTACAGGTGTCTTCTCGAATAGGGCGGGGTATTTTTGCTTCATCCGGTCCAGCCTTTCCCACGTGAACTCCGGTCCACGCTTGGCATTCCAGCGCACTTTGACCAATCTGATCTTGCTGCGCCTTAGTTTTTGGACCTTCCAATCAGTTACCTCGATTGGTTCCTCAACAAAATGTAACTTGTCGTCAATCTGGATTTCGTCTGCAGGGATGATGAGAGTTTCGTCGGATAGGCACTTTTTCAAATTTGACACGTGAAACGTGTCGTGTATTCCACTAAGCTCTTGAGGCAACTTGAGCTTGTATGCCACTGTGCCTACCCTGGACAAGACTTCGAACGGTCCAATATATCGTGGGTTCAGCTTTCCGCGCTTTCCAAAGCGCGCGACACCTTTCCAAGGTGACACTTTTAATAGGACCCTGTCTCCGACTTGAAACTCTAAAGGCTTTCGCCTCATATCAGCATAGCTTTTCTGGCGGTCCCGGGCCGCTTTGAGGCGTTCCTTTATCAAAAAGACCTTGTCCGTGGTCTCTTGAACAATTTCGGGCCCGGTGAGTTGTTTTTCTCCAACTTCCGCCCAACATAATGGCGATCGACACTTGCGTCCATATAGAGCTTCAAACGGTGCGGCTTGAATGCTCGTATGATAACTGTTGTTGTAAGAAAATTCTACCAATGGCAAGTGTGTATCCCAGTTACCTCCGAAATCAATCGCGCATGCCCGTAACATATCCTCCAAGGTCTGGATGGTTCGTTCACTTTGACCATCCGTTTGGGGGTGATATGCGGTACTCATGTCGAGGCGAGTACCGAGGGCTTCATTTAAACTTTCCCAAAATCTGGAAGTGAAACGACTATCTCGATCGGAAATGATAGAAACAGGTACTCCGTGTTTACACACAACTTCCTTAATATACAAACGGGTTAGTTTTTCCAACTTGTCCGTTTCGCGAATCGGGAGGAAGTGTGCAGATTTTGTCAATCGATCAACGATTACCCAGATCGTGTCATGGCCGCTTGTTGTCTTGGGTAACTTGGTAATGAAATCCATGGTAATTCGTTCCCATTTCCATTCTGGTATTTCCGGTTGCTGGAGCAAACCGGAAGGTCTTTGATGCTCAGCCTTGACCTTCGCGCAAGTCAAACATCGCGCAACATAGGCCGCTATATCTCTTTTGAAATTCGGCCACCAATAAAGTTCTTTCAGATCGTGGAACATCTTGTCAGCACCAGGGTGAACCGAATATCTAGAACTGTGAGCTTCGGCCAATACTAGCTCACGCAATCCTCCGTACACTGGAACCCAAATTCTATTCATGAAATACAGTGTCTGGTCTGCCTTTGGTTCCAGTGAATCAATCATCTTTCGTAATCTTTCACCTTTGACATTCTCGGGTTTGAGGGCGTTAACTTGAGCTTCACGAATTCGATCGGTCAGATTCGTGTGGATAGTCAGACCCAAAGCTCGAACACGCAATGGTTTAACCCGTTCCTTGCGACTCAAGGCGTCGGCTACGACGTTTGCCTTACCGGGATGGTACTTAATTTCACAATCGTAATCGTTTAATAATTCAACCCATCGTCGTTGTCGCATGTTCAAATCCTTCTGGTCAAAGATGTGTTGCAAACTCTTATGATCAGTGAAAATCGTGCACTTGGTTCCGTACAAATAGTGCCTCCATATCTTGAGAGCGAACACCACTGCACCTAATTCCAAATCGTGTGTAGTGTAGTTCTTCTCATGGATTTTCAGTTGTCTGGAAGCATATGCTATTACTTTCTCTCGCTGCATCAATACACAACCCAGGCCTTGATGTGAGGCATCGCAGTAAACCACAAAGTCTTCCGTACCATCGGGAAGTGATAGTATCGGAGCGCCACATAACTTGTCTTTTAACAATTGGAATGCTGCCTCTTGCTTTTCCATCCACTCGAATTTCTTATCCTTTTGGGTTAGCATGGTTAAAGCTTGCGCTATCTTTGAAAAGTTCTCGATGAACCTTCTGTAATAACCCGCGAGGCCAAGAAATTGTCGTACTTCGGTAGGAGTTCGAGGGGCTTCCCAATTTTTAATTGCCTCGATCTTGGAGGGATCGACGTGTATGCCCTTCTCGTTTACCACGTGGCCTAAAAAGTGAACTTCTCGAATCCAAAAGTCGCACTTTGAGAATTTAGCGTAGAGCTTCTCTTTGCGTAATACTTCAAGAATTAACCGAAGGTGATTCTCGTGGTCTTCTTTGGTGCGTGAATAGATCAGAATATCGTCAATGAAGACTATGACGAATTTATCCAGGTATGGCTTACACACGCGGTTCATTAGGTCCATGAAAACCGCTGGTGCGTTGGTTAAGCCGAACGGCATTACCAAGAATTCATAGTGTCCATACCTGGTTCTGAAGGCCGTTTTTGGTACATCTTCTTCTTGTATACGCAACTGGTGATAGCCAGACCTCAAATCGATTTTGGAGTAATAGCTAGATCCTTGGAGCTGATCAAATAAATCATCGATCCTGGGGAGAGGATAGCGATTCTTGATGGTTAGCTTGTTCAGCTCTCGATAGTCGATGCACATGCGAAATGTACCATCCTTCTTCTTTACAAATAAGACGGGAGCTCCCCAAGGTGAGAAACTCGGTCTTATAAAACCTTTGTCCAATAATTCTTGTAGCTGGCTGGACAGTTCCTGCATCTCTGATGGAGCTAGGCGGTATGGCGATCGTGCCACAGGAGCAGCTCCGGGAACGAGGTCGATGCGGAACTCGACTTGTCGAGGTGGTGGCAACCCCGGCAAATCTTCTGGGAATACATCCGGAAAGTCTCTAGCTACTGGAATGTCTTCCAACTTTCGCTCGTCGGCCTTCTTGTCCACTACGTGTGCCAAGAATGCGACAAGCCCTTTTCTTAGACACTTACGAGCCTTCATGCTTGAAATAATTCTTAGCGGCGTTCCGTTCCTTTCCCCTTGAATTGAGAGAGTTTCACCGCTTGCGAGGGGGACCTGAATGACTTTATCGTTGCAAATCACGACGGCATGGTGCGCGGACAACCAATCCATGCCAACAACTATGTCGAAACTTCCCAACACAACTGGCAAAAGATCAATCCCAAACTCGTGCCCACAGAGTTCTAATTTACAATCTTTCGCTACTTCTCTCATTTCAATAGTTTTACCATTAGCCAGTTCTATGGAGTAAGGTGTATCTAGTTTACTAGTTTTTAATCCAAGTAGTCTTTTAAACTCAATGGATACGAAGCTAAAGTCAGCACCGGTATCAAATAACACAGAGGCATAATGACCATTAAGAGGAAACGTACCAGTGACCACGCTAGGGTCTTGTCGCGCATCACCGGCTCCAATCACAAATGCCCGCCCGCGGGCTTGGTTGTTGATCTTGGGGCAATCCTTTTTCCAATGATCCAATGACCCGCATGCAAAGCATGGTCTAGCCCCTCCATTCTTCGGTGCTCCGGACCGACAGTCTTCAGTCTTGTGCCCTGTGCGGTGGCACTTCCCACATGTTATCCCATTATTCCTTCCCTGATTACCCTGTTTATTACCATTACCACGTCCCGTGGCAACATATCCTTTCCCCTTCTTGTTTGAGCTACCTGACGCTCTGTCCCTCTTCCCTTCATCCCGTTTCCTTTTCCCAAATCTTGGCTTGTTCCCCTGATCGTTCAACACAGCTGCTGAGCTTGTCCCCTGATTCTTGGCTTCTACACTGCTGGCCTCAGAAATTTTCAGTCCCGAAACTTGTCGGATCAGTGTACCCATGCGAATCGCATCTTCGGTGAGGCTTAGTGCAAGGTCGATAGCTGCGCGCATGGTCGTAGGTTTGGAAGCAGTGACCATGCTGCGTATTTGTGGTGCTAAGCCGAACAAATAACGCTCAATCTTGTTGTTTTCAGGGGTGACCAACCGTGGCACTAGTCTGGCGAGATCATGGAATTGAGACGTGTAACCAGTCACGTCCGCTCCCATCATAGTGAGGTTCCAGAATTCAGTTTCCAGTTTCTGTACCTCGCTTGCCGGACGGTACTCAGCAATCATGAGTTCTTTCAGTTCTGTCCATGACAGGGAGTAAGCGGTATCATCACCCAGTGACTGTACTTGTCCATTCCACCATGTTAGTGCTTGGTCCAAGAACAAGTTGGTGGAGTACATGACCGACTGGCAAGGGGTACACCCACTGATACGGATGACTGCCTCGGTCTTTTCAAACCACTTGACCAGGCCAACTGATCCTTCTGTGCCGTTGAAATTGATCGGCTTGCAGTCTAGGAAGGCTTTGAAGGTGCAGCCACGCTCTCGCGAGGCCGTTTCTGCATTAATAAAGTTGTATGTTATTATGGGATAGGAGTTTTAGGATATTCTCCCATCGCTTTATCAATTATTTTCAACTTCTTACCAGTGGGGGAGGGTTCTCGTCGGTCACTCCCAGTCAAGTCACGTGATCGTTCGGAGCGAGCAGCTTCGTGCTCCGCGATTGCGCGGGCTATGCGCTCCGAAATCATGGTCTCAAGTTCGGCTGGTGTTGCGGGCAGTCCGTCTGCACCGCTGTTGCTTCTGGTGGCTGGTGCCATTTTCTTCAATAATAATTATCAAAGGTTAATTTGGCAAACATTTATACAATACAAAGCATAAATAACAAACCAGAATATGAACACAATAATCAACACCATGTCATCACACAACATACCAACACATCATACAGAATAAATAGTAATCAACACAATATCACCACACAATCACACAAATCACAATATGGAGTAAGCAATAATAATCGTAGACAACAACATATTTCACCATCATAATAATAAGATTTTTCATTAATTTCAATAGTACTAGTACAATGCTTGTTCATAATAACAAAATGGAGAATACATCCCTCATACAATACATTGTCTTTGAAATAAATAAAACATCATATCATGTGCCGTCGTACCCGTACGGCTAGGCAAAATGCAGACGAGTGTCATAACCCGTGCTATACTACCATACTGCTGCTACTATATACATAAGTAGGTGATTCTTCCGTGCGTCCATGATGCATCCTTACTGTGGCGGTGGTGGCGGATACTGGTACTGTGGTGCATGCATACTGATCGTCATGCTGATCGTCATGATACGCTCGTATAAGAACTGTCGATGCGCAAAATGCGCATCCCCTGTAATACCACACTGAGCGTCCATGCTCAGTAACTCTTCCGCATAATGCGCCAAAGCGTCTCGTGCATCAATCATCCGCGTCCACATCAGACGGGTCTGCTGCTCCACCTGTGTCACGGTGCGCTGCACCGTGTCAGCGAGAGTCTGAAAGTCTCGCTCTAAGGAGATGGCAGTGGACCATGCTGGTCCAGATAATGGTGTCATCCTAGGTGGCTGGGATGGTCCGGGTATATCTGGGTGAGCTGATGGGAATGGCCCAAAGGGGGCTGGTATCGGTATGTGTGGAAGTAACGGGGTAAAACCCGGTGGTCTGGGGGTGAAGTGAGGTGGCATCATGTAAGGGTCCCCTGCACCCAGAGGGTACGGTGCAGGTGGCATGCTGGGAAGGGTAGGGATCGGTAGTGTCATGGCTACAGTGGGTGGTGGTACAAGCTCGGCCAATGGGGCTACCAGAGGCTCTGAAATAGTGGCCCACTCTGGGGTGGATACCACAACAGTGGGGGTGGGAGGGCTCGCAGTGGCGTATGCCGTCACGCCCGCCCGGTGCAGCTCCGAGCTGCGGGCAGAGCTCCCCTCTAGGATGTGCCCAGTAGGAACTGGCCCATCCTGAGGTACGGGCTCAAGTGGTGCTGGTGGGGCTACGGGTGTGGTGGGTAGAGTGGCTGGTGCAGTAGTGGCATGCTCGATCACCGGAGCGACGTGCTCCTCCTGGTCTACTGGTGGGATCGGCACAGCAATGTGCTCCACCGATGCGGTCGACTCATCGTCGGAGTCATCAGAGATCCACCCGTTGTGTCCACGGGGAACGGGCACGAGCATCATGCCCGGGGGTACGGGGATAAGTGGGGTAGGTAAGGGCTCACGATCGATCGGTGCGTGTCGATCATAGGGAGACTCAACGGTCTCTGACTGCGCGGGGACAGGCCTCGATGGACCTGCACAGCCCTCTGGGAAGTCTCTGATGGCCTGGAGGGGCGGTACTGGCAGTGGCGCTGCCTGGAATGGCACTATAGGCAAATCTGCCTGTGGTGCCTCGGCCATAGGTAGGTCGACCACGTCGCCCTCAGCGGGGGCCCACGCTGGGTCCTCGCTCGGGTCAGTCTCGTCCGAGCTATCTCCTCCTGCGCCTTCCACGGCGGCGTCAATCTCCATCTCGTCATCCTCCGGATCGAGTACCACAAGCTCGATCGGCTCTGGTGGTGGCGCTGGGATAATCTGAATACTGCTATCGTAACTGGGCGCTATGCTACCAGCGTCCGACATCCTGGCAAAAGAACCGTACATGTATATATATGAATTATTTAAATTAGATAGTTATGGCTTACGTTATCAGTAACCTTCCTAACTTCTAATTTTATGCTAATGCATAACAATACCCATGGCTAGCTTGGTCGGAATCTCCTCATGCCCAATGCTTCTTGAAAAATTACTTTATCGCGTTTAGCATTTTTATATATTTTTCTTTTGAAAACTTTATTCTTTTGAACCAAATCCGGTTATAGTCTAGTTTTTAAAGAAAATACTCTAGTTCGCTATAACCTTGGCTCTGATACCACTTTCTGTCACACCACGACAATGGCGGAAACACGTGGCGCGACGGTTCAAAGCATAAAGTCAAGGTTATTGCTAAACACAAGTAATTTAAGAAAATGGGTCATTTATTAAGACGTCAAATCTTGTTCAAATATTACATAAAAGTAAATTGTTTTTAAGACAACATAGAGGTTTCTCAAATATATCCCAAAGCCTTGGGAAATAAAGGTGAAACCCCGCAAAACGTTTGACGCCGCATTGGAGGATTCCACGACCCAGCTTGCCCCGGTTCGTCTTCATCTAATTACCTGAAAGATATGTTTAAAAGTTTCGTCAATATAAATATATTGGTGAGTTCACAGGTTTTTAATTTCCAAAACTTGAATACTTGGGAAATACCATGTTATGACAATATATAGGAGTTGCAAATTCCTATAACTCTACTTGAGACTATAATCAAACCAAGACGTATATAATAAATATGCCCCGCTCCAAGTCGTTACTCGGTTTCCCACGACTTAAGTTCAGAATATATGCACCCCAGGCATAACCTAATGCATAATCGACGCTATCGATTAGGGGTGGGCCTTGTCAGGCACCAATAGTACTATTCAATATTCCTCCGGTTTCATTTCCCTGAATAAATGATTATAGAGGCGAGGACTCAACCCCGAGTGGCGGTCACACCTCAAGTAATAAATCCGTCAAACACTTTCCCTAACATATCTTTCCCCGAAAAACGTAAAAATAGTTTAAAATGGGGCCGTGAAACTCACCTGAAACTCTGTCTGGCTTACTAGGCAGATAGCAAAGAGGGTCTCGCACCTACAAACGTCCTAGACGTATAAGTCACTATTCCTATAGTGCATGTGCCTTGGCAAGTTGTACACCCAACTCCCGACCACAAGTTATTCCAAATCCCGTTTAATTAAGCGCGTATCCTAGGTTTCGTTGGCGTTAGATTACCCCTTGTTGTTACAAGTTATATATTACTCTTGTTAATATTTCCTTAACTTGTACCTTATTATCATCGACTCGACTTCCCTTAACATATAATTATTTTCCCATTTAAATAATTATACTTAAGATCGCATCGCTCGATATAATATATATTTCAACCCTCGACCCGACTCACTTTGCCGCACATTCGTTTTCCCATTTAAACAAATATGCTAAGATCTTGTCGTTCGATTGTATATTCTTAACACCCGATTCAACTCACCATACCGTATATTTATTTTCCCATTCAAATAATTATACTAGGTTCTTGTCGGTACGGCATACACATATATATATCCTTGTCTACTCGTCGCGGCTTTCCTTCCCGCATATCTACTTTCCCATTAAGTAGATATACTAGAATTTTGCCGAGACGAGCGTACATATATATAAATGTGTAATTTTTCTTGTTAAGTATATACGTTTGTTTAACGTCTTACTTGTTTACGTTATATTTTTCTCCCACGAATAATTACTTCAACACTTAGGAAAGTGTTTATTAGTTTTCACCCATGATGTATATATATTTTACTTCTTAAAAATATATATTTTCTTATCTTGCCGTAATGGCATTTTTCTCACGTTTTGTTCGTGTACGGTTCGTTAACGCGTCTTAATTCGATATCTTAGCTCGAATAGTTAATTTCTCCAAGTTTTTCCCAACATGTGTTTTATAGAAATATTATCCATATTTCTTCCTCTTTACACATATTACTTGGAAGGTTTGAAATACTTATGTATTTTTAACCCAACTTGTTAACTTAACTACAAAAATGTTTCCAATACTTTTATATTCCCATTTATATAAAAGTATTCATTTTTGTATAAGTTTCTCAAGTTTGTTTAATATTTTTATAAAATCTCTATTTTATAAAAACCTTATGTTAATACCATCCATATTTTTATAACTTTCAAAAATATACTTTTATACCAAAAATACCCAAGTATAACTACTAGTATTTACCAAAATCATCCTTAGAATTTTATTACTTACACTTTTGACACCAAACTTTCCATCCTTGCATTTTTGGACTAATAGTTTCTAAAATATCCATTTTAGCCCTCTAACTTTCAAAGTTACAATATTAGTCCCTTAACTTTCAAATGTTGCATTTTTCCACTCTAACTTCCAAAGTTAACATTTTTCACTCAAAATAGTAGACTTTGAAGATTCAACTTTTTATTGGTAAGTTATTTTTGTATCAAAACACTTTTGTTAGTCTTATATTCCATATGTAAGACTACTTGTATGTGTGTTTTATGTATTTGCTCATTTTAACAAAATATCATCCTTCTAAGTAAGTAACTTTAATTTTTCATCTTCTTTATTCTTGAAGTTCTAACATGTTCCACCATATATTATAACTTAAATGATCATTTTAAGATGATTAACACTACTTTTTAACATATTCAAGTTCATTCCACAAATCTTAACCAAATCATCATCCTACTTAGTTTAAGTGTAAACTTTATATATTTTCAAGATCATTACTTTATCATCATCAAATCCATGATTTATTTACATATCTTTAATCATCTATTTTACACAAGTAAAACCTATTAAAGATTATGTTCAAACCACCTTTTAAACCCTTCATGTACAACTTGCTTCTAAGAACACATACATGAATAATAATAATCAAAAACAAGGTTAAGAAGCTTACTACTAGCACAAGGCTAGGGAAGACAAAACCTTGGATTTTGAGAGGGGTTTAGTGTGTTCTTCCTTAATGGTTAAGCTCCAAGCTTGAAACACACAATAGGGGTTTGGATGATGGATTGTTTTGAGTGATTTGGAGATGTAAAAACTTGAAAGAAGAATGTGTATGGGGGTGGGATAACCTACGGCCAAAGAAGGAAGAAAAGGAGAGTTTTTGCTTTGTTTCTTCAAGTCTCTAACACATGTTTATATAGCCTTATCACATGTAATCTTTCATGGATTTTGTGATTATTACTAAAGATATAAGAGATTTAGGGAGTACACAAGTGATCTTGGATGGATGTGAAAAGAGGTAGGTTGGCCGTGGGTTTTGGAGAGCCAAGGAAGAGTTTGCTTGCAAATCTTGGTTTATTATTTGGATGATTCTTACACTAATTCTTTATACAAGATCTTTACCCATGCATGTGCACACTTAGGCTATGATTGCTAGCTCCTTGTCTTGGATTATATGGCCTCTTGGCCGAAAATTGTAAGGAGGGGACAAGAGGTTGCATGCTTTTGTCCTTGGAAGATCTTACACCTTTTGGCTTTTTGTGTATGCATGCTTTATACTAGGATTATAGATTATTATTATAACACATGCATGTGTATAATTATGGCCTTTTAGGCCGGCCCTTGGAGGGGTTTGGGTGGGGTCCACAACTCCAAATATTTACCCAATATTTGTTATGTTTAATCCCTCGTCGTTCGGGTGTCGTTCGGGTATTTTTCGGGTTTTAATCACGCGTTATCCGGACATTAAAAATACATTTAATAACCCTTAAATATAGTCTAATTTAAGCGTTGATTGGTTATTTAGGCCTTCGCCGGGTGAAATTATGAGTTATACGCGTATCGGGTGCGGTACGCGCATTTTATTCGTTACCGGGAGATTTGTACAAGACGTTTTCACTTATGGTTTTGGAGTTCCAAAACTCATTATATTTTGTGAAAATACCCTTTATTTTATATCCTGGGTGTCCGGGATCCTTTTCGTTTATTTAATTATTACCGGGTAATTGCCAACGTCCATACCGGATAGCTTATTCGCACATGATCCAATCATGTTTTACCATTAAACGTATGCATTCCTATGCACTATTTGGAAATTGCTATCTCCTAAGGCCTTGATAATTAAATCACACATAATTGCATTTAATTACGTTAATCATATATTAATTAATTTGTACGGAATTACCTTATTTTTGCCGGTTGTTACACCATCCTTCCAGGAAACAAAAGGGAACCACCGAAAAAACTTTGAGCCGCCACCGTCTTGACTGTCTGTCATATCCTCCCATCCTTGTGAAAACCACCTTTGTCTGGTGTCGAGGGCCGCCGACTGAGAATCGCTGGTGCGGCGGAGGTGTCTTTGACATTTTCTATGGGGTGGAGGTGTGAGATGGTCGGGTATCGATGAGGGTTTGGGAGAGAGAGATAACCACTTAAAAAGAGAGAAGGTGTGACGATCGAGGTGTTTGTCGACCGTGGTTGCGTATTAGGAAATGGTGGTTGCGATGGTGTTGTGAGAGGAGGTGGCAGAGACAGTGGCCATAGGGTAGGTGTGGGTGACCTCGGTGAAGACGCTGTAGAGAGGGAGAGAGAGAGAGAGAGAGAGAGAGAGATGTGGGTGACACAAATGAGGGGGAAACCATCTCTGGCACCACGTTTTGGATAGATGGCATGAGCTGGCTTCAAGATGAACACTTGTTCTAGACAAATGGGTAGAGCATATGCAGGTTGGCAGTACTACCCCTACAAGTTGGCATAATTACAAGAAAGCCAAATTACTATTCATAAAAGTTGTGATTTTAATATATAAATATAATAATAAATATAGGATAATGTCATGGAATTACGAGATGACAAAAACGGCCATTGAATGAGGAAAGAACTACCAGAAGCCATGAATACATCAATAAACATGATGAATTTCAGTATTAATAATTTGAATATAATGGTCGGGTTTTAAAAAACAAAAAGGAAAATGGAGATGTGATTATGGTTGCAAAAGTCGTTAGGCGGTGCCAACTTAGTTGACTGAGGAGTTGCGAGTATTAGGCCATAGTCAGGGAGTACTCGGAGCTCCGAGTAATCAGCCTAGGCGAGGTGTACTCAGGGATTACTCGTTGAGTAATTGGCTCCTAGGCAAGATTTTTACAGCCATCATGTGAATGACTATTGTGGACAATAAAGATATTAAACTCAATACGAATTAAACACAAGAAAAACAGAGGCAACAGATTATATACAAGCAAAAAATTTTGATTTTGTAAATATAATTACGAAGAATATAGATGGATTTTAGTTGGATAAGTTTATGGAATAGTAAAATGACAAAAAAAAAAGACATGGATGTGGATAATCTTCACGGTTCATATGGATAAAATATTTATCCAGTACAGTTATTCAGAGATCCAATCAAACAATACGACTAATTACTTACTTTCTCAGAGTTTGTCAAATAGCTCCTTGTTAGTGCACCATTCGGTATGTCCATAGCTTAGATATAATGTTGTCCTCTCATGTATAGTGTTTGATAGTTAATCGGGTAGCATGTATAGTCGTTTACGCTCATTTTGTATCGGATGTAATGTTCCAGGCATATGAGTCATACGCCTGGAATGCTTTTAGGCGTAGAAGTCATACGCCTTGTCTGTTTTAGGCGTAGGACAAGGGTCCTATAAATATGACCCATTGGTGCTCATTTGTGTAACTTTTGCTCATATTTTCCAATAAGACGAAGTGCTGCCTTTTTGTGTTTTGATATGTGTGTGCGCTTTATTGTTTGTCTTTTTCACATATCTATCACATCTAATAACTAACCGGATCATTGATTCTGCCTTTGATCCGGATACGCGCATGGTATCATCAAATTTCTTTTTTCATCGAGAAACCCCGATCCTACACCCCTAAACGTAAAATTGTATTTGTTTACCTTGAATGAGAACAATACATAGCCTTCATGTATATAGGCTAGAAAGTCACAAACCATAACTATATGCCCTAATAAACTTAATCACATTCTTCACACAATATTTGAAGCAAACATGTGATGGCACCATGATTGTTTGTTTCCTAGTGAGGAAATATGAGTTGACCGTTATGAGGGACATTTGCATAAATTGTAACAATTATCTCACTACTAGAAAATTGGACATTTTGTACAAATGTTTTCATACGGAAAAAAATGCGTCACAAATTTTGATAAAGTTGCTACACATTTGTGACGACAAAAAAAAACTCTATTTTTTTTAACAAATTTGCTACACAATAAAGACAAATACTTAGGAAATTGCATAGGAAATGCATCACAAATTTCCTACACCATATATTCGTAGAAAATGCGTTAAAAATTGTGTAGTAAATGTGTAGTAAAATGGTTTCCGACAAGGTTTTTTACAACATCAAGATTTCGTTTGTAAATGCGTAGCAAATTAACGAAACCTGCGCATTTACAACGAAATCTTGATGTTGTAAATAACCTTGTTGGAAACCATTTACTACACATTTACTACGCAATTTTCAACGCATTTCATACGAATATATTGTGTAGGAAATTTGCGACTCATTTCCAACGTTATTTCCTATGCAATTTCCTAAGTATTTGTCTCTATTGTGTAGCAAATTTGTTTAAAAAAATTGAGTTTTTTTATCGTCACAAATGCGTAGCAACTTTGTCAGAATTTGTGACGCATTTTTTTTCGTATGAAAACTTTTGTAGCAAATAGCCAATTTTCTAGTAGTGTCGTGAACATATTTTAAACAAAATTTACATTGAAATGTTAGAAAAATAGCACGATGCAACGAATATTTTGTAAATCATTAAATTATATTATATGGATATTGAGATGAGTAAATGGAGTCCGTTTATAAAAAACTAGTAAATTACGCGCCGCTAATTGCGGCGTAGAAACATAACCGGCGCCGATTCTTTAAAAGCTACAGATTTTTCCAACAAACAGCGGAGTTACACCCACGGTATTGCGAGGGTCTGCTAATCGGATAACACAACGTAGAGAGTCCCATTGTTCCGTCGGTACGCCGGTGCGCCTTGCAGCGCACCGAGCAAAGCGCCTAAACCGCTTGAAAAGGAGGATTTACTAATAAAAGTAAAGTGATGACATTTTCGTAATTACCTCGAAACTAAAGGCGTTTTATTTTGGTTTTAATAATAAAATTACTATGATGACATTTTCGTAATTAATTCGAAACTGAAGGCCTTTTATTTCGCGTTTAGCAATGTTACTATTGCTAAGGATCTCAATTGTTATATATATACTAGTGGGATGCCCGCGCGATGCGGCGGGGAACACAACACTTAAAGGTTGAGTCGATTCAGGGCTGGCTCGAGTTTGACTTGCACTTCATACCGAGTTGGTTTGGGTTTACTCTAATCTAAAATAAAGATATAATCTTAAACTCGAGCTTGGCTTGATCAAAAATCAAGTTGGTTTGCTTAACTTGATTTTATTAGACTTTACAACTAATTACCATGAGGGTCAAACATATAAATTATTCTTTATAGCTTTACATACATTTAGTATTGTCGTGTATTTATTATTATTGTTTTGTTAACCTCTTCACTTCACTTCAATATCAATATTTCTTTTCTTTTGTTCTTTTTACATGACATGATGAAGACAACGTATATAGGGAATTATAGTAACTTTTACTCGTAATAAAGGTAACAAATACAAGGGAAGTTAATGTATTTGGTTTTGTAACAATAACTTGGAAGCCATCCATGTTGTTACGTTCTAATTCGAATGGATGTGAATTAGATTAGAGATTCAAATAACAACATCAAGTTACCACAAATCGTCCTAGATGCTAGAGTTCCATCATCACCAACATACATGCTAAATCAAACAAAAAACGAGCTTAATCATATTACAAAACAAGAGTGTTTTTATTTGTGTTACATCACTGGCATGTGTCATGATGCACGAATTTTCCAACATTGTCCATAATTTCCCTCATAATACATTTCGCTTCACATCTTGCGTGTTTCTCTTTTGAGCTATATCTCAATCAGGAGCATGAGTTGTTAAAGTTTATCGCAAGATGCTACCACTTCCCGTATTCTCAATGGTTATTCTTAGCAACCACTATATAACGTATGTAAACATAAGAACAAAGACTATAGAGAGAAAGATAGGATGGAAAATGAGAGAGCTCTTTATCAATGAGTTTTACCAAGTACAATAAGCCTCTATTTATAGGGACATAACATTAATACAAACTTAATGGTATATGGTAGTTAGAATACGTATAGTCGTCATAATATATATGTTTATAACAAAGAAAACATTAATACAAACTTAATGGTATACGGGAGTTAGAATATTTATAGTCTCCATAATGTATATGTTTATAAAAAAGAAATTTTAATTATATCATAACTCTTTTTACTATCTTTTTATATTATGAATATTTATACTTAATCCTAGATGAGTCTTAATTAATATAATTTAATAATATTGTAGAAAGACTATTTTAACCTCTTACTAACTTCATTAAGGTGTTGTACCATAAGTATAAAATATAGTAATTACTTAAATTTGGTTGGTATCCTTGCCTCATGCTTTATAATATAATACCACTTCCCGTATTCTCAATGGTTATTCTTAGCAACCACTATATAACGTATGTAAACATAAGAACAAAGATTATAGAGAGAAAGATAGGATGGAAAATGAGAGAGCTCTTTATCAATGAGTTTTACCAAGTACAATAAGCCTCTATTTATAGGGACATAACATTAATACAAACTTAATGGTATATGGTAGTTAGAATACGTATAGTCGTCATAATATATATGTTTATAACAAAGAAAACATTAATACAAACTTAATGGTATACGGGAGTTAGAATATTTATAGTCTCCATAATGTATATGTTTATAAAAAAAATTAATTATATCATAACTCTTTTTACTATCTTTTTATATTATGAATATTTATACTTAATCCTAGATGAGTTTTAATTAATATAATTTAATAATATTGTAGAAAGACTATTTTAACCTCTTACTAACTTCATTAAGGTGTTGTACCATAAGCATAAAGTATAGTAATTACTTAAATTTGGTTGGTATCCTTGCCTCATGTTTTATAATATAGTATATATATATATATATATATATATATATATATATATATATATATATATATATATATATAGGGTCAAGATCGTGTACAAAGTGGTTTTTTTGTGAGAAGTGTGAGAAGTGTTAAAAATTGATACTTAGGCATCATTTTTTAAATTTAGTCGTGATGTTTTGGATTGTTTTGCCTATAAAAACACCAAACATAACAATTAAAAACCGAAAACAATGTATTTTAGGCTTAAAACTTAAAACACCATGCTAAGAACATTAGCAGTGTGTTTTAAGCGTTAAGTAGTGTGTTTTAGCTGTTTTTTAAATTTAATTACTATAATACATTGTATTGTGTTTTAGATTGTTGTGTTTGGTGTTTTTCAAGTTAAAACAACCTAAAAAATCATTCCTAAATCCAAAACATGATGTCTACATGTCAATTCTTAGTCCTTCTCACACTTCTCACGAAAAATGTACTTTGTACAGGATCCTAAACCTATGTGTATATATATATATATATATATAGGTTTAGGTTCTTGTACAAATTTATTTTTTTGGGAGAAGTGTGAGAACCAATATGAGAATGACATGTGGCACAAGGTGTTTGGGCACTTTAGTAATTTTTACATACTATTAAATAATGATTAAAATTATAATTTTAGTAAGAGAGGTGAGAGAGAGCATAAAAATAGGTAAAGAAAGAGAGACATGAAAAAGAGAGAGAGAATGGTTCTGGTCACCATCATCATCGTCATTACTAACGCATAGTGTTTAACAATCAACGCATATTGTTTAACAATCAAAGTGTAGTGTTTTATGTTTAAGGTAGATTTTTAGGTATTCTTTGTGTTTTATAGTCTCGTGTGTTTTATCATCATCTTCTCCATAATCCAGTGTGTTTTATCTTCATCATACACAATCAGTAACACATTAAAAAAAAACACACTAGATCCATAATCCAGTGTGTTTTATCAAAAAGAAAACACCATGTTATCAACTTGTCGACTACATATGTAAAATAATTCTTTATGTGTTGGTAGTTTAAAATGTTTGTTTTCATATAGAACTAGAGGTGAGCAAATCGGTTTTTTTTTTGTCGAACCGGTTTCGGTTCCAAACCGGTTCGCTACAGTACCGGTTCCCTGGCCGAACCGGTTTCGGTTCCAAACCGGTTTGGTTTTGGACCGGTTTTGTCGATTCGTAAGACCGGTTTTGAAGACCGGTTTCGGTTCGGTTTCGGTTTGTTTCGGTTTCGGTTCTTAATCGGTTTTTCGCGCACTTTTTAAAATCGTATAAATTACATAAAATTTAACTTTTAATAACTTTTAGGGTTTTTTAAAAAAAAAAAGAAATTGAATAATAATACAAAAAAAAGAAAGTTTTATTTGTGTTTATGGCCAAAAAAATGTATTTTTCTTAAACCGGTTTTGGTTCGGTTTCGGGTTTTTTCCGGTTTCGGGTTTTTTCCGGTTTCGGCCGGTTTGTGTACCGGTTTCGGTTCGGTTTCGGTTTCTTTTGACCGGTTTTTCCGTCGGTTTTAGGCCGGTTTTCGGTTCGGTTTGAGATTTTTTTTAGTACCGGTTTCACGTGAAACCAGTTTTAACCGGTTTCGGTTCGGGTCAGTTTTACCGGTTTCGGTTCCCAAACCGGTTTTTTTGCTCACCTCTATATGGAACTATGTTTTCATTACACTGAATGAGATTTGAACCATCGATAATAACACTGGACATTAAAAAAAAACACAAGTTCTTATCTTCATCTATGGAACTATGTTTAAAATGTTTATTTTCATATGGAACTTTGGAGATTTATTTTTTTGGCGATGAGTTAGAAAGAGAGATAGAGAGAGAGAGAATTTAATGAGAGTTAATGGTTGTTTCCATTTTTTAAGGGTTGTCAATTAAATGTGGGTGTCTAATTTACTTTAATACTCCTCAACCATTTAATTTATTATTAACTAGCTGATTACCCCGGGAAGGTCCCGGGGTTGAAAAATTTAATATAATTTAATAAAAAATGATAAAAGAAGAAAACTCAAATAACGAAAAGAGTAAATAACTTAAACATAATCAATCCTAGTTAAAAAAAACGTTTATTTAAAAAGTTAAAAAAATAAAAAGCATAAACCATATTAAACATAATACAATATTAAAAGAATAACATTCAACATATAATCATCTTCACGTAATTTAAAATATGTTACAATTTGACTTTGACTTATATAGATGTAGAATTCATGATGGGGGTTGAAAAATATAACAATTCTAATAATACTAATACTAATAGTAATAATTATTACTCTTGTAATTAAAAAAAATAAAAAAAATAACTTTGTTATAAGGTGACATCATGTGTTGCAGTGTTGCGCGATTCTTTCTCCTAGCTTTTCTTGATAAAGTATACCTATCCATCTTTAGGAGAGTAAAATTCCAATGATAGCATGGTGATTGGGCTGAATTTCAACATCGTAGATAAGAACCTGGTTTAAAAGAAAAAACATGATTAATGAATAACCTGAACACTTTGTGTTTTTTTTCTGTATGAACATAACCCCACAAAAAATAGTCGTTTTTTTCTCCGTTTTTTATATAGCACTATGGTACTCGTTGGAAATATAATAAAACGCTCGTTAATTTGGTGTAATTTCTTTATTTAAAAAATCTCAAATATAAAAGATATTAACGTTTAAAAATTATGGGAGGAACATAAGAAAGAATAATTTAAATTTGTTTTTAAATTATTTTTTTCTAAAATAACTCAATTTAATTTTAGTAATTGAGAATTGAGAGATAGAGAGATAAATTTAGGGTTTTATGTTTATCTTTTTTTTTAATTAAAAAAGAAAATAATTCAAAAATACTAAAATCTTTCAATTATGATGCCACGTGGCAGTTTCATGGAGAGGTTGAAGGCACCATTGCACGCCACATCAGCAATGCTCAATTCTTTTATATATATTAATTAATAGATAATAGATATTATAACACTAATTATCAAAATGTCACTCATTTAATCTACACCATAGATTAAGATGATCCAATGGTCAATACACTTTCTCACACTTCTCACAAAAAAAAAAAAACATTTTGTAGAGGATCTTGACCCTATATATATAATGTCATACTTTTGATAACATGTACATTTGTATTTGTTTACTTGTACATTACTACTTACAACTTGGTCTCGAAATAAAAGTATATCTTATAAAAATGAAAGTGGTACGCCAATTTAAAAAAAAAAAAATTATAGATATGAGGTAGTTTTGATAACATGTATTTTGCTTTGATTAATTATATATTACTACTTACAACACCGTTTCATGTAAAATTTATATCAATACATACTCATAAATTATAAAATATTGTGTTTTAAAAGTTATAAGACATATACAAATAGAAAATGTATTGAATTCTTTGATTTAAGGGTCTCTTATATGGCTGCCACACAAAATTAGAGAATAAAAAGAAATTGAAGGTTTCAAGCAAGAAAGGGTTCAATGAACGTTGAGGTTCACAATGCATGTATAGGTTCCATCTAGCTTGGAAAGGCAAGAACTCTACTTTAGGTTGATACTTAGCACCGCCCTGGGATGCAAACATGATGATTGTGAAAGGCCAGATCCAGAGTTCAGAGGTCTCCATTTCATTTGGCAGGCGAAGAATCAGAACCGACAATACGATTCAACTGGAGGAAAGTTGGCGGTGAGTTTCCTCTAGAATTGTGGCGGGCTGGGTCACCAGTGTTGTCTGCGTTCGCGGGCGTGGATGGCATTTTGCCATTGGGTTTACCCAGGTGACCGGGTTTTCATTGGTCGTTAAAAAAAACTAAGACGAAAAATATAATGAATATTATTCAATTACATAATTGGAAAGTAATTAACGTGATAAATAATCAATTTAAACCCACTATAAAAAAAATTGCAATTGAGTAACGTGACAAATAATCAATGTAATTAAACCCACTATCAAAAATTGCAATTGAGCAACGTGATAAATAATCAATTTAAACCCACAATATAAAAATAGCAATTTTGAGTAACGTGTACATATTAATTAACCTTTTTTTTTTAATTTTATACATGCAAACAATTATCAAAAATAAAAAAATAATAACTTTTTTCTAAATAGAAAATTTTGAATTTTCAAAAAAAAAAATTCAAAAAAAAATAGAAAATTTTGATTACATTTTAATTTAGGAATAATGTAAATAAATAATCTCAACTATTGGCAAATAACAGTCCCAACTATGAAAATTACCAATATTGGTCCCAACTTTCGACATATTAGAATATAATGGACCCAAACTAACGGAGGTCTAACTCCGTTAGTGTGGTACTGGCGTGGCATGCCACGTAGGATCATTTTGCCACGTCGGATGCCACGTAGGATCATTTTGTCACCTAGGATGTCACGTCAGCATCACACTAACGGAGTTAGACCTTCGTTATTTTGGGTCCATTATGTTCCAATATGTCGAAAGTTGAGACCACTATTGATAATTTTTGTAGTTGGGACTGTTATTGGCCAATAGTCAATAATTGGGATTATTTCCATCATTCGTTTAATTTACTACGTTTGTGTGTGTATATATACACATGTATTATAAAGAGAATTCATAGCAGAAGAAAAATGGGGAATGCACAGCAAGCTTTGACTCGATTTATGGTGTTTGCTCTCATTTTATCCGGTAGTTACCTCTCTTGCTCCTGGTGCTTATATACCTGTTATCCTTTTCGCTTTTCGTCTCGTAGTTTTATCTAATAAATATTTGGGTTATTCGAAATTATTTGTGAAGGGATGTGGCAAGGGACAATCGCGTTTCAAGATGATTATACAAGTTGCAAAACTACTACTGATTGTATGCCACATGTGGATTTTGTTTGGTTTGTACGTGTGTACTTGGAACATGTATCATGGATAGATGTCACCACTCAGCCCCAAAGTTAACAACTCACAAAGAATAGTGCCCTTGAAAGAGAAACGAGTGTACGTGGTGAGCCATCAATAAAGCTTCATTGAATATTATACTAGAAAAGTTTTATAATAAAACTTTCATTGGTTATTATACTTGAATAGTATTATAATAAAGCTTTCATTGATTATTATACTTGAAAAGTTTTATTATAAAGCTTTCATTGGTTATTATACTTGAATAGTTTATGATTGAAACTGTCAGAATGATGTGTTTACCGTTCTACTTAAGGTTGAACGGTATACATGGGTGTGGGAGGCCTGTGGCCTTGCCACATCTGTCATGTGAGTCATGGTCTCACAGAAACACCACCCCCACATCCTTTATACGTGGTGGCCATGGAAATCATCACGTTCTTCGTGGGGCTCCTTTTTCTCTCTTAACTTAATAATGGGGTGATGTGGAGGATGGTGGAGGAGAAAATGATGAGGTGGAGGGTGGTGACGGGTTTTGGCTCGTGGGGTAAGTGTATACACCGCATAGCCTAAGTGCAACTCTTTTCTTTAAATGTTTTTCACACACACGACATATATTAAATATAAGTATATACTCGCTAATTCTAAAAAAAAAAGTTATTAATGTATTTAAATGGGTAAATAAGCACAAAATCAGGTAAATTAAGTTGCTAGTTGATAAAAAGTTTTATTAATTATTAGATATGGTGTGCACCTAAAACGACACGAGGGTGCGAAGTGTAAAGTGATGCATCGTTAAAGCATTAAATTGAACCAACGTGTGCAAGTTAAAGTGTCACATACGCTTTAGGCTCATCCCTACTTGTTGATATGTGTAAATAAAGGATATCTAAGAAATGATCCCACTTAGAGCACTCATATCTCTTTGGATCATTTTTAACCATGTAATTTAACTAAAAATCATATTTTTAAAATTTATCTTTCATTTTAAAAAACATCTCACATCTCATTCACCATATTTATCTTTATCTTACTTACAGACGCGAACCACCGACTTCATTCTCAAGTAACCCCCTCGTCTGTGCTTACTTGACCCTGTTGTGGCCAGGGTGAGCACCGCCGCGACCTATGCTCACTTTCTCCCATTAACGAACGCGAGCACCAACGTGTGTGCTCACGCCGGGGCTGTTTGAGTTTGCTTGTAGCTCACAACAGACGGTCTTTTTTAATACCAGTAGTGAGCAATAGCTAATAGTTAACATTATTTTTAAATCAATTACTAAAAAAAAACGTAACAATTATTTTTTTTGAACGGCCAACGAATCAATTTCCGAGCACTCTCGGGCACCCTTTTGGCGAATCAGGTACTCAAGAGTACCCGAGCCACCAATTGTCGGGAAAACCCGACCACTCACCCGCCCGAAGGCACGACGGTGAAATAATCGGTAAAACCGGTCGGGGTCAGTACTCGAACCCAAGCCAATGGCTGGGTCATTCCTCATTTCCCCTCCACCAATATCTTCCCATAAGGCCATGGGGTATACCTTCACACCAAGAGTGTTAACGGTGACATGGCATGTTAACTTTTATTGTGCACCACTCCCTTCCCATGTTAAGGAGCATTAAATTGTCACTAAGTTAACATGTTAACATGACTTAAAAGAGAGAAAGTTAAGGGATGAGGTAGAGTTAAGGGGCGTCAAACCATTTCCTTGAAGTGAGCTAGTGTGAAAAGAGACAAAATAAAAGATGTGAAATCTAGGTGAAGTTAAAGATGGTTAGAGTATACCCCATGACCTAAGATACTTTAGTCCCTCAACCAACTAGGCTAGTGTTGACTTAACACTATCAAATGTTCATTCACTGTGCATTAAATGCACAACAGAAATGTCAAGGGGCCTGTTCTGTTTCAAACGAACCTTCATCTCATAGAGATCCTTGATGTCCTCGAATAAATAAAATAAACCAACCCATCGAAATAATATTCATCCAAATCGAATCGATATATAAACTGTATTTTCGATATGGATCTTGTTGAAGCTGTAAAATCAACTGATCTTGAGCAAGAATCGTTTTCAACATATGGGGATTTCGCAGCTCTTCCTATCTTTGCTATCTTCTTCCCAACCGTCCGCAGGTTTTTCCTTGACAGATTTGTTTTTGAGGTAATTTTATTGGTCATGTGTTTATCTTGTTATATTGTTATTTCTGTTGGAATTTTTTTGTGGGTTGTTGAGAATTTGATTGAATTAATAAAATATTATGTTTGAATTCTGTTTGCAAAGTTGATGTGGAAGTAATCTGAATATTAGAACATAAAAAGTCAACTAGATTTTTGTAAGTTTTTAGGTAAATGTTGTTTTGGTCATGGAAAGTTTATTAATTTGGTAGGTTTTTACATTGTGCACAAATTGTATTTTGTCACTGAACAAATGTGAGTCTGTTTACAAAGCAGGAAATATATCAATCACAGGACTTTCAGTGATGCCCTTGAGATCGTAGTTGTCGAATGCGCTAGTCGCACTCAAGGCGCTTAAAAGTGAGCGCTTTTTTAGGCGAGGCGTATAGTATAAAGATACAAATTTTAGGGGTTTTAGACATGTTTTTGGCTTCTTTAGGGCTGGTTTAGGTTGATTCTAGGCTTGTTTAGGTTGTAATAATTGTTTCATACTTCTTCAGACGAATTTTGTCAGAACTCGACCTGAAAAATGCGCATGAGGGCCTGAAAGCAGAGCTCTTGATCTGAAGCGAGAAGGCTGCGCTGGGCCTAGGCGTGTGCCTGGGTGAGCTATGACAACAGAGCTTAAAATAAGTCAAAATAGGGATCGATTTGATCATTTTTAGTGGGTTAAAGCTTATGCGTATTTCCCAAATCGAGCATGATTTGGTGCTGGATTAGAAAAGAAAAATGGGTGCTTTATTACTATAATAGTCTAAAGAAATGTAGATAGACAAACAATATTCATGATTGATAAAAGAAGGCTATTTGTTTATAATCGAGTGAAGAAAGCAAGCAGCGGTTGGAGGACGAAGAAGAGATATCATCATCATCATCATCGTCATCGTCTTGTTTTCATCACTTTCTTCTTCTTCATCATCGTGGTTCATTCTTCTCCTTCAGATCTACAGGAACTGTAAGCAAATATGATATATCTATATGTATGTCATGTGATGTAATGAAATAGATCTGAAAGTGTGCACTGTACAGAAACGGAGGGGTTCGAGGTTTGAAGAGCTTTAAGGAAAAGGGCTCCAACATCACCTTCGATTGCTCTCCTTCCGGGCCTTGCGTCCCTTGCCTCTACAACGAAAAGGTCAACCCCTTCCGCTTCCTAATCATCTGTTAATTAATAAGTATTATACCGATTCACCTTATTCTTTATGGATGCAGAAAGATGTAAGTTATCGATGCAGTGAAACCGGTTATCGTATACCTATGAGATGTGTCAAAACTGTTGATGATGAAAGCAACAAGGACAGGAACCTATCGGAAGAAATGTATGTAACTTACCGAAGCTGTATACCTGCTATTAATCAAGAAAAGCTCTCTCCCCTTGCGTTTGAGGTTTATTCCTCTTCTCTTCTCTTCTTTTACGTTACCAAACCTTACTTACTTTATTTATTTATGTTTGATAAAATGTGTAGTTAGTTAGTTAGTTAGTTAGTTAGTTAGTTAGTTAGTTAGTTAGTTAGTTATACGCAATTCTTGGTGCTAATTGGACGTTTACCCTGGGCAGGCCATAATGTTGTTGTTGCTGATTACTAGTTCCTTTGTAATCTTCAGACGTAAGGGCAATTTCGTGATGCCCTTAATACTTGAGTTTTGCAGAAGTTTCTTCTCTTCAAACGTATTAGTCGCCTTACACATATCCGGCTGTTTTCTTCTTCTTCTTATTATTATTGTCTTCTTTTATGTATACACCAGTTGATGAATGTTTAAGATGTATGTTACAAGCTAATGCAGCAATGATAAGGCTGCGCAGGACATGCTGTGAATTTGCATGAAAATGGCTGCTGTTTGGAAGCAGAAATGCTACAATGTAGGTGCCCGAATCCATTGTTGTTTCGTGTTGACCAGCAGCCTTACAGTGGGATCAAAATGTTGTTGCAGTGTATCTATGTTTATAGTGTTCTTAGTTCGGTGTTGACCAACAGCTTAGAAATTGCACTAGATTGAAACAACAAAACTTGAGCGACTTTAGAGAGACAAAAATAAATTGAGTGACCCTAGTGAATTAAATTAGCAGTCAAGCTATCATATCTGGTTAAAGTTTGGAGGTTAAAAGGTCATTATAAGATCCACTAATGAATGCATAAACTGAGATGGAACTAACACATGAATTACTGGTTAAATTAATAGATAGCTACAACCAATATGAAAGTTTGTTCATCAATTTATAACCTAATTTTAGATATGAGAAAAAGAGCACAAACACAATTGCTTTTGTATACAAATCCAAAGCATTTATCTTTAACCTTTAAGAAGCAAAAGCTTAAGATAAGATATGATTGATGTAGAATCTTTGGAGTACAATATATTAGGGCGACAGAGCGCCACTAGAAAAGGTCACGGGTACCTATTACCAGTACGGTAATACCGCCGCCACCAATGCTGTTGGTAGGGGTCCCGTGAATCATTTTCTGGCTCTTTTTAACGGGCGGGCAAAGTGTATTTTTTTATATTTTGATTTAAAATAATAATTTTAACCGTTTGTTTATTGTTTTATTAATGTTAACCGTTTATTTTAACATTGTCATTTTAACCGTTGTTTTTGTATAAATTTAACCGTTTGTTTTAATATTGTATAAATTTAATTAAAGCTTAAAACATAAAAAGAACATAAAAACATAATTTCGTTAATATTTAAAAATAAAATAAAAATACATTAAAACAAACAAAAATAAACTTAAGGTTGGCGCAACAATTGTCATGCCTCGACATGGTCAAAAATGTTGTCGTATCGAGCCTCATAGTCCACATGAGTGAACTCGATAGCCAACTCGTGATCGAGGTCCGGATCCTCCCTCATCGTGCGCTCGTAGAGGGTGGTCCACCTCTCACACTTAATGTTGAGATCGGCCCACTTCAGCTATATGTTTGCAAGGGTCCTGTCGTTGGTGCCAACATGTTGGTTGAAGTCGCTCAACACGCGGGCCCAGAACCCCTTCGGGGGTAGGCCGAGCCCGGGGCCCTCGGGAGTTGTTGTATAGCTGGGTCGTTTGTGGCGTCTTTGTAGCACACCACTAACGCCATCTCTTGTTCCTCGGTCCAAGGATTCATCTTTGTGAGTGTTTGTTTTTTTAAACCGTGGTAAAGTGTGAGTTTTAACTCACGGTTTGATCTATTTATATACAAATTTTGGAACGGTTGCACTGTCAAAATTAAATTCAATCGACGATTTCCAAGAATTCACAATTTAATTTTGCTGACGTTTGGTGGGACGATTGTAATAGTATGAAATTAATTAATTATTAACCGGTTTAAAAATTTAAGCCGTGTGAAATTTAAAAAACAAAAAAAGTTTAGATATTTAAATGGAAATACATAAAAGAATCAGTGGAGTGCTACCTCTAAAAAAATGTTTCAGTGAAGTGATGTGGCAGTGCAGGATTGGTTAAATTCAGTTAAGTGAAAAGTTTATGTTAGTAGCACCCCTTCCCCCCTTAGACCGCCCGTAGTGGGGCTTTATTTTTCAAAGTTTTTCAAAAATAGCGCCCCCCACACCGCTACAGGGGGGCGCTATATGCTAAAAGTGGGTTGGGGCTTTATTTTTATAACGCCTGATGATCATTTGCCCAACCAATTAAACCTTGCCATGTGGCAAGGTCAAAGTCAAATTTTTTTATTTTTAATAATAATAATAATAAACATAATAATAATAATAATTGAAAATTTTGAATTTTAAACGGTTACTGTTCCAAACCGTTTGAAATTCAAAATTTCCCCCCAAACCGTTTGAATTTCAAAATTTGAATTTCAAACGTTTTCCCCCCAAACCGTTTGAATTTCAAAATTTGCTAACCCTATAAATACAACACCAAATTTGATTTTTCAGTCACACCTCCAATTCCTCATCCTCAAAACAATGAATAACATGGGTGCTGGTTTTCAAGCAGGAGCTGCCGGACCGTCTAATATCCGGCAGTACTCTCGCCGGATCAGGGGACGGGTCCGCCCCGGAGACAACCATTCACCTCCTCTACTCCTCCTACTGCTGCACAACCTCCTATTTCTCCTCCTCCTCCTCCACAACATTGGTTATATCCCCCTCCTGCTGCTGGTGCACAACCAACCTTTCCTCCTCCTCCTGAAGCCGATGATGACTGGACGGATGAGGAAATGGTCTGGGCTATGGATTATGTCATGGCCCAGCAACAAATGGAGCGACTAACGTTGTCGCCCCTACCCTCTGGGCTGCTTCAGTCCCCTACCACCAGACTACCCCCACCCCCACCCCCACCACCATCCCCCAACACCAGACTACCCCCATCCCCATCCCCCAACACCAGACTACCCCCATCCCCATCCCCCAACACCAGGCTACCCCCACCCCCATCCCCCAACACCAGGCTACCCCCACCCCCTACCACGAGACTTCCCTAATTGAGGGGACTTGGAAGCCCTCAGGGAGATTGAGGAGGAGGAACTCTACTGGAGCCGACCTACCCCCCGTAGTGAGTACTACTACTTCCCCTCGGATGCGAGATCCGATGGACGGGATAGCTCACGTTCCGTCTCACCCGAGTACATCACCCTCCCCGGGAATGGGACAACTACTCTCCATAGTGGGGAAAATTAGGATTAATAAGTAATTTAGGATTAATAAGTAGAGTAAAGATCAAATACATATAGTTTTTTTGTAAGAACTGTGAGAATCAAAGGGGGTAAAAAAAATTATTTTTTTTTTAGAATTTTTTTTTCCCATGTGCTTAAACATTCTTTCTAGATGAATAATACAAAAAAAAATTTTAAAAAAAAACTTTTTTTAGTGTAATTACGTCATTAAGGTAAATACATTAGTTTACACTAGAGTAATTATGTAATTACTCTACACCAATTTTTTTTTTTTTTTAGTTTTCAATACTATAATACTTGTTTAACAATATGGGAAAAAAAATTTGAAAAAAAAAATAAAAAAAAATACCCTCCTTTGATTCTCACAGTTCTTACCAAAAAAGCTATTTGTACCGGATCTTTACTCTTAATAAGTAATTTAGGAATTTAGGAAGTGTGTAACTTTTTTTTAATATTAGTTGTAATTTTTTTTAATATCAGTTGTGTGTTTTTAATATTTACTTGTGTGTTTTTATTATTATTTGTAATTTTTTTATATTTATTTGCATTTTATTTTAATTATTTTGAATTAAAAGATTAAAAAAAAATAAAGAAATCAACCAATCAGCATCAGGGGCTTTATAAATAAAGGCCCACCACTACACCCCTTTTTCAGTTTCTCTCTCCACGCTGACTCAGCAGCCACGTGAACCAATCAGGAAGGGGGGCTTTATAAATAAAGCCCCCCACTACGCATGGTCTTAGAAATTTATATAGCAGCCTTTGAAAAATTAATTCTTGGTTTCTTTCAACTTTTTTTTTCCTTTTTTTTTTTTTTTTTTTTTTTTTTTGAAACTAAACTTTCATTCAACAAACGCCAAACCGGTTCTCAAAGCAAGGGCCGACGACACAAACCAATTACAACAAATCTATAGGACATCGACACCAATCTTTCCAAAGTAACCTATTACATTTAGATCTATGTTTTCCACACTAGGCCTCGTCCCATTAAACACTGTCTCGTTTCTAGCTTTCCAAAGCATCCACAAAGTAACCATAATCAACCCATGAACAATCTGTTTCCTCGTCTTACCTCCTTTAACCGACTTATACACTTGTAACAAATCCTTAACTTCGAATGCATAAATGGGCTCCAATCGACACCATCTCCCAATCCGATCCCACACATTAGCCGCTATGATACAATCCAAAAGAATATGTATCACTGTTTCATCATTATACTCGCACCAAGGACATATACTATTCTCTAAAACAATGTTCATTTTCGCTAATTCAATCTTCGTCGGCAACTTATTCATTTCCGCCCTCCAAACCATGATAATGCATTTTAAAGGAATCCAAGAGACCCACTTTAACACAAAGTTGCTACCATAATCAACTCCATCCTGGAGGTTCATTCTAACCGATTGAGTAGAGAAATGTTTGTTTTCTTCCCCCACCCAAACCCAATAATCGTTAACATCCGAAAGCACCTTACCTTCGATCGCATCACAGGGCTGCACCCATTGAGAAATCTCCTCGGCATTTTGCATGGAACCAACCCAATCCGCATCAACAATCATCCGGTTATTCATCTCTTTGAGTCTATCCGAAACATAGCAAGATTTATTATCTTCCAGGCGATATAACAAAGGCCATTTATATTTCAATGCGCAATCACCCAGCCAAATATCCACCAACCCAAACCACTTATTGCTACTTTATATCATACAAATTAACAATTATACAAATTTTCAATCATTTAACAAACATTAGCTAGACACCCATGAATATCTATGCCTGGCCTGGAGTCTTCTAGAGTTTCCTGCGCTCCTGTACATTTACATATATAATCCTGTGAAGTTATATAGTGATGGGGTTACTTAATCGAAGCCCTTAATCAATCAATGATCGAAGAAGTATAAAACAAAAATATATACTTCTCTTAGTGAATTGTATTGAAGTCACTTAACTAGTTAACTTGATGATAATGCAAAGTTTTCTGAAGAAAAAAAAAAGAAAGCAATTATGTGAAACTGTGTTTATGAGTTTAAGTTAAATGTAATTGGATTTTCAACCATATCTTGATTTGCTATGAATGAGACAGACCTAGCTATATATGAACATAGACCCCTGTATGGCTGTATGATATAAAGGATCACTCATCATGTAACCTAAATTTAATACAACTAGGGGGTTTCTAAATCGCGCGTTGCGCGATTGTTTGAACGGTGATTGTTTGAACGGATGTTGTTTGGTTTTGTGTTTAGAAGATTTATCGTAGCGAAGATGCGAGTCGGTTGAAAATAAAAGAAACATGAAATTGAAGTTCAGTTTTAAGAATCGTATATATATAACTAGATATTTGCCCGCGTTGACACGCAGTTCAACAACGTACGATTATTTGGAGTAGTATAACGTATAAGAAAAATAAAGTAGAAACATTTTATTAAAATTTAAAAGCAACGAATACACATTTATTCAAATATCGCTGAAAATTTCCTTATAAACCACATTTTTTGTTTTAGTCATCACTTTCCCACTAGCATCAAGTATAAGTAACTTCACGCCTGCCCTGCTTTTAACTCTTGACAATGCGACATAAAGCTGGCCATGTGAGAATACAGGGTTTCTTAAATACAATCCAACCTGAATAAGGCGACTTAAATGGTATGTGTTAAAAATAGACTTATGGCATATTCAACAATAAGATAGTAAAAAAAATGAAAATAAGAAACTAACTACCACCTAAATTTCACAATTTAATTTGACACGTCTGAGAAGATGAGCATTACCCATATCGACCCGCTAAAAAAGCTTCGAGCATATTTTATTCTATTTGACACCTTTGAAAAGGCAAACATTACCCAAATCGACCCGTTAAGAAAAAGGAAGATTGCCCCAATTCACCTATGGCCTATGTATTAGATAAAGGAACATCAATCTAATCAAAACACCATAAACACACTGTTGGCGACTTTTACCCTATTTGACCCATTGGAAAAGTTGAACATTACCCAAATCGAACGATTTATAAGTAAACAAACATGAACCTACACCACTAAAACAACATTTTATAACCCTCTTTTAACTAATCAACTAATTCACATAACCCATATGCTTGCATTTGATAAAAAAGCTACCGTTCAAGGTCTCTGAGTAAGCAACTTAGAACTTCCTTAACTTTGCATCAACATCGATATGCTTACTCATTTCAGAGTGTTGCCTACAAATATTTAAGTACTAAGATCAAGTAAACTAACAATACAAAAAACAGTGTGTTTGGATGTGCGTTTTAAAAGCGATTATATGAGCTTTAAGCGATCAAAATCATAGAATTAGCTGTGATACCTCAAAAATCCACATATAAGTCAAAAGTCAAATACCAAATGGACATTCAGTTTTCAAATAAATAATCAATGAACTTCAGCGAGAGGTAATTACGTATATAACATTACTTACATGTAGAAAAACACCGATAGGATGACGCCCGCAAATAGTATTATCAGAGACAAACCTGTCCTCAAAAGTCTTTAAATTTCTCGCGCTCCATATTTGCGAAATCGTTGCTAACCCCACATTGTGTAAATCTTCTTCCACCTTTTGCTTCCCGGACTACTCCACAACCGGGTGTTTAATAACTTTCCTAAACACTATAATCCATAATTTTTAATTTTTTTAAAATAAAAACATTTAATAACTATTCTATTTTTAAAATTCAAAAAAAAAGTCATTAATGTTTTTATAAATGTTTTTTATTTTTTAAAAATCGAAATCATTCATTAATGTTTGGGTCAACGTGTTTAATAACTTTCCTAAACACTGTAATCTAGATTTTTAATTTTCTTAAAATAAAAAAAATTTAATGACTATTCTATTTTTAAAATTCAAAAAAGAGTCATTAATGTTTTTATAAAATTTTTTATTTTACATCAACGAAAATTATTCATTAATGTTTCGGTCAAAGTGTTTAATAACTTTCCTAAACACTATAATCCAGATTTTTAATTTTTTTTTAAATAAAAAACATTTAATGACTATTCTATTTTTAAAATTCAAAAAAGAGTCATGTTTTTATAAAAGAATTTATTTTTTAAAAATCGAAAATCATTCATTAATGTTTCGGTCAACGTGTTTAATAACTTTCCTAAACAATATAATCCACATTTTTGTTTTTTTAAAATAAAAAACATTTAATAACTATTCTATTTTTAAAATTCAAAAAAGAGTGATTAATGTTTTTATAAAAAAATTTATTTTTTAAAAATCGAAATCATTCATTAATGTTTGGGTCAACGTGTTTAATAACTTTCCTAAACACTGTAATCCATATTTTTAATTTTCTTATAATAAAAAACATTTAATGACTATTCTATTTTTAAAATTCAAAAAAGAGTCATTAATGTTTTTATAAAATTTTTTATTTTACATCAACGAAAATTATTCATTAATGTTTCGGTCAAAGTGTTTAATAACTTTCCTAAACACTATAATCCAGATTTTTAATTTTTTTTTTAAATAAAAAACATTTAATGACTATTCTATTTTTAAAATTCAAAAAAGAGTCATGTTTTTATAAAAGAATTTATTTTTTAAAAATCGAAAATCATTCATTAATGTTAAGGTCAACGTGTTTAATAACTTTCCTAAACAATATAATCCACATTTTTTGTTTTTTTAAAATAAAAAATATTTAATAACTATTCTATTTTTAAAATTCAAAAAAGAGTTATTAATGTTTTTATAAAAAAAATTATTTTTTTAAAATCGAAATCATTCATTAATGTTTGGGTCAACGTGTTTAATAACTTTCCTAAACACTGTAATCCAGATTTTTAATTTTTTTTTAAATAAAAAACATTTAATGACTATTCTATTTTTAAAATTCAAAAAAGAGTCATGTTTTTATAAAAGAATTTATTTTTTAAAAATCGAAAATCATTCATTAATGTTTCGGTCAACGTGTTTAATAACTTTCCTAAACAATATAATCCACATTTTTGTTTTTTTAAAATAAAAAACATTTAATAACTATTCTATTTTTAAAATTCAAAAAAGAGTGATTAATGTTTTTATAAAAAAATTTATTTTTTAAAAATCGAAATCATTCATTAATGTTTGGGTCAACGTGTTTAATAACTTTCCTAAACACTGTAATCCATATTTTTAATTTTCTTATAATAAAAAACATTTAATGACTATTCTATTTTTAAAATTCAAAAAAGAGTCATTAATGTTTTTATAAAATTTTTTATTTTACATCAACGAAAATTATTCATTAATGTTTCGGTCAAAGTGTTTAATAACTTTCCTAAACACTATAATCCAGATTTTTAATTTTTTTTTTAAATAAAAAACATTTAATGACTATTCTATTTTTAAAATTCAAAAAAGAGTCATGTTTTTATAAAAGAATTTATTTTTTAAAAATCGAAAATCATTCATTAATGTTAAGGTCAACGTGTTTAATAACTTTCCTAAACAATATAATCCACATTTTTTGTTTTTTTAAAATAAAAAATATTTAATAACTATTCTATTTTTAAAATTCAAAAAAGAGTTATTAATGTTTTTATAAAAAAAATTATTTTTTTAAAATCGAAATCATTCATTAATGTTTGGGTCAACGTGTTTAATAACTTTCCTAAACACTGTAATCCATATTTTTAATTTTCTTAAAATAAAAAACATTTAATGACTATTCTATTTTTAAAATTCAAAAAAGAGTCATTAATGTTTTTATAAAATTTTTTATTTTTTAATAATCGAAAATTATTCATTAATGTTTCGGTCAAAGTGTTTAATAACATTCCTAAACACTATAATCCAGATTTTTAATTTTTTTTAAAATAAAAACATTTAATGACTATTCTATTTTTAAAATTCAAAAAAGAGTCACGTTTTTATAAAAGAATTTATTTTTTAAAAATCGAAAATCATTCATTAATGTTTCGGTCAACGTGTTTAATAACTTTCCTAAACACTATAATCCAAATTTTTACTTTTTTTAAAATAAAAAACATTTAATGACTATTCTATTTTTAAAAGTCAAAAAAGAGTCATTAATGTTTTTATAAAAATAAATATTTTTTAAAATCGAAAATCATTCATTAATGTTTCGGTCAAAGTGTTTAATAACTTTCCCAAACACTATAATCCAGATTTTTAATTTTTTTAAAATAAAAAACATTTAATGACTATTCTATTTTTAAAATTCAAAAAATAGTCATTAATGTTTTTATAAAAAAAAATAATTTTTTAAAAATCGAAAATCATTCATTAATGTTTCGGTCAAAGTGTTTAATAACTTGCCTAACATTGTAATCCCGATTTTTAATTTTTTTAAAATAAAAAACATTTAATGACTATTTTATTTTTAAAATTCAAAAAAGAAGAAAGAAAAATCTAACCTCGTATGCAAGGCGGATGCCTTTGAACACCTCACCAGCTTGTGAATCCTTGTTAACATTAAATCCACAGTATTAAACGGATTATTATGAAATCATGAAAGAGAAAAATCTTATAAACAATCGGAAAAATCTGAAAATAATTATAACGAAACAACAATATATAACAGGAATCGTATGAAAAAGCAAGAAACAATCGTTACCTTGAAAGAGAGAGACGAAGAACATGAAACCTAAACCCCCAAATCTGCAAAATTATTTAAAAGCAATCAATGTGTATGTATAATTTACAGTATGCTTTTAAATTCGAACAAATAATATATGTGTTAGTGCGTGTATATCATATATGCATGAATTATGTATGTAATTATGTACGTGCGACATTAAACATACCTGGCAATCTCTGCTGATTTTAACCGGTTTGTAGTCATTCAATGGGTTTTTCAAGTGAAAAGTTTTCTGAAAAGGCAAGTCAGATGTTTTCCATTAAAAATTAATGAATTTTGATTTTTAGAAAAAACAAAAATTTTATAAATTCTCACAATGAGACACTTGGCACAAATTGATTGGCTATGTAATTGGAGGCACAATGTGGGATTGGCTATGTAATTGGAGGCACAATGTGGGATTGACAAGTGTCCTCATGGACTTTGTTTTATTAGATGTATAGATTACATAAACCCTCTTACGATAAAAATTCAAGTTGTTACCATACCGTCACCTTTAAGTCGTTTAACCTTAGGTTAAAGGTTCAGCATATTATTAACTTTCACAATATATGGAAGGCTTTTATCCTCTCGATAACCACTAACCAACCCTATAAAAGCTTTGGAGTTGGAAAGCATATCGAGTCAGAAGCAACATCAAACCTCACCTGCTTGATGGATCACAATTTATTTGCTTGAAACATACAAAGATTCTGCATATAATGTGTCCTCAAGATATATTCTCTCCAACTCGAGCCCTTGGGCATACCTGACCGAAACCCGTGAGTTGGAAACCGACCCACTCTCTCATGGTCCGGTCATCGGATTCATGGTTTCAAAATATTTGGTTTTGTTCCTATGTTGGTTCGGTCTTGGCTGGTTTTGTAATGTACCCATGATCGACTACAATACAGAGTAACGCTAGCGTGCTCATAACAACTCATTTAATATATCAGTCCCCTTGTGAATATTTGTTATTCGATTTCAGTCGAAGACATAATCATAATTCATAAGTAATCATGATGCCCAGACTCACGCAGACTGGGGCAGATGCCCAGACTCACGCAGATCAACGTCCGGTTATTGTGTATATATGGGTTCTAACCTTCTCTCATGGTCATCAAAACGGCAGCCCACCGTTTCTATTAATATAAAGTCAAACAGCTAATAATAACTTACATAAAGTCAAACATGTAATATTGTTGTATGTACGTTATAACCTTCCAAGTAATGTTATGTTAGATCAATTGTCATTTCACTTGGGGATCTGCCGGGTGTATACCCGGGTCTCTAACCTAGTTCAATTATATACGAATCAAAATGTAGACAGTTAACTCAAACAGTTGCAAAGTGTCTTCAAGGTTAAAACCTATCATCCGACATTGTTGACATACCATCGTCAAGGACCTGCTTCCGCTTGAGACGAAGGATCAGCCTCAAACGACGAAGACATGCCACGACGCCTTTTAACAGGCTACATAACATTACGGAAGCTAATTTGTAAACCAAATATATGAACAGCAAACAAACATGCCTAACAAATAAGCTTACAAACATATCCAACACAACCTAGTCACCCGTCGGCTAACCTTTACAAAATCTACAACCTGACCAAAACATAGTTATAAACAGCCTACCCAACTGATAAAGTATACAAAAGTGTACATGCATCAACCAACAAATGCTCGATAACATTGCGCGCATAAATCGTTTCATGTATGCTTCATATCATAACACAAAAATAACCCATAAATTTTTAATCCACCAGTCACACATCAGCCCACATATGTTATCATACAACCAACAAATAGGCTTTTATGTGACAAATGGATCAAAACTCATCAGAGGTTTGTTTTTATCTTTTAATCCTTACAACCAACATATTGGCCTGGTTCAAAGAAGCATATGTTACAATTATTGGTCTAATCTAAACCCAATTAAAAGTTCTTTATTTTCTCAATCGATTTCTGATTTGCTATCTAAGTTTTAATATGAGAGCTGTTAATAGAAACTATTGCAAACTGTGAAATCCACTTAAAAGTTCAACACGTGCAATAAAATTAACAGATTAGGCACCAAAAATTATCATTTATGTTTCGTGAGTTAAATGCGTATGGAAAAATTAACTGATACGGATGCTAAGACCTACCTGCAGCATAAAATATACTCCTGGATTGATTATCAACCTGGTCAACCCTGCTGACCCACATTGTTTGTTAGCTAAATTTCTTCATTGAGAAAACAAAGTACCTGAACAAAAAAGAAGACTGGTTGAATTCAAGGAAACAAAAAATAATATGAATAAAAAGAAAGATGACGACGACTTGATCACGACGTCAGGGCAGTGTTCCCCGCTTGATCACGACGACTTCCACGTTAGATGTGCGTCAATTGTTCTTAGATCGTGTTGGGATAAAGTGATAACCCTCGCAAATCACTCATGGCTCGCCCAATATTTTTTTATTTTTTTTAACGGCCAAAAATATTAAACCTCAAAGCTAGCTGCACACAAGATTACAAACAGCCACCAAAATTAACAAAAACAAATACCCAACAATGGACACTTGACACCAAACAGCCTACCATCCAATTTTATTTCATGTTTTTAACCTTCATGGTTGCCATTCCCCACTCCAGCTCAGTTTAAGATGGAACTTTCTCTTTTTCCAAATTATGTCAATGTTGTTGGGCTGAGATAACATGGTGTCAAGTGTCTACTGCCATATAAGTTAGCCATATTGCAATGGCTATCAAATTCAAGGAAGCAAACAATGGTGCTGAGCAAAGAGCTATAGTAACCCCAACAACAGTAAGAATGTGCCCCTATAGCCAAAAATAAGGTAACAGAAAGTTACAGACTTACAGCATCAATATGTTATTCATATTTCATGCATCCATTAATCAAGGAATGGCAATATTATCAACATTAAAGCAACCAATGTATAAAATTATCGTTCTAATGAGTTATACACTATGTAAATTATTGTTATATTAGGTATTGTTAATGACTGAAAATTATATTTTAATAACATATTTAAAAAGATAATTAGCTTACCGTCAAAGTAAGTTGACCAGCAAGGATAAAAACAGCAGCAAAACTATTGATCTGCGCAGATGATCGTCGTCGTCCATTAGATAGTGATATGATATCATGAAGGTACTAAATCTGAAATCATAGACCAGACGCGTATCATGCTTAGTAGGAAATATAAGCTCAAATGTGTATAACAAAACATATATTCGACACCTTTACCTGCATATCATAGTAGAAATTATGTTTCTATGCATCACCCTTCTTTCGCCAAATCGAAAGCAGCCTTGAAACATATAAACCAAAATAGAAAATGGTTGCATATTGAAGCTATATTTGTTCAAATGTAATGTTAACATTCCTATTTCTATAATAACCAATTTTTATTTTTGTTTCTTTTAACTACGCGTGCTGCGTTGATTCCAGCAGCTACATCTCAACATCTCCCAGGCCTAAATCAGAAAATAAACAATGTTGTAAGATGCTTGTACGGTACCATTTACAAAGCAATTGTAATGTTGTGTGGTTCAAGATGAAGACTCGCTTGTAACAATGTGTAAGAGGATCGCCCATGCCATGTAAACATTCATCAATAACATTCAATTCAAATCACTTAAGTCGAATTATCACAAATCTTACACCTGTCCTGTATTTAATAATTTTACATTACATTCACCTAATTGTATCCTTATAAACATTCAATTCACTTAACTTCAATTTTTACAAATCTTACACCTGTCCTGTACAATATTTTGTATCTTTCTAAAACATTCATCAATAATATTCAATTCAATTCACTTTGCCAAATTAATTTTCACAAAACTCATACCTGTTCGTCGTTCAATTGACAAAACCCCCGGATGAGCTTCGATTTGTAAAGAGAGTCAGCAACGATCTCCATACGGCGCATAAGCTCCATATCGGTGAAGAACGTCATGAGCTCTTTAGGAGTCATATCAACGGATCTAGACGAAGGATCACATTTGTGGCCGGTGAAAGGGACGCTGGTTTCGACGGTGATGGTGGTCTTGTCGTCGGTTGAGAACAGGCGGCGGTTGAGGAAGGAGACGGTGGTTAGAGGCTTCAGGAGATTTATAAAGGCAAAAAATAATGAGTGGAATAATGAGTAACCACACTGGCTACGTGGCATAGCTACACACCCAACAGCTGTTAAGCCCACTACTGTTAATTTTTTTATTATTTTTTTTTAAAACAGATTACAATGAAAAAAATTGTGACTAATACGGTCCTCAGAAGGATTTGAACCGGAACAACTCACCACTCTAAACAATATTCAAACCAACTGCACCACATAAGATTTTGTTATGATAATCAAAACAATCGGTATATATCATTTTATCAAAACAATAGTTGCAATATTCATGAAGCTTCACATTTAAACATATAGGATAATTATGCATTTTGTTTATATATTGGGTTCAACTTTGGGAAAAAAAAAAATTGGTATAACCATTATATATGTAATCTTACTTATCCTATACCCTGTGATTTTGTGCATGGGGAGGTTAAAACTTTTTTTTTTTTTTTTATATTATAAGAAACTAACTTACTTAAGTTAATTAGTCATATTGCAAATCATGAGGTGGAGGGTGGTGATGGGTTTTGACTTTTGGCTCGTGGGGTAAATAAGCACAAGCACGAAAAATATCCAATATAAGTATATACCCGCTAATTCTAAAAAGAAAATTATTAATGTATTTAAATGGGTAAATAAGCACACAATTAGGTAAATTAAGTTGCTAGTTGATAAAAAGTTTTATTAATTATTAGATTAGATGTGGTGTGAACCTAAAATGATACAAGGGTGAGAAGTGTAAAGTGATGCATCGTTAAAGCATCAAATTGAACCGACATGTACGAGTTGAAGTGTGTCGTACTCTTCAGGTTCATCCCAACTTGTTGATATGTCTAAAGAAAGGATATCTAAGAAATGATCTCACTTAGGGCATTCATATCTTCTGCGCCATTTTTTATCCTATAATTTAACTAAAAATCATACTTTTTAAATATTATTTAAAAAAAACATCTCACATCTCATTCACCATATTTATCTTTATCTTACCCACAAACATTTATTTTTATTATATTTTTCGTTTTTATATACTCACACTAATTTTATGTATAGTAGCTTTTCATATATAAAAACTACAATAACAATTTTTTGAATTATAAAGGTGGGGTAGAAAATGGTGGATGGGTGTAGTGTGTTTAAGTAGATTTTTTTTTTAAAATTTTTTTTTTTTTTTAGTAAATTATTAATTTATTCATTCCATGACAAAGAAAATTACATTAAGATAGCGGGTAGGCGGGCAACAAGCTGCGCCGCCATCCCTTTCTGGATAGCAAATCCTAATCTACTAAAAACATAACCATGTCCACCCGGAGCCGAGACACTACTGTGAATAACCCGCTGGACCCTGGTCAGGAAACGGGTAGCCTCCGGTGCCAATGAGCCAAATGTATCAAAAGCCAAAGGTACAAAAACGTGTTGGTTCTCCTCGCAAGCTTTAGCATGTTTTTCTACCTTCTTTGCCTCTGCTTTCCGGACCGCTTGCCCTGCAACAAAGCCACTATCCCTCAACCCAACTAGGGGAGATACACCCGTCAGGTCAACACAAGCATGCTTCCCCCCGACCCACCCAAAGACAAGGAGATCTGCTGGTCGTAGGGTGGATCTCCCTTCTGCTGGATCCGAGAGGAAGTTTACAGGGGCCTCCTTCTTGGCTGAGATCCCAGCCCGTCTTAAAATGTCCCACAGAATGTCTCGAACCCAATCATGCCGATATTTAAAACCGGGCAACTCCTTACAATGAACCGCGTGTTCCCCGTATTTTTTAAATTTAAAGATAAAGAAATGTTTGATGGATGAGGTGTGAATGCTCTTATATATCACTTCAAGGTTTGTGCCACATCCTACGTTGACAAGTTACATACATTTTAATTCAAAATTTTGTAGTTTTGATCTTTCCAAATACACAACTTTGACCATAGATATCGCATTTATCTTAACTATGCTTTATACACGATTTTGTTCGTTGAGACAATCTCACATAGTAGAACGAAAAACCTACAAATAATTACTCATATAACACATGTATGTAGTTATTTGTGTCCGAAGTTTGTAAAAAATCATTTTTCACTATGGAAATGTGTGCTGTTAATCTCAACTTTTAATATATTGGACACCAACAGTCTATGAATAATAAAATAATAACTAATTTTCTAAATATAACATATTTATTTTTAATCTATTGGTTACCAATGGTATTTAAATCTAGAATAAAAAAAAGTAACAATTAATAACACTATTAAATGTTCATTCACTGTGCATTAAATGCACAACAAAACTGTCAAGGGGCCTGTTCTGTTCTGTTCCAAACATATGTTCGTTCATTCTCATAGATCCTTGATGTCCTCGAATAATAAATAAATAAATAAATAAATAAATCAACCCATCGAAATAATATTCATCCAAATCGATTCAAACTGTATTTTCGATATGGGTCTTGTTGAAACTCTAAAATCTATTGATTTCGAACAAGAATCGTTTCCAACATATGGGGATTTCGCAGCTCTTCCTATGTTTGCTATCTTCTTCCCAACCGTCAGGTTTTTCCTTGACAGATTTGTTTTTGAGGTAATTTTATTGATTATATTGTTGTTGTGGTTGTTGTTTCTGTTGGAATTTGTTTATGGGTTGTTGAGAATTTGATTGAATTAATAAAATATTATGTTTGAATGTTCTTTAATCTTTAAGGGGTTTGAATTCTGTTTGCAAAGCTGATGTGGAAATAATCTGAATATTGGATCATAAAAAGTCAACTAGATTTTTATAAGTTTTTAGATAAATGTTGTTTTGGGCATGGAAAGTTTATTAATTTGGTAGGTTTTTAGTTATAGGAGGATTATGGATTGTTTTGATGGTGTTTTTCAATCGAATTCGGTGTTTTTTAGTGTAAGCTTGATAAGAAAATTTGTGTAATGAGGTGTTGGTTTGACGCGTGACGATAACTTTGATGTCAAACATGACTGGATGAATATTATGGTGTTGGTCTCTAGTGCGAGATGCGGTTTTGTTTATGGTTCTTTGTTAATTTCGCAAGTTTTTGCTCGTCGTGTGACTCTCTTTATAAAGTAGGGAATTTATTAATCACAAGACTTTCAGTGATGTTCTTGAAATAAGTCGAAATAGGAATTGATTTGATTTTGTTCAATGGGTTAAAAGTTGCGAGTATTTCTCAAACTCAAGCATGTTTTGGTGCCAAATTAGATATAGAAAAATACGCGTTTTATAATCTTTCCGCAGAAATTCTATTTTGACTGAACATATGTGAGTCTGTTTACAAAGCAGGAAATATATAAATCACAGGACTTTTAGTGATGCCCTTGAAATCATAGCTGTCAAAGGCGCAAGACGCACTCAAGGGCAAAGGGTGAGCCGTGGGCCTCAGTGCAAGGCGCTTGAAAGGCTAGCGCTTTTTTTAGGCGAGGCGTGTATTATAAAGATTCAATTTTAGGGGTTTTAGACATGTTTTTTATTTCTCTAGGGCTTGTTTAGGTTGGTATAATTGTTTCAGACTTGTTCAAAGTTTCAAACGATTTTGGCCGGAATTTCGTCAGAACTCGACCTGAAAAGCAGGGCTTTTGGAGTGAAGCAAGAAGGCTGCGCTGGGCCTAGGCGTGCTCCTAGGCAAGTCTTAACAACAGAGCTTGAAAGAAGTCAAAATAGGAACCGATTTGATCATTTTTAGTGGGTTAAAGCGTATGAGTATTTCCCAAATCGAGCATGATTTGGTGCTGGATTAGAAAAGAAAAATGAGCGCTTTATTACTATAACAGTCTAAAGAAATGTAGATAGACAAACACTTGACTTGGTTGATTAGCAATATTCATGGCTGATAAAAGACAACTATTTGTTTATAATCGAGTCATACGTTGCAGCGTGTAGGTAGATGGTTGATATTCGATAAGGGGCAGCAGAAGCTAGATGTTGAGACAGATGACAGAAACAAGAAGATTAGAAAATTTAAAGAATCAGCATGGAAATGCGTTTATTATCTCTCAGCAGAAATTCTAGCCCTAGCGGTAACATATAACGAACCATGGTTCACAAACACAAACAATTTTTGGGTAGGTCCTGGTGACCAGAAATGGCCTGACCAAAAGATGAAGTAAGCTCTCTCTTATTTTACGCATAACTAATACTTGGAAATAATAATTAATTAATCATAATAATTATAATCTTCCTTAACTGGTTTCCAGGTTAAAATTGAAAGGTCTGTACATGTATACGGGTGGATTCTACACGTATTCCATTTTTGCTTTGATTTTCTGGGAAACAAGAAGATCTGATTTTGGTGTGTCGATGGGACATCATGTTGCAACCGCCATTCTCATTGCAATGTCTTATATATGCAGGTTTTTAGTTTTTTTTTTTTTTTTTTTTTTCATTTTTTTTTTTGTATTAACTAAGGATGAATATGTTATTTTTAGTTAAAACTTTGGATGAAATATGTTCTTTTTTATATCTTTTGTAGGTTTGCTCGTGCTGGTTCGATTATTTTAGCGCTTCACGACGCAAGTGATGTGTTTCTTGAAGTCGGCAAGATGTCTAAGTACAGTGGTGCAGAAGGACTTGCAAGCTTCTCATTTATCATATTTGTAATATCTTGGATTGTGCTTCGCCTTATTTATTACCCGTTTTGGATATTATGGAGTACAAGGTTCGTAGATGATTACCAACATGTTTACATAATAATATTAATACGCCATCGAGTACAATCTTGTTTTTTTTTTTGAATATCAGTTATGAAGTAGTTGTGAGTTTAGATAAGGAGAAGCATATAAAGGAGGGCCCACTCTACTACTATGTGTTCAACACTCTTCTTTACTGTCTGCTTGTTCTTCACATATACTGGTGGGTACTTATGTACCGAATGCTCGTTAAACAAATTCAAGACAGAGGCAAACTCAGCGACGACGTTCGTTCTGGTAAGTTAATGTGTTCATCTTTTACTAATAATAATAATTCTTTTCAAGTCTCCGCCTTGTTGCGTTTGGTTTCTTATTTTGCCATGTTTCAGATTCGGATTCAGATTCAGATCCAGATCCGGATTCAGACAGTGATAAAGAACATGAAGATTGATTGATCTATCATTCCTGTTGAGATCAACCTGTGTAGTGATTTTGTCAATGGACAGACTTGTATAGATAAAGAGTCAAAACTGATATACAAAGTCAACTCTTGTCATATTACATGCTGGTTCAGACAATTGGTGATGTGTTTTCAGTCTGTTGATAGTTTTTTTTTTCTTGTTTTCGCCGGATTTTTATCATCGAGGAACCTTGGTGGTTTGGTGGATCAACTTCATTCATTTACCGTTACATTTTCGGTTTTGCAGATGCTGTAATTGAATAAAGATTTTATCTTTTGTTCTTGTGGATTTGTTGTTAATATAACATATGTATCATATTGTGCTATAGTATCCCTCAACCCATCACCCTTGTTATGATAAATATGTTATAAAGCCGGCACACTTGGTTATTTTGTGCGAAAATAAGGGTCGACCTGATTTTGGTATATTAAAATATTTTAACTTATTATGCTTAAAAAGCTCGTCGTAAAATAAACGATAAACGTTGGCTACCACAACATTAATTACATATGTGAAGGTTATGTAAACGGTATTTTTACTGACTTGGATGTTATGTAGACTCGTTTGTTGTCGTGAAACATCACTTTAACATTTTTTTATTGCTTTATATACAAATTCATATTCTTAGGTAAATGAATTTACCATGTTTTTGCATATTTGAAAATGTCGCTTGATCAAACTTTAATAACGGTCTATTATTCTAAATTATGGTATTAACCCTTTATAGTTTATATTATAGGTTTCTCAGAGTTTTTTAGCCCATAATGTGAAAGTTATCTTACTTTGTTCTAGGGTTTTAACTTTTAACTATTGGATTGTTCCATTGTTAAAAGGTAAAAATTTTCCAAATTTGAATCAAGCATAACACAATCATTCAAATTAGCAAATGACAACTACCTTACAATCATTCCGCTACCTTACAATCATTCCGCTAGCACGGAAAGCAGCCAACTGTTAAGGTTGAGGGGTGGTCACTCAAAGTACTCAATCAACCCATCAACGACGAGGTGACACCTCATATGAACCCAATTCAACCTGAACCAACCAATTTGGTTAGAAACCGGTTCTTGTTGATGGGGTGTGAGAGCTAGGGATGAGCAAATGGTACCATGTACCAATACCGAATTATTTTTACCAAGACAAGTTCAGTACAATACTAGTATTTTACCGATTTTACCTTTAAATACCAATATTGTACTGAACATTTTTTATACTAGTAATCAATTTTGAGAGCCAATCTGGTCGGTTCCCATGTAGCTAAATGAATAGTGAGTATAGATGAGGGGCGTTTCATGGTCACCCCAAATACCCGAAGGGTTAAAGCTGGACTAAAATCATTCACATAAACATAAAAATGCATATAAAAATAAAACAGAGCAAACTCATAGAAGGAATAATAATAATACAGGTTTCAGTAGGCATAACAGATCTCCGTCGAACGACAGTTGCTGTAATTCCGATCAATATTAATCGGTAGGGTTATAATCGGTATGCTTTCTTTTAGTTTTTACTGTATTTCACTCACAATTACATGTTTCTTCCTGCTCAAGAAATGTAAAAAAAAAACAAAATGTGTTTCTGTTAGGGTTTATTTTTCTACCGGGTTCGGGTCGTGATTGGAGCGTCAAGTATGTTCTATAACAATTTAATATTATTGTATATGTGTTATTGATGTTGCTTAATTAGGTTAGTTTTTACACTATGGGTTGAACTATATGAATATGATGTTTTTTTATCTAAGAGAGTTGGATTAGTGGTAATTAAAAAGAACAATTTGTTAATGGTGTACCTGAATTTGTGATTCAAGTAACTAGGGTTAGAAATAGAAATATAGATCATATTGCCCAATGTTCAATATCATTATATGATTATTGAGATCACAAGTGTAAAAAGGATATCAGTTTTGCTGTAATTTTACATGAATAGTGTAGTCTGCCGCGATTTGGACCGCTTGGCATCCATATCAATTAGTAAGATGAATAATAACACCTTGAAATTTTAATGTCTAAAGTCAATGTATGGAGTTATGGACTTTGTTTACATAGGTATGAGCTTGTGTGTTTAGTTTGGCATAGAGAAGAAACATGTAGAGGAGCGCGATAAAATGTAGACAAAAATGGTGCAAAACTTCGTTTTCTTTTTGTATGTTGGGAATTCCTAGTTGACCTTACAGCGTCATGCGTGGAGACGGCTAGTAGATAATGATCAGCTCGTGTTTAGGAGTTGATAAGTTAAACAACATTAGTTAATTAGTGGATAATTGTCTAGTATCCTATACGTGTTATGTTAGGATGTGCGTTAGATAACTATTGTGTAATTAATTAATAGGAATCCTAGTTATAGTCTAATGCGATAGATTAGGTATATGTACCGTGTTAATTGGTAGGGATTTCTAATCAAGTTTTTGAGTAGTTTTATTGATCCTAATAATATTGCGGGAATTAGCCATAATTTTATGTTCTTTTGAGTATCGGTCGGGACTTGATTGTAGTCTGTGACTTGTTTCAAAAGTTATGTGAATCAATGAGAAGTTTTCTGATATTTTTTTAACCTTTCATGCATGAATCTAAGATTGTAGTAATCAAACAAGACATGGAAGACGTGCTAACAGAGTTACCACCTCCGTCACGGTTCTTCTTAGAAGATCTAAATAACTTTGCCCCACCCGCATCACCCCTACCATCTCCCTTCATATTACTCTCCACTCCAAAATCCACAACCGTAATTCGACCCACTCTTCTCATAATCGCAATTTCCAACCCGTCTCTACACTTACTCCACCATTTATCCCCCAAAACACTAATCGGAACCCTTATTCTACCCGAAATACCATCCTCAGGGAACTCTGTTGACCCTTGTCTTAAAGACAAATCTTGCAACCTGTACGCCATCAGCCATGGTAGTGAATCCATTGTTCTTGCCAACTTCCAATACTCGGTTTCTTCAGAGAGAGCTCATTCGATTGCCAAAACGCTCATCAGCCAACAGATTATCCCACAGCGGGTTGTGATCTTTGATTCTGTTCAAAGCCGAAACTTCCGTGGCAGGATTTCAACAGACGATACATTTGCGATGAAGCTGGAAACAACGAGAGAAAGAAATGGGGTCCCGCTTTTGAAAAATTTAAACTATTTTCCTTCAGGAAGTGTTGTAGAAGGGTTGGGTGCTGCTCTGTTGGGTCGTTGCCAGATGATGAATATAAAGGCGACTCTGTGTGTCTCGTGGCCTGAATCGGGTGGCTTGGTGACGTCGATGGTTAAAGATTTGTTGCTTAAAGATGTGTTACCGAACATGGAAGTTAGTATTGAGGCTAATGGTGAAGATGAAGGCTTCAGGTTTGGTCACAAAAATCATTATCTTGATTCTGAACTATATACCTGATTTTGAGTTCAAATTTTCCATACATTTTCATATTGTAGAAACTGAGCAGACAATTAGTATTATTTCTTTCTTGTAATACATGTACTTTTTCATGGAGTTGTGACTTTTTAGTGTTCATTATTTGGTTTGGACTTGAAAAACATATTTCAACCAGAACAAAATTGAGTTTCAATTTGTTTTTTGCGGTTTTCGGGTCACTTTAGGATTGTAGGTTGAATTTGAATTGGTTTATTCAAGAAAATGTATGTATGTTTGGTTTACTATGATTATGGGTTTGGAGCAGGGGGTGTAAACAAGTCGACCCGTTAATGACTCATGAGCTATTTCAAATCGGCTTGTAAAAATATTGAATTGAACCGAGCTTAAATAAGCTCGAACTTACATTGGAGCTCATTCAGTAAACAAGTCCGGACACAATATATATTGGGCTTCACTAGACTCGCAAGCCTAATCTAGATTCGAGCCTATCTATATAAAAATATAAAATTGGTGATTTGTGTTTAACTTAATAATAATAATGTACATAAAAATATTATAATGCATATATCTATTATAAAAACAACTAAATAATATATATTATTACAATACATATCTAAATAGTTATATAAGTTAATAAATAAAATATTAAATAGTTATAAATAATAAACAAGTCCGAGCTAGTCTAGAGCTTAAAATTTTACTTTCGAATTGAGGTCGAGCTTTAGATATAGAACTTGAAATAGTCAATGCTCTCATGGATTGTTAAAGGTGGGTTATCAATTCATATACAAAGTAAACGATTGTTTAGTAGATATTAGTTGTTACTCACAACTTGAAATCTTTGTTGAAGAATGGCCACCGACCCAATAGTGGTTCCATCCTCTCTTGACTAAAAGCACAATTTTACATAACAAAGCAACATATTACACACACACACATGCATGCAAATTTCTCTACTTATATAGCCTAAGTCCCAACCATCTCCATTAAGTACTACCCAAGAAACCCAATCAAGATCAAACAAACACAGTTGCAATGCAAATGAAATCAACCATCTTCATTCTTTCTTTTTTCACCATCTTTTGCTTCACATTATTGCATGCAACTAACCCACCATTATCTTTAGATTACTACAAGTCTTCTTGCCCAAATGCAGAAGCCATTGTTAGGAAAGAAATGGAGTGTGTGGTGCAGTCTGATCTTAGAAACGCGGCTTTGATTCTTCGGTTACACTTCCATGACTGCTTCGTACAAGTGAGTTCGACAAAAATGATTCTTTCTTTGAATCTTTTTTTTCCTTTTTTGAGAAGTTTGGTTTGTTGTTTAATCTTTATTTATTCGATCTAGGGCTGTGATGGATCGGTGTTGCTAGACGATACAGTCACGTTACAAGGAGAAAAGAATGCTCCCACCAATTTGAATGCTTTGAAGGGCTTTGAATTCATTGATAGGATAAAGGAGAAGCTTGAATCCGAGTGTCCTGGCATAGTTTCATGTGCTGATCTTCTTTCATATGCTGCAAGAGATGCAACCGTGTTGGTAAGCTGAAACATATCATGATTACCTTAGCCCACTAGTTAGCACGGGTATTGGTGGGGTCCAGTATCCGGTCTAGCAATAAAAATTGCTTTTTTAATGATTACTGTTAATGTTAATGTTATGAACTGTGGTTACAGGTTGGTGGACCTTATTGGGATGTCCCGGTTGGGAGAAAAGACTCGAAAACAGCTAGTTTTTCACAGGTGGAATCAAATATTCCTCGTCCAAACGACGGCCTTCTATCAATCATTTCTAAGTTTATGTATCAAAGCCTCTCTGTCACTGACATGGTTGCACTTTCTGGTATATTAAAGTCCCTAAACTCGTCTAAAATGCTCATACTAACTTTAGAAAGTGATTACTTAATTATTACATTCTCAAGACTCTTTTACTATTAGGTGCTCACACAATCGGTATGGCTCGCTGCACAAATTATCGAGCAAGAATATATGGAGACTACCAAACAACCGCAACAATGAGCAATATCGCAGAGCCAAACCTCAAAGCTTTAAAGTCAACATGTCCGGCTGCAGGAGGGGGAGATGACAGCGAAGCGCCAATGGACTATGTTTCACCTAAGGTTTTTGATAACACATATTACCATATACTTCTTAAAGGAGAAGGCCTTCTTAATTCGGATCAAGAACTCTATTCTAGTGTTCTTGGAGTCCAAACAAGTAAACTTGTGAGGAAATACGCAGAAAATCAGGTCGCGTTTTTCGAGCAGTTTTCTGAGTCTATGGTGAAAATGGGGAACATTACAAATCCTGAGACTTATGTTGATGGTGAAGTGAGGAAGAATTGCAGGTTTAAGAATACATAAAGATGGATTGATGATTAAATTTATAAGGTTTTAATTTTGTTATATTCATGATCATTATGTAATATGGACTGATTAATATTTATAGTGCTGTTTTAGTGAAGTTATAATACATTGTTGTTTTTAAAATTCATGTAAAAAATAATTAAATGTGGTGTACATTAGTGTTGATGTTTGTAGAGAGTAGGGAAGGTAAGTTAGGTGTAGCCAATTTGGACTAGTGTTCTATGTTGTAAAAGATTTAATTTACACGTGATTGTAACTAGACAAAAAGTAAGTTTTTAAATTGACAGTAAGACCTCTCTACTTTCCAACTTTGAAAAAAAAAAAAAAAAAACCACTTTCTAATTTGAAAAAAAAAAAATCCTCATAATGATCATGAATATAACAAAATTAAAACCTAAAGCTAATTTATTTCGAATTTATTTTTATTTATTTTTATTTACGTGTTATAATATCAAAAGTAACTCTCTAACTTTGTAAATTTTCCCTCAAGTATTCTAAAGTTTCGAGCTTACCCTAAAGCTAATTTATTTCGAATTTATTTTTATTTACATGTCGATATAAATTCGAGTTCGTCTACACTTTAACATAATTTTTGTTTGAAAACGAGTCGTGTCAATTGTAAAATGTTTTTTTTTTTTTTTTTTTTTTTGTGTGTGTAAGTTTTGAGTTAGACTACGTTTATGTAAATTTTGTTTGGAAACAAATCAGGTAAAATAGCACACGTTTTCATTCGACACTATAAATTTGAGTTACCATATGTTTTAACGTAAATTCAGTTTAGAAATCAAATGTAATACGTTTTTAGTCGATAGTATAAATTTGAATTATCTTACGTTTCTATGTAAATTAGTTCAGAAACAAGTCTAGCCGATTGTAGTCTATACTTTATGATGCCTCGGATTGTTTAGAGAAGTCGGATCAAACATACTACATTCCTGTTCAACGGTATGAATTCGGATTACTCTAGTTTCGACGTAATCTTAGTTCGGAATAAGTCGGGTTAATTGTAGTCTATATTTTTTCATGTCGCGTACGACAGTAAAAAGCTAGTTTTTACTAGAGAATAAAGTTAACTGGTCAGGAAACGGATGGCTTCCGGTGTCAGGAAGCCAAATGTATCAAAAGTCAGGAGAACGGAAATGTATTGATGTCTATCCCTAACTTTCACTCCGTTACAAGACGGCCGAAAACTTTGTTTTCTTAATGTTAAATCGAAGCCCCAATAATGGTCCCTCCAAACAAAAAATGTCTAAAGCCTTAATAATCATCCCATGTACCACACATCACCAATAATTGGTGGCATCACCATTCTCTTTGTTCAATATTCTCAATTTGTCATTGTAGAACCGTCTATTTTTAGTCCGTGACCACTCCAATTAATGCGAACTAGTACACTGACTCATACGTACTATGTTGGGACAATAATTTTAAAGATGATTGTGAATATGTACTAATAGTAGGGATGCAGACGAGTCGAGTCATGCCTAATTTTGAATGGGCTCAAGCTCATTTGGGTTTTGAAAGCTCGAGTTTGAGTTTAGCTAGTTTCGAAATTTGTTTTTAAATCTTGAGCTCTGCTCGTAGGTGTTTATCTGAGCTCTGGCTCAGCTCGTTTATTATTTATTTATTAATGAATATTAATTATAAATATTATTTTATATATAATTTAGCTACTTTTTCGTAATCTCATAAATATTAATCATTATTATTTACATATATTGTTAATATATTAATTAAAAGTTATATATATATATATATATATATATAGGGTAGAGATCCTAAGAGAACCAACCCCTATTTGAGAACTGAGAGAACCATTCTGAGCCACACATTTCATATAAAGGCAAAAAAAATTTTTTTTTTTTTTTTTTTTTGCTTTAATCGCACATTTTTATGCAAGAAAAAAAATTTTATTTTTTTTTTGAATTTTTTTTTCATTTATACATATGTGTATATGACAATTATACATATGTGTATATAGCAATTATACATATGTGTATATAGCATTTTTCAGCTATACATATGTGTATATTTCAGTTATACATATGTGTATATAGCATTATACATATGTGTATAATGCAATTATACACATGTGTATACTGAAAAAAAATACAAAAAAATAAAAAAAAATTCCTTACATATAAAGCAACGATTTTTGCAAAAAAAAAAAAAAAAAAAAAAAAAAAATTGCCTTAGAGAAATGTGTGGCCCAGAATGGTTCTCTAGTTCTCAATTTGGGAAAAGGTTCTCATTTGAACCAAATCCTATATATATATATATATATATATATATATATATATATATATATATAGGGGAGAGTTATCTTGAGAACGCTAAATATCGTGAGAACAGGTAAAAAAATCAATCAAAATTAAATTTTTTTAATACAAACCTCATTATAATCAAAATACAACATTAATAAATGATTTTTTTTTTCCAAATAATTCATCTTTTCTTCCAAAAACAGTTTACACATGTATAAACAGCAAATTTACACATGTGTAAAAACAATTTATTTCCGTATACGTTTGAATTTTTACGCGTAAATTGTGTTTTTGAGATTGTATTTTAGTAATAAAGACAAGTGTAAAAAGAAATTTTGAATTTGAATGGTTTTAGATAGTGTTCTCGCGGTTCGCACGAAATATAGGTGTTATCAAATTAACTTTCCCCTATATATATATACTAGTAGGGTGCCCCCATGATGCAGCGGGGAACACAGACACTTCTAAGGGTGTGTATGCTTCGGTTTAGTTTGATTATTAGCCTCAACCGAAACTAAAACCAAAGTCATCACCGTTAATCGATCTTATTAAACAATCGATTATTTGGTTCGATTTATATGGTTAGATTATCGGTTTTTAGCCCAGTTTAGTTAATTTTGGTTAACAACAAAAACTAAACATTGGTTAAATTTTTTTTTGCCTATATGTATATCTTTTATACATCCATTTAATTTATTTAAATCTCCATTTTATGTACTTCTAAGCAAAAATTTTAACCAAAGTTTGGTTTTTGTTATTAACCAAAATTAACTAAAAAAAACAATCTAACCAAATTGACTAAACCAATTAATTGATTGGTTAATAAGATAGATAAACCGATAATGTCGATTCTTGTTTCGATTGAGGCTAATAACCAAACACAACCATGCACCATTAGAAGTGCCCGTGTTCCCTACTACATCGCGCTGGAACGTTGTTATAAATATATGAATGGTTCCGTTTCAGTTTGACTGATTTCGGTTAACTAAGGGTATAAAAACAAAATGATAACCCATATTAAGTTAAATCGGTTGTTGGTTAGTTCAGTTTTCAATTGATTTTGGTTCAGTTTTGTCTCGTTTTTTGTTTGTCTTCAGTGAACGGTTTATTTATTACTCACTCCTAGATATTGTTAATCACGTAGCACATAAAAAATTTAAATTAAAAAAAATTAACATACTATACTCAAATTAAAGATAATAAAATGCTCATTATTATGATGTAATTTTTTTCTTGTAAAAAATATGACTATTTAAAAATCATGGGTGATATTTTGCTTAAAACAAGGAAAATAAGTTTAACTATAATTTAAATAAGTAAAATTTGAGTAAAGTTTAAGGGATTAAATTGTAACTAAGATACAGAATTAAAGTGTAAAGTGTTTGGATGACTATTTTACCCTCATTTTAGGGTTGTTTATGAAAATAAAGTTCTTAACTTTTGTGTATCTTAAACTACCATTGCCTCATGCATTATAATATAGTATAGATATGGCTCGTTAAGGCTCGCGAGCTGGCTCGAGCTCGCTTTCTAGACGAGTTTGCTTTTGGGCTCGGCTCGTTTCAAGCTGAACTCGAATAGCTCACGAGTAGCTCTGCTCATTTACACCCCTAAATACTATGAAAATAGTTGATGTGAAAAGAACAAGTGTTAATTATACATGACATTTCTGACATGTGTAGGGACATATGGGGTTCAAAACGTAACTTATATGTAGGGAAGGGAATATATGGGGTTCAAAACGTAACTTTTACTTGCACTAATGTTGATATTTTATATCTATCTTCTATCTATATATATAAAAGAAAACGTATATGCTGACGTCGCGTGTAATGGAGGCCTCAATCTCCTCTTGAGAGTGCCACATGGCATTATAATTGAAAATTTTTAGTGTTTTTGAACTATTTCCTTTTTTAATTAAAAAAAAGATAAACATAAAACCCTAAATTAAATTGAGTTATTTTAGAAAAAAAAAATTTAAAAATAAATTTAAAATTTTCTCTCTCATGTTTCTTCCCATAATTTTTAAACGTTTATATCTTTTATATACGGAATTTTTTAAAGAAAAAAATTACACCAAATTAACGAGCGTTTTATTATCTTTCCAACGAGTACCATAGTCCTATATAAAAAACGGAGAAAAATCGACTATTTTTTGTGGGGTTTAGTTTATACAAGAAAAAAACACACAAAGTGTTCATTTTATTCATTAATCATGTTTTTCTTTTAAACCAGGTTCTTATCTACGATGTTGAAAATCAGCCCAATCGCCATGTTATCATTGGAATTTTACTAGGTATACTTCATCAAGAGAAGTTATGAGAAAGAATCGCGTAACACTGCAACACATGGTGTCACCTTATAGCAAGGTTATTTTTTTATTTATTTAATTACAAGAGTAATAATTATTACTATTAGTATTAGTATTATTAGAATGGTTATATTTTTCAACCCCGGGACGTTCCCGGAAAGAATTGATAGTTGCTAACGTGGCGTTCAATGGTGGCCTCAACCATCTCTTGATTATGCCACGTGGCATAATAAGATGCAATAATTACAACTTCCAACTTAAGTGTTTGTTTAGTTGATTAGGTTAGGAATTATAAGAGCCATTAGAATGTGAGAAGATGTGATGAGTTTTTTAATAGTTGCAGCTTACATAAGTGATTCTTTAAATGATTACTGATTAGGTTTTAGATTAGGGAATATGAGTTACTAGTTTTATCTCGGGAGCGTCCCGGGTTGAAATATCTAATATGACATAATAAAATATATTATTATTATTAGTTTAAACAAATCCTGCCATAAGTTATCATATTCAAATATAAAAAAAAACGAATCTCTGCGTTGGGGTATAAATCTAGTGCCATTACAAATGAATTCGGAAGTTTGTAATCGATCATTCTAAAAAGAACTAACATGAAATAAGAAAAAAAGTTAATTATTGAAATATCGAACGCATTAGTCTAAGGGTTATGTGATGCGTTAAAAAATTCATGGGTATATGATCGGGTATATAGTTCGGGTATTTGGGTATGTTGTTTCGGGTAATCGGGTCGGGTATCACCTAATCCCAGACCCGACCCAAACCCACAATTTTTTTTAAACTAATCCCAAATCCGACACAATACCTGTCGGGTTACAAAAAATAGTCATTTTTTTCTCTGTTTTTTATATAGCACTATGGTACTCGTTGGAAAGATAATAAAACGCTCGTTAATTTGGTGTAATTTTTTTTCTTTAAAAAATCTCGTATATAAAAGATATTAACGTTTAAAAGTTATGAGAGGAAACATGAGAGAAAAAATAGTAAAGTTTTAATATTTAAATTTAGTAGATTATGTATTTAATAGATTAGGTTAAAGATTATAATAAATTAGGTTAAATCATATCTATTCCTTTTTTTTAATTGGTTTACACTTGCCACATCACATCCTATGTGGCATCTCTCAAAGGAGAGATTGCATAAGAGTATGACATGTAGGATTAATCCCTTTGCAATATATATATACTAGCTGATTACCCCGGGAAGGTCCCGGGGTTGAAAAATTTAATATGATTTAATAAAAAATGATAAAAGAAGAAAACTTAAATCACGAAAAGAGTAAATAACTTAAACATAATCAATCTTAGTTAAAAAAACATTTATTTAAAAAGTTAAAAAAATAAAAAGCATAAACCATATTAAACATAATACATTATTAAAAGGATAACCTTCAACATATAATCATCTTCACGTAATTTAAAATATGTTACAATTCAACTTTGACTTATATAGATGTAGAATTCATGATGGGCGTTGAAAAATATAACCATTCTAATAATACTAATACTAATAGTAGTAATTATTACTCTTCTAATTAAATAAATAAAAAAATAACCTTGTTATAAGGTGACACCATGTGTTGCAGTGTTGCGCGATTCTTTCTCCTAGCTTCTCTTGATGAAGTATACATATCCATCTTTAGAAGAGTAAAATTCCAATGATAGCATGGCGATTGGGCTGAATTTCAACATCGTAGATAAGAACCTGGTTTAAAAGAAAAATCATGATTAATGAATAACCTGAACACTTTGAGTTTTTTTTCTGTACGAACATAACCCCACAAAAAATAGTCGTTTTTTTCTCTGTTTTATATAGCACTATGGTACTCGTTGGAAAGATAATAAAACGCTCGTTAATTTGGTGTAATTTTTTATTTAAAAAATCTCGAATATAAAAGATATTAACGTTTAAAAATTATGGGAGGAACATAAGAGAGAAAAATTTAAATTTGTTTTTAAATTCTTTTTTCCTAAAATAAGTCAATTTAATTTTAGTAATTGATAATTGAGAGATAGAGAGATAAATTTAGGGTTTTATGTTTATCTTTTTTTTTTTTAATTAAAAAAGGAAATAATTTAAAAACACTAAAATCTTTCAATTATGATGCCACGTGGCAGTTTCATGGAGAGGTTGAAGGCACCATTGCACGCCACGTCAGCAATGTTCAATTCTTTTATATATATTAATAGATAATAGATATATATATATATATATATTAATAGATATATATATATATATATATTACTGATTAGAATACTATGAACATGCAATGATTGAGAGATTTTGTGGCTAGTTAAGTTGAGCCATTTGTAATAGGTTATCACGTAAAATTAGATTTTTCAACTCCGGGACCCTCCCGGGTAATCAGCTAGTGACACAATAGTTGAAAATCTGTGTATTACATGGATTAAATAAAGTAAATATTAAACTGTTAGTATATACCGTTTGTAATATCTCTTAAGCTCACAAAATTATGATGGATGACACAAACAATAATTTGTTTACTAAGGTCTAAGGATACATCACTAGCTAGTATTAACAAATATTTTTGTATGTACACGGAACCAATGAAATTTGTAAAAGATTTAAAACGAGTCGTGTCAATTGTAATATGTTTTCTTTTTATGTAAGTTTTGAGTTAGACTATATTTTGACGTAAGTTTTGAGTTAAACTATATTTTGATGTAAATTTTGTTTGAAAACAAATCAGGTCAAATGTCATACGTTTTCATTCGATGCTATAAATTTAAGTTACCATACGTTTCAACATAAATTCAGTTTAGAAATCAAATGTAATACGTTTTCAGTTGACGATATAAATTTGAATTATCTTACGTTTCTATGTAAATTAGTTCGGAAACAAGTCTGGTCGATTGTAGTCAATACTTTATGACGCCGCGAATGTTTAGAAAAGTCGGATCAAACATAATACATTTCCATTCAACGGTAAGAATTCGGATTACTCTGCGTTTTGACGTAATCTTAGTTCGGAAATAAGCCGGGTTAATTGTAGTCTATATTTTATCATGTTTTGTACGACGGTGAAAAAACTAGTTTTTACTAGAGAAAAAAGTTAAGGGAAATTGGATTCTAATAACCTAAACTATTTGAAATTGGCCATTGGCACCCCCAACTAAAAAATTAGCCACATGCCCACATATAACCTGAACTATTAACTTATTGGAACCCCTTTCACGGAATCTAACACCCAATTGACTGACGTCGTTAGTGGTTTGCTGACGTGGCATGCTGATTGTGACATCCGTCACCTTAGACTTTCATCTAATTGACGATATTAGTCCTTCAAATATTTTCATTTCAGTCCCTGTAAGTTTCGTCATTTTTAATTTAATTTTAGAGCGAATTAAAATTTTATCGTTTATAGTTATTGTGGATCGGGTATAAGTTTTAAGCAAATGCGTATGTTGAAAACGTCATCCGGAATGGATATTACAAAATTTTCAAGTTTTATAAAAGTTTAGAGTTTTAAAGAGTTAAATATAGTTAACTTGGTTAAGTTTATATAAAGGAAAAACAAACTGGGTTAATAAATCTAACTGCAGGGACCAATTGTGTCAAAATGTGAAACCTTTAAAAACCAACCTTCCCTTGTCCTGCTGAACCGTTTTTCCGGCGAACAGAGTTCCGGCCACCGGAATTCTTTCCGGCCAACGTTAAAACACCCCTTTTATCATGCTTTAACCTGTTTTAATGATTGCCAAGCGTTTCTCCGTGTATTGTAACGTATTTCCCTCAATAAAAACGCACTATAACGCACACTTTAACATGTTTAATTCGGGTTTAGTGTTTATACCCGATCGGAATTAATGAAGTTCCAAAACGCTCGTTTTATTTATCTACTATATAAATTGAGCACACCCATACGTTTCTGCACATTTATACAATCTAAACCCACAAAATTAATCCCCTGAATCGGTCCAGAAGGTGTTGGAATTTGATCAAGCACGTCGACTTCTTTTTCTTCTTATACGATCGCATATCATCGTTTTGAGGTAATTTCTTGTTGCCGTTTGGTTAGTCGCGTCCCTACGATCAAAAGCCCTATCAATTCATAGTTTAATCTGATCTTATACGGATTATTGACCTTATCTAGGGTTAGGGTTCTTGGTTAGGTTGAAATGGGGAAGAAGATGACAATGGGATATTATACATATACATTATTATTTCAATTAATTTCACAAAACATGCTTGGTCTAGTTGGTTTGTGGGAGTGTAAGGGACTGAGGCCACCCGGGTTCGAACCCAGGCGCCCCCTTTTCATTCTCAGCATTTTTTTTTGTATTTACATATTAATTGTTTAAATTCTTTTATTCATTCATTATTATTATGCATTAAATTTATAATATTAATAATAAATCCAATTTTTACCCAAAAATTGTGAAAATTTAGGTGTAGCATCTTGACACAATAAAGAAAATTGTCACACTTTTACTTTATGAAAATTATTTAATTTTCGTTATTTTATTAATTTAAATTGTTTTAATCATAATTAATTGATTAAAAATTCGTTTTTAATGATTTTAATCTCAAACTTTTTGGGTAATTATTTCTCATCATCATGAATTAATATAAAAATATTTGGTTCAGAAAACAATTATTTTTATTGATTTTCCTAATTTTAATCATTAAAACATAATTAAATCTCGTTAAGTCAGTTTTAAATATAAATAAATTTATATAAATTATGAGAAAATTATTCTAATTTGTTTACATCAGAAATCATTCATTTTCTATAAAATAAGTATTTTTGGATCATGTATGGTATTATTGGTCTTATTTACGTTTAATTAGACATAATTAAACATTTATTTATTTACACTATCTAAACATCTATTTTATAAATATTTTCTTATAAAATAGAAATGTCTTATGATTGAAAGTCTTTATTATCATTGATGGATCTTGTGTAACTCAAAATTATTTATTTAATTATTTATGATTATTGTATTTATTTTAATTTAGTTAAGGTAATTAACTAAATTATTTTGTCTTAATTATTCAGACATATTTTTTTATCTAACTATTCAATAGGTAATAATTATATTATTTAAACCACATTTACAACCTTTCATATATTAATTGAGATATACAACTTTTACATTAACGCAACTTATCATAAAAACTCTAATTCCCCAAATCGACTTAGCAAACCCTAATGCCTTAGACCCTAGATACCTTAGACTTTTTAGACACTTCCTTATTAGTATTCTTACACATTATAGGTTGAATTCCTCGGAATTCCCATTACTTAGCTCACGACCGCTTAAGTGGATTTTGAACGCTTTCGCAAACTGTGAGTATATCTTTCCCCTTTTTACTGTTTTACATTTCGGGGTGACTCATGTACTTACAATCAAATTTATATTTCTTTTACTAAATGCAATTCTTATGTGTGTTTGCTTGTGTCATTGTGTGTATCTATGACCTGTCAAATCATTAACCGCTGGGCGGCCTGGCATTTCAATGAATAGTACTATGGTTTATACCCTTGTGACTCTGTTGAGAGTCCTCGTCATTGCTATGTATTACTTTACTACTAGCGCATACTATATATATCTGCTTACTTCTCTTAGGGTTGATTTGACCCGGATACCACTTATTACATAATTGCAGACAGTATACGACACATGAATTGCTAAACACTTTTCTACTATATTTATTTAAACAGGGTATGCTCACCAATACAATTTTTGTATTGACCAAAAATATTTTGTACATGTTTCAGGTTGTTTTGAGACGCTTCCTTTAGGCTTTTGGATTTTATATTTCAGTCTTGTCTACATTGTATCTTAGTTAGACTTGTCACTTTAGAATTATTGTATCCTGTAATTTCATTTCAATGTAATAAATTATTTAATTAATGTATTCAAATTTACACTTTAGTCCATGAGCTATTGAACAATCGTCACTACGTGACACCTCGATGTGTCCGCCATCGGTTGGGGTGTTACACTGATGCGTCAATCCACGTCAGCATGCCACATCAGCAATTGGTGCCACGTGGATTGACACACCATAATGCCACGTCAGCAACTGGTGCCACGTCAGCAACTTGTAACATTTGCGCGATTTCTAACTTTATTGTAATTTCATTTCGGTCCTCGTGTTATGATCTTTTGAAATTACAAATAAAACTCGTGTTTGCATTAATCGTTAAATTCTTGTTCGGGTTGTATTCCATGGTTAATCGTAATCATAACACGTTGTGTTTTCTCAATTAAGCGAGGTGGGGTGAAATTCTGTTAGGATAGTTGTGGTAGGTGTCTAGTACGTTTTCGGAGTAAGTTTTGTCCTATGCTTTAGCCAAAAATCAACGCAAACCAAACATTTATCGAATTTTTATTTAATAATATTAATAATTCAAAAAAAAAAAGATATAACTTTCTTCATTGTCGATTAATAAGAATAATATGTTATCAATATATATTTTTGAAACATCAATTAAATGATCACATTATGGTGGAAACCATCAAATAGAAAAATAGTGAAACTTAAAAGTATTTCTTTCTCTAACCAAACAACTAATGATTAGGAGATTTTATTATAGTAACTGACAATGATCAATAAATGGTTGTAACCATTTATCAATTATCAATATTGAAAGGTAGCGTAGAAGTCTTAGACAAAACCGACCATTAATTGATAACAACCGTAACCGCGTTTAACCTTATAAATATCTATGCTACGGTTTTATTTTTACACCACACTCACCTAATCTTTTCCCCTAACTTAGTAGTCATCTTTGTTTATCAAAGTGGTTGAGGCACCACCGCTCGGTTCTCCGGCCAAGCCCCACCGGTGTTTAAACGAACATCATTTGAGGTAATTTCTCTACCCTCTTACTCGCCTCCTATCCCTGTCAAAAGCACGAACGTCTCGGGCGTTTTATGTGATTGTGGGGCATGAATCTTTGAATGAAACATGGTTGGATATTTTTTTTATTTTTTTTCTAGGCTTGAAGATGATGCTATTACACTAGCAAAACTATTTACGTCTATGTGTTAAAATCAAAAGCAAATCACTATATTCTTTTTAACCAATTATTGCTTCAAGCTATCCATGAAGCTTATATGTTAAATCACGTAGTCATGTGAATTCATATTCACGCAAATGCTTTTAATTTATATTTAATTAATATAGTTAAAAGATTTAAATATTAGTTTGATAGTAAATGTTTTGATCGACGGTTCGACTGAAAATAACAACACCACAAAATATAAGGTTTTAACCGACGTTGTATGTCTTATTCAAAAACCAACGATATTAATTTCGTGACATCAATTTGGAATATAAACCAAACAATCAACTAGAAAACAATTTTTGAAGACTTTTAGTACTAACCTATTTATATCAATTGTTTACACTGCCAACTAAATAGACATATTCTTACATGAATACCGTTTCTTAAGATGTAAATAAAAAAAAATATTTTGTTCTCGAAAGTTATATAATTTGCGCCAACACTATAACTATAAAGTAATATTATTAGACACTAAACCATCATTCTTATATCATCTAAGATCAAGCAGAATTCATTGATACTTGTTGAAATTCTTTTCAAGTCTATCACAAGTAAGGTACGTATATCTTTCCCCTTTTTACTATTTACTCTTTTGGGGTGATTCATGTACCATTTTATTAAACTTGCGTATATTATTTACAAAGCAATGTGCTCTTTGATATGTTTTGTGTGAATTGTATGAACGATTTGTCAAAGTCATTAACCTTTGGGCCGCACCTAACAATGAGTAGTACTAAGAATTATATCCCTTGGTTGACTTACGTGAACGAGTTAAGTCCTTGGTCATTGTTATGGTTTTTCTTGAACGATGTGTGAACGATTATTGAACGATGTGCGGCTTGATTTTGACCCTTTTACATATTACAAACATCAAGGCACATAAATTGCAAATTACTGTTTGAACGAAAATGGATATACTCACCAATGCATTATATGTGTTGACAAATTATTTTGTACATGTTTCAGGTAAAGTTTGATCTTGCATGCTTTTCACGCATAGGCTGGACCTAGTGCTTTTTTTTTTTTGAAAGGCTAATTTCTTTAATCCTGTAGTCTTTGGGACTTGAACCCAAGACCTCCAACAACCTAGGTGTTTTAAAGGCTTTTTCTTTGCCAATGGACCACCACACATAGGCTGGACCTAGTGTTTAAATAAAAGATTGAACATTTATTTTCTATGTTTGAAGTTTTCTATTAAGACTCTTTGTATTTTGTTTGGAATAATGAAGGTTATTTGCTATTAATATAATATTTACAATTTAGTCCATGTGCTATTGAACAATCGTCACTACGTGACACCTCGATGTTTCCGCCATCAGTTGGGGTGTTACACAACTGGTGCCACGTCAGCAACCCACTAACGGCGTCAGTTAATTGGGTGTTAGATTCCAATAAGTTAATAGTTCAGGTTATATGTGGTCAATTTTTTAGTTGGGGGTGCCAATGGCCAATTTCAAATAGTTTAGGTTATTAGAATCCAATTCCCCAAAAGTAGTGGCGAAGCCACCCACATTTTATGGCAGGCCGGTGCCCACCGTACCATCCAGGTTGCCTTCATGTTTTCTACCTGAAAAACCCAGTGCCCACCCATTTGAGAAGCCTAGTGCCCACCCGGATGAAAGCTCAGTGCCCACGATTGAAAAGCCCTGATGAACGCCCCGGTGACCATGAGTGGAAGTAGCTAATGGTGCGGGTCAACTTTGACCAAATGAAGACTAATATCAACATATCCACTTTAAAATGATGTTGTCGCCTTCGTTGGAGTATCGATGTAGCTATCCATCTTCGGAGGTGGTCAGTGGTGGTGGATGTGCTACGGTGGGGTTGAGTGTTGCAGAAGATTTTATGGTGTGTGTGAAAGAGAGAGAGAGAGAGGGAGAGAGATGAGTGTATATATGTTGGTTACTTTGAATTGTAGTCTTTATGTCATCATTTCAACTTTCAAGATTAGTGTGAATTTTCATATCCAGTCCCTTTTGTTTAAAGGTAGCTATAAAGTAAACCTTTAGGTTTCATTTTATTCATAGTTTAAAAGAAAACTCTTAAAACTAGTATATAATGTGTTCATAATAACTTCAAAGTCTAAAACTCAAGCTATGATATTACTTTAATAGTCGTCTAAATATAGTTTACGCTATTTATTTTGTTAACACCTATGACTAAGAGGAACGTATTTTATGGCTCGGCATGGACACCTGAATTCTCAATGAAGATGTAATTGAGCGTAAACATGTTGAGGACGATTATAATCGAGGTATGCCCTTATAACATTAAAATATTCAATGAACTAAGTTATTTTATCTTCGTTTTTTACTCATTTTTTAAACAGACCTGTATTGTGGCCCCGTACAAAAAAAATAATTTGTATCCGCCACTGCCCAAAAGTTAACTATATAAATTATTTACTACTTTTTAACCAAATCACATCCATTTTTTCTCTTTGAAAAAAAAAAAATCTTGAATGTCATTGGCTCATTGCAGACCGTCTATTTTTAGCTGGTGACCACTCCTCTAAATATATGAGAGCTTGCATGTTCATATGTACTATGTGTTCGATGATTATTTTTTTTGAACGACCAACTAAATTATTGTCGGGTGCTCCGTACGTGGTCTTTATTGGCTAAAGGTAGCTCACAAGGCGTATCTTGTAGCGGCCCAATCCGCACGCACGGAGCCCTTTAGCCCACCCGTCTCCTATTTCAGGGAAAACCCGGCCTGCATACCCGCCCGAAGGCACGACGGCAGCGAAACGGTAAAACCTGAAGGGATCAGGAGTCGATCCATGACCACAAGGATCAAGTGTCTCTCCCTCACTTCCCGATACAACTCCACCACAAGGGTGGGTGGTGTTCGATGATTATAATGGATGGTGAACTAGTAGATTACACCCGTGCTACGCACGGGGATATACGAATTATTAAGAGAATTTTAGCGTAGACGCAATTGTACCACAGCCCGACCACCTAACCTCAACCACCACAGCATTGGAATCTATCAGTCACCACTGCAACACCTAATTTAAGTATTTACGCAAAAACTATGAACTTTAAACTATAACAAAAGTATACATCTACTAATATACCATAAATTCCTTAAAACTATAACAAAGATAATGACAAAAACGTCATCATCATGAAGCAACTTCCTTGTATAAAATTTTAATCTCACCAGCGACCTACGTGTTACTTACGAAAGACATTTTGAACCAAATGGTTGATCTTATATCATCTATAAAATTTTAATCCCTCGTTAGTCATGCTTACACGCTTAGCATCTTAAGAGTAACGTATTCGTAACCAGTTGTCTAAAAATCCATATCAATATCCATCCATGCGAAGTCTTAGATGCCACAGTTATTGTCGTATGCCACCGTTGGCACACAACGATAAAGTTACACATCATATCCAAAGTTCGGATGATTTCTCCTAGTGTCTGATATCTTATACATCATTATAATTTTCCTATATCTCAATCATCATTAAAAATTATGTTTGACGTATGTGTAATACTAATGTCAATGCCTATGCGTTAATAACTTATATGACGTTAATTGTGGTTTTCAAATATCATCCAAACCTTGCTCTGTTGAAATGAATCCAAACCAACTTGTTTCTTTCTCTGTTTCTTAACATTCATTAGTATTAACTTGTAATAATAAGGATATGTTCGATGGTGAACTTAATTTGCTCGGCCATTTCATTAGGTGATAAAATTTGAATTCGCACAAGAAGAAAGATAGTTGTGAAGTCTAATATATGTTTCTACAGGGAAAACAATTAACAACGTGAATCTTAAAGATACCATAACAATTTACACAGATGGAAGAGAAACTTAAAAAATTCCCAAATCCAAGTAACAAAGACGTGATTTAAAGACCTTACCAGTTCGGGATCGTAGCTGACGGAAACCTCGGCCGTAAGCCCTCGGTGTTACCTCCTTTATCTCGAATCCACCACCATCATCGTCAGCGGCTTACCGCTTTCTTTAACCCTCAGTCTTTGATTATATCGAACTCACCTTTGTTTCCCAATCTTTGAACCCAAACGACCGTCGGCACCACCGTCTTCACCTGCAACACTCCTTAACATCATCATGGTATCTAGAGAGAGGGAGAGAGAGTGGTGACGATGTTTTAGAGATAGAAAGAGAGAGGAGTTGGGGGTAGGTATGGGATAAATGATTGAGCAAAAGGTGTCTTTTGTAATCATCAAAAGCTTTGTGGTGAAAGTATAAAAACGTAAAGATGGCTGTTGTTCCCAATGTTTGAAATTAATATATATAATAATAATGTGTACCATAGATATGGGTTTTTTTTTCCTAAAAATAATTTGTAGAAATCAACCGATTAACATGATTTACTACTTTTTAAATCAACTTGTATCTTTTCTAATGAAAGTTTTTGTTCACAAAACTTTAATATTATTCCATTAAAGTTGAAATTACATGAAGATAGCAGGCAGACATGCAACAAGCTGCGTCGTCACCCTTTTCTATATGACAAACCCTAATGTGCTGATAACAAAACCTTGCTATGAATAACCCGTTTGACCCTGGTCAAGAAACGGGTGGCTTCCGGTGCCAGGGAGCTAAAGGTATCAAAAGCCAGGGGGACGAAACGTGTTGGTGCTCGTCCCTAACTTTCACCCCGTTACAAGACGGCCAAAAACCCTATGTTTTCTTAATGTTAAATTGAAGCCCCAAGGATGGCCCCTCTGAACGGATAATATCTAGAGCCTTAGCAACTTCGATGGCATCACCAATAATCGTCCCATCCAAGTACCACGCATCACCCATAATCGATGACATCACTATTCTCTTTGATGAATGTTCTCAACTAGTTTTATACCCATCACGCGTTGCCGCGGTGGGGGCAAACGGGTTACTGCGTCATACATAGCCGCCACACATTGCAACGACAACATATGACGAAACGTCACGTGATAACGAACGGAGCCAATTTTAAAGAAAACACAGTTAATGTAGACACAATGGTATGAAGCAGAAACTAAAATTAACAAAGATTTAGTATGTAGAAAAAAAAATATAAAAGGGATTCAATAGCTGTACATCACCAAATTATTTTAGTAACAACTGAGAGCATATTAACTAGAGAGAGAGGGGTATGTGGCAAAGAGAGAGCCTGAACTCACCATGTCAACCCATAAAAAACCCAATCACAAATCCTCATTTCGTGATTCCTGTAACCACACACATCCCACTCTATCCACTCCCTCAATATCCTATCCCCTCCCCACCATATCACCACCGTCTAATGGCCTCCATCTCTGCCACAGCCACCGCCACCACCACCTTCTCCACCACCTCACCACCACTATCATCATCCTCCTCTCTCTTCACCCTCCCGAAAACACGAAGATCTGAGCGGCTAGGTGTGGGTTTTTTTCAAGCGACGACAACGGTAAGAACAGTGGTTGCGAAGATTCGGGCGGTGAGAAACACCGGCGACGGCAGATGCGTTGGCAACGGATGTGGCCGCAAGTGCTAGACTGTTACCGGTACCACCATCCGTATATAACATATGGGGTAGGCGACGGTGTGGAGGGCGGTGGTAACAGCGGCGAAATAACGGTCATGGTGCTTATTACACAGAAGACAGAGCTGTACAGCTGTTACAGGGAGAGGCTTTAAAACCCGAAACCGGCAACCAACCACTGGAAACCGGCTACACAGGTAAGGCAGACGCAAGCAGCAGATGTAGAGGGTTGTACGTGACGTAAGCAATGCTTTATTGACTTGCATTAAGCGAAACAGTACCACACGCTCACAACATATATATATATATATATATATATATACTACATTATAAAGAGTGAGCAATGGGCAAACATGTCCAACTTGGTAAAGTTAAGATGGGATGTGAAAAGTCATGTGCTTCAACCTTCAAATGTCATATAAATCTTCCCCAAATTACCCTTCAATGCATTAAGATACTTGTACTATGTAGTAAAGATAAATAAAAATTTATTTTCTAGATAATTAAGTTTCTATATTTGCTCTCAAAAATCCTTTCAAATTGTTATATATAATATCATGTGATGTGGTATGACCACAAGCTTCAAATAATTATATTTAACAAATACTAATTTTACATTTTCTTTCTTTCTTTAAAATTGCATATGTTTATATAAATACACAGTGTCGTTCATCATGAGAATTGCTGAAACAAATTACTTTATCTTTATCTTTGTAGATAGTTAATGGTGGTACGAAGTGATGCACACACAACACCGAGTAGTACGGTACATTTTGATTTTCTGTTGATAAGGTTTTTTTTTTTTTAATTATTTAATAAGAACGATACTTGGGTGTCATGTGTACACATCATCTCCTAGATGTTGGAAGTTAAGGACATATAGTTGGACAATTTACATAGTGTGGCATGAAAAGTTATAAAAACGTATATGTTGGATATAAAAAAATATAGTTTCTTTTCAAAGTTTAAACAATGAAGAGAAATAGATTAATTTCATATACATCGTTTCGCATTCAAAGACAATTGCGTTTTTACACTTTTCCTACAGCTTGGTGGGCTAACACGGCTACGCTTGTGCATTGTTAAAAAAAATATATTTATCTTAACCGTCTCGCAGCAACGCGTGGGTTTTCCACTAGTATATATATTTAATTTGTCATTGTAGAACCGTCTATATTTAGCCCGTGACCACTCCAATCAATGCGAACCGTCTATTTTTAGCCCTTGACCACTCCAATCAATACTTCAATAGAGAAATGCAATATCTAAAAATCTTTTCATGACTAATTCGTTTCAATCTTTATTTTCATGCTATTAATTCACACATTCTTTTTTTTTATAATACAGTAAAATTGAACCAATAAATGTCATTATGTTTAAGGACCTTGATGTTATAAAAAAAATGATTATACACTCAAGGTTAAAAAAACTTTGGCTTTGGAATAAACTTGATGTCAAATTCCAAAATGAACAATACTCGGTTGGGATGGTTTAACGGATGAGGAGATACCTTTAAATTAATTTCATTTTTTTATATCCTAGCCTAAACAGATTTACCTTTATTACTTTTTTTATTTTTATTTTTTTGTTTTATTGTACCTGTAGTATTATAAGGTAATAGCCACAGTATGGATGATACATTTTGGAATGTTTGAAAAAAGTTTTATGTGAATAAAAATGAATTTTACAATAAATCATTTAGGGACTGATGAATATTTAATATTTTTTCGGTTGTAAAGGCAACTTTTTTATTTTAAATAAAATATTAATATAATTTTTCTTAATTATATTTATAATATATATAATTTAAATTGTTCAACCCGTGTATCACACGGATACATAACCTAGTACATGACATATAAAACAACATAAACTTAAAAGGAGACATTTCTAGCATGCGTAGGGAAGGGAACATATGGGGTTCAAAACGTAACTTTTATTTTCGCTAATGTTGATATTTTAGAGGGTGTTTGGGGTTGAGTTTTGAAATGGATTTTTAGACTACCAAAACACAATAATCTAGCAGCTCCACCCCTATTGTAGCAAAAAACATTAACAGTTTTTAAAAAACAATCCCAAACACCCTCTTATATAGCAAAATTTGTTTAAGTGTATTACACAGGATTAAATAAAGTAAACTAGTTGTATAAAATCACGCGCGTTGCGCGTTTTACAATCGAGATTTAGATGAGGTATTAATCAATCAATGAATTACACAATCGAGATTCCATTTTGGTTGTAAACGTTAAAAAAAAAATAAAGAAATCTACACATAAGGTAACACATGAAATTTGTGACGAAATCATATAAGATTATGTTATTTATCATCATCATCAGCATACTCAGTTAATCCCACCAATAGCAAAAGCTAAGGTAGGGTCTGAGGAGGGTAAGATGTAGACAACCTTACCTCTATTCCGTGGGAATAGAGAGGCTGCTTCCAGTGAGACCCCCGGCTCAATAGTGGTTTTGTATCAAGCCTTAGACATAAGACACATAACACTTAGCAATCGGGACAAACCTGATTGGTGCATGTACCCCTTGTCTTTTGGCTATCAACGTAACCACTTGATGCATAATTAACCGTCCGTCATTTTTTACGTTATTTTCACGAAATTAGTAAAATAACGTTAAAATTAGTGCAACTTTACTTTTACCCCCCCCCCTCCCCGAGAGCCACACATATATACATTATATAGTATATAACATAATAAAGTTTTTAAATAAAATAATAATTATAATATATTAATAATAAAACTCTAATAAATAAAATATTAATATTACTATTCATTACGTTTATATAATTAATATATATATATATAAATATCACTACTAGAAAAAGTGCTTTTCTTGACGCGCGTTTTATGACACCCGCTTATTAATGACACTCAATAGCGTGTGTCATAAAAAAATTGTCATGGTTCAAAAAATCTGGTTAAATAATGACACGCTTTTTGGCGTGTCAAGAATATAATGTCAAGAATTGAAAACCATGACATAATGAAAAAGCGTGTGTCATCTCTTAATGTCATAACTTCACAAATTTAATTTCCATCCCCAATAAACCCTAGGTATAAAAGCTCTCATTCTCTTCTTCCTCAAGCATTTGTGCAGCTTCCTCTCTCTCATTCTCTTCTTCTTAACCACAACACATATTCATCTCCCATACACTCTTTACTTCTTTCTACCATGGGAAGAACTAATCTTCATCAAGATATCATCCAAACCCACATCTTAACCCGACTCGACGGCCGGTCACTCGTCTCCACCAGCTACGCCTCTTCTTTTGTTGGTGCTTCGTATCAGTTATAAATCACATCTGATGCGTTTGTTGGTGCTTCGCCTCTTCTTTCCTGTTTCGTTTCCCGGTTCTTGCTATCATTGGCTCAAGGTAGGTTAAGGTTTTCTACAACCATATTAATTTTTAATTAGGTTAACTACATCTGTATTATTGATTAACAAGATCTTTGTTATACAAATGTGATTTTTCTATAGGGGTAGTCGTTAATCATGAGAGGCCAGGGGAGTCTAAGCAATAAGTCAGCAATAACAGAACGTTCATTTATCAATATCATGTTAATTTTCCCCTCATAATCTCTTTTAATTCATCCAAAGGGTAAGCCAACGATGTGTTTTGTTTTGTTAATAGCAGGCAAGTGTGGATCTCTCTGTTCCTGTGATGGATACCGGCTTACTGTATTTTTCCTGGTGCAGGTATTTTTGGAATACTCAGACATGAAATATGTGTAAGGATGGTGAGGCTAACACCCGTGTTCTCTTTTGTGGGCCTCACTTTCATGCTTCACATAACTACACCAAAGAATATTTGCAGAACTGTCCATTAATCCAGGTATTCTGATTGATTAAATACCAATAGATGGCAGCAGGCATGACTTTTTCTTTTGTTTTCACTCTAATGAACCTCTTATATCTTAATTTTATAGGTTGATCTTCCAATTGATAATATACCTGAGCAATTGTGAATCAAATAAAAAGCTGAACAACAATTGAAACAAAAAACAAATGGCGATAATGGAAAACGATAGCTACAATGTGTCGGTAGTGTGGGCCTTGAGAGGAGACTGAATGTGGTTGTGTATGTAATTGATTCCGCGTATGGCGTCGCCGCAACGCGCGGCGGGTCAAAAGACTAGTTTCATCATATTAATATATGTATTTTATTTAGAAATAGATTTATTGATATATATATATATATATATATATATATATATATATATATATATATGAAACCAGGGTAAATTTGTAATTAATTTTTTTTTATTTTTTTGTCAAAAAAGATGACACGCATAGTGTGTCGTAAACGTGTGTCATTAAGGCGTGTCATAAACGTGTGTCAAGAAAGAGTGTCATTAATGCGTGTCATTAAAAGATGACACGCGCATGCATGTCATATTAATTTTATGACCATGCCTATAATGACACTTTTTTGTGTGTCATAAACACCCTTTCATGACGCGCAATGCGGGTCAAGAAAGGTGTTTTTTTCTAGTAGTGTATATATATAATATTATACTGTTTTTAATATCTAGTACTATGATAGATGACAAACAATAATTTGTTTACAAAGGATACATACTAGCTAGTACTATGAAATCATTTTTTTATATACACGGGACCAATGAAATTTGTAAATGTTTTAAACATGTAACACAACTATGAAAAGTAAAAACATATTATTAAACTTAAAAAAAATAAACTTAAAATAACGTAATTTTCACCAAAACTAATGGCTACTATATATTCCCTCCGTTTTAGAAAGAAAAAAAAAAGATGTTACTAAACTTTAAATAAACGTGATTTTCACCAAATTACATTAAATTGACTAACATACCATCTGTTTTTTTTTTTTTTTTTTTTAAAAGATGTTACTTTAAGTTAATGTTACTTAAACCAAATCGTTTTCCATTTTTTTAACGGTAAGGAATGTTGTGCTAACTATCGCAAAACTTGACGCTATGGCCAGGGTAGACCACTCAACCGCCACCAGCTCCCTGGCTCTCTCAGATGCGCGGAAACCCGACCTCCACCCGCCCGAAGACACGACAATGGAATAATCGGTAAAACCTCGTCTCCCACCAAGTCGAATCGGTGTCATCCGTATTCTCTCTTCACCTGAATGCCACAACAAATGATGAGGAGAGTAGGAATCGAACCTAAGTCATAAGCAAGTCTTTTTCCAACCATTCAACCAGTACGTCATTAACACCGAATTGTTTCCATACCAGTAAAAAGATTTATAAAATGACAAGTCGTTTTCCAACTTTTAGACTATCAGGAGTGGGGGCGGGAGAGGGGCGGGAGGGGGGGGGGGGGACACCGCCGCCAGTAGGGCGGGAAGCATGGCGGGGGGCGGGAGGGGGTTCACTGGCGTGGGGGGAGTGGGGGGGGGACACGTGGCAGCGATGTATTGGATGAGCATTTGAAGGCATTTAATTTATTAAAAAAAACAACAATCTATTATTTATCATTTGAAGGCCGGTTTTTTTTTAAAAAAAAAGAAATTAAATAAAAAAAATAAATAAAAAACATTACATAATTAAATTACTTAATAACCATTACACACTTAAACAACCATTACATAATCCTAATAATTCCTAAATTACTTATTAATCATAATTTTCTCCACTATGGAGAGTAGTTGTCCCCTTCTCCGGGGAAGGTGATGCACTCGGGTGAGACGGAACGTGAGCTATCTCGTCCATCAGATCTCGCATCTGAGGGGAAGTAATAGTACTCACGAGGAGGGGTAGGTCGGCTATAGTAGAGTTCCTCCTCCTCAATCTCCCTTAGGGCTTCCAAGTCCCCCTCAGTCAGGGAAGTCCCATGGTTGGGGGTGGGGGTAGCCTGCTGTTGGGGGATGAGGATGGGGGTAGTTTGCTATTGGGGGATGGGGGTGGGGGTAGTCTGGGTGTAGGGGACTGAAGCAGCCCAGGGGGTAGGGGGCGACAACGTTAGTCGCTCCATTTGTTGCTGGGCCATGACATAATCCATAGCCCAGACCAATTCCTCATCTGTCCAGTCATCATCGGCAGGAGGATGAGGAGGAATGGTTGGTTGTGCAGCAGCAGCAACAGGAGGGGGAGGTAACCAATGTTGTGGAGGAGGAGGAGGATAAATGGGAGGTTGTGGAGCAGTAGGAGGAGGAGATGAGGAGAATGGTAGTCTCCGGGGTGGCCCCGTCCCCTGGGATATCGGCGAGAGTACTGCCGGATATTAGACGGGCCAGCAGCTCCTGCTTGAAAACCGTCACCCATGTTATTCATTGCTTTAGGGAAGAGGAATAGTGTGACTGAGAATTTGGTAAGGTGTTGTATTTATAGGGTTAGAAGGGTGAAGCAGTGGGGGGGAAACTTTGAAATTCAGAGTTTCAAATTTAAAATTTCAAATTCAAAATTTCAAATTCAAACGTATGGGTGGGAAAAATTAATGTTTGTACTGTGTAGAGCAGTGGTGGGAAAATTTGAAATTCAAAGTTTCAAATTAAATATTAATTAAAATTTTATTACTTTAATATTAATTATTTTTTTATTAACTTAATATTAATTATTTTTTTATTAATTTAATATATTTTTCGGTTTATATTATTATTATTATTATTATTATAAAAAAAGAAAAAAAAAAGAAAAAAGAAATGCCAAGTGTCACTTCCCCCCACCTCTTCCCCCCCTTCCACTCCCCACAATTATTTTTCCTCCCCCCCACAAGGGCCCCACAAGTGCCACATGGCGCTTCATCCCCCTCTTTCCCCCCACCACTCCTTATAATCTTAACGGTCCAAGCCCCATGACTATGGGCCCCAATAGCCCAAATCTATTTACACACAAAATAATAATAATAATAATAACAATAATAATAATCGGCCATAATCACACAAACACATGCTCGCACTGATATTTTCTTCATTCAAAGGGTTTATATAAACAATAATAATCTCATTCATTGTCACTAAAAATCCTGCAAAAAATTCCCAATTCCCAACAAAAATCACCACCTCTTTATCCTTCTCCACCACCAATATTCAACATTATTATTATTCACAATATATAAAAACAATTCACTATATACACCTATGCCTCCTTACTCACAATAATAATAATAATAATCTTTCTACGTTCTTGATTCACACCCGCTCTTCCAAACCCACTGAATTAACACCCCATTTGATCAAGTTTTGATCTTTGTTAAAGGGTCTCTTCCAATTGTTGGTAATCTTGTTCTTGCTCTGTTTTTTTATATGTTGGTTTTCTTGATCCCTTATGTTGGTTGATTTGATTGATTTTAGATCCAATCATTGGTTAATGTTTGATTTATTAATTTGGAATTATATAAAGATTTATAGATGTGTATTGTTTGTACCATTTGTGTTGGTGATTTAATTTTCCAATTGTGCATATTAGTTTGTTCTTTATTATTAGAAATTAATCTTGATTATTTGTTTAGGTTATAGGATTGTATGATTGTCGGAAAATTGTCATATGGGTCGTATGAGGGTCAGTGTGAGGTGGTGTGGTAAAAATTATACAGTCCGTATGATGTGTTTGATTGACAAATAAAAAGAAATGACTGATGTGACACTGGTAAAGTAATACGGCCCATATGATCATTTTTCGCCCTAAAAAGAAATGACTTTTTAGCATAATAGAATCACTCTTTGATTATGATGACATGCATTTCATGTCCCATGAAAGTACAATGTAAATTACAACTTTCCCTTTTTGTTTTAAATCTAAAGTTACTTGCTTGTCAACTGTTATTGTACAGAATTGAACATGATGGGTCAAGATAATTCGAATGTCGAATCAAATTCAAGAAAACAACGACTCTTGAAAGATCAAGTTCGTTTAGTTAAAAGAAAAGATAATGATCGATTTGAAATCGTTCAGATTAAAGATTCTTTATCATTTGAAAAGGGATTCTTTGTTGTGATTCGGGCTTGCCAGATGTTAGCCCAGAAGAACGATGGAATCATATTGATCGGGTTGGCGGGTCCTTCGGGTGCTGGAAAAAGTGCGTTCACTGATAAAATACTTAGCTTCATGCCGAGTGTTGCAGTCATATCGATGGATAATTACAACGATGCCACTCGAGTAATTGATGGTAACTTTGATGGTAAGATGTTCACATCAGTGCTTAACTTTGAGTTTTCCATGTCAACGTTTAAAAAAACAAATGCGTATTATATTTTTTTTTTGTTTTCGAACAGATCCTCGCTTGACAGATTATGATACTTTGCTAAAAAACATTCTTGATTTGAAAGAAGGGAAGACAATTGAAGTCCCGATATATGATTTCAAGTCTAGTTGTCGCACAGGTTACAGGTTCGTATATCTTTTTTATTAAATTTTATGGCGTTTTTACTCCGTAACACACACTTTACGCGATGTTGTGTCTTTTCATAATGGTGTCAGGACACTTGAAGTCCCGAGCTCTCGAATTGTGATAATTGAGGGGATCTATGCGTTGAGTGAAAAGTTGAGGCCCTTGTTGGATCTTAGAGTATCCGTGACAGGTGGCGTTCATTTTGATCTTGTTAAACGGGTTTTAAGGGACATACAACGGGCTGGACAGGAACCTGAAGAAATCATATACCAGATTTCTGAAACGGTTTAATCTAAATTCTAATTCATTTATAGGTAGAAAGATGGTTCTATTTACAAGTTTTTAGTATATGTACTAATAAATTAACTAATTCATGCAGGTTTATCCAATGTATAAGGCATTCATAGAACCCGACCTCCAAACCGCTCATATAAAGATCGTTAACAAGTTTAATCCCTTTACAGGATTTCAAAATCCCACTTACATCCTGAAGGTTCATGCTTTCTTTTGTAATTTTATGATATTATCAACGGCGGATCTTGAACAAAAAACAAGGTAGGGCCAGACTCAATCTGGTAGGGCCGGGCTCAATACATAAAAAATTTTTGGTAAATTCTCGTCAAAATTTACACTACGAAGCGAAAAAGCTGGGTGGGCTGCGGCCTCGTCTGGCCCGTAGAAAGATCCGCCCATGGATATTATACTTTTTTGATATTCTTGATAATTAACCGCGATTTTTAACATATTAGTCATCAAGAAATGTGAGTGTTGAACAAGTCAAAGCCGCCATGTCAGAAGAATGTACGGAATCATTGGAGCAGATTTATGATATTTTTCTTTTGCCACCTGGTGAAGATCCGGAAACCTGCCAATCTTATTTGAGGATGCGAAACAGGGAAGGAAAATACAATCTTATGTTTGAGGTTTGCGTTTAGTCTATGTTTTCTTGAAATTTTTTTTATGTTTATGCATATTGCTTCTGGTCTTTAAGATTTTTGTTTCGTTTTACAATTCTAGGAATGGGTTACGGATCCTCCATTTATAATATCTCCAAGAATAAGTTTTGAAGTTAGTGTTCGGCTTCTTGGTGGTTTAATGGCATTAGGGTACACAATAGCATCCATTTTAAAAAGAAGTAGCCACGTGTTTAAATATGAAAACGTGTGCGTGAAAATCGACTGGTTGGAACAAGTTAACCGACGTTATGTTCAGGTAAAACACACCTTGACTTTGATTTTGACCTTTATAAGTCATGATTTTAACCTTTATAAGTCATGATTTTAACCTTTGTTTTATGTTTGTCTTGAGAAGGTGCTAGGAAGAGACCGATTAGGCGTTAGATGTGTTGCTGAGCGTCTGGGATTAGAAGGGTCGTATATTCCACGAACATATCTTGAACAAATGAAGCTCGAAAAGCTCTTGAATGAAGTCATGGTATAAAAGCTAAAATTTATTTATTTATTTATTTATTTAGTTTTTTTTTTTTTTTAATTTATAAATGTCTATTGCTTTAGGTGCTACCTGATGATCTAAAAACAAAACTAAGCATAGATGAGGAAATGATTTCAAGTCCTAAAGGTTCGATTACTCTACCGACAAGGGGAAAAAAATTTAATAAAAGGTATCATTTCTTAACGGTTTATTAACACTTGGAAAAACAATAAAATTTCTTGGCATTGTTTATGGTGACATATACTTTTATATCTGCAGTGGCCTATCACATTCATATTCAACTGCAAGTAAAGATTTGACTTCCATTAAAAGATTAATGGACACGAGTCAGGAACCAACACGCGCATTAGCAAGCGAGGTGATCTAGTTAAATCTTTTTAAGTGATTTTACACACCCAAGATTCTAGAAGGTCAATATGATTGACTGTTTGTTTGTTTTTATTGTCTTGTTAAGGGAGCAATTAGTCAACTTTCAGAACAGATTTCGACGTTGAATGATCGCATGGATGAATTTACATCTCGGATTGATGAACTGAATTCACAGTTCACTAGAGGGATGGATTACGGTAGTCAAAGTCAACAGAAAATAGACGCGTGTAATGGATCCAGTTCTGCATCAACTTCGTATTTCACTGGATCAGCAGTGCGCCATTCATCGTCGTCCACTCAGTTAGTCAAGGATTCTAATTTGGTAGAAGAGGTATTAATAATAATTATAATATAATGATGATAAAAATAATCTTTGAATTTTTTTTAAATAAAAAAATAAAAGTTTGTTTACTGTTTGAGTTGTTGAAACAGATAACAGGAATTGCAAGAAATCAACTGAAAATTATGCATCAACTTGACATTATGAATAACAATCTCCGTGGTAAGATGGACGAAAGATCACGCAAGGAAAGAGAAGTCAAGAAACGTCAAAGGTCAAAGCTTGATGGAGTTGTGGTTTCGTTACTGTTAGCGTTGGCCTGTGGCGGTGTTGGGATCTTCTTGTTTAAGGGGGTTTCACCAAGAAACTGATTCTTTTTATTCCTAACTCGCTCACCATTCGTATTTTTTTCATTATAAGTTGGAATTTTCATGAGGCAAAACAGTTGAATTGATTTACAGTTTTACAGACACCGAAATAACGGGATGTGATTCAGCAGTTCCTTTCTGAGATTTTTTTTGCCAAAGAAAGATGCTGCTTTTAACTTTCATGTGACTCTGTTTTGTAAATCAAGTCTTGACAAGATACTGTAGATTCTTTTTGAATTTTGGTGTCACAGCAAGAATAGCGTTGTTTCCTGTCGTGTATCATTGCGATGAACTTGAATTTAGTTTGTCTACGAGACGAGGAATGGTGAAATTGAATCAAACAGAGTCTGTATTTCTGTATGAAACTACAATCTGTATTTGATATATAGTCAATGTACAAACTTGGTGCACGAAGCTTCTGCGCGTGTGGGGCTATGGGGTGTCGGGCTAACTTTAGCCTGGCGTAGATATCCTTACCATGCGTTCCTCTAGCAAGTCTATTGGGCGTCATGAGGAAGATAAACCACAAGAGGTATAAGCGAGAATAAGTTAAAAGAGTAATCTTCGACGTAATTGTTTGGATTTCCTATATAAAATGAATGGTTACCATGGTTTGAAACATGACACTTAAAGTACAGTGTGTGTATTTGAGTCACTGGGTGTCACGTAGTAGGAGAGTCACTCACTATGCATTACAACCGGTAAGACTCTCCGGAGTGGGGGTGGGAGAGGGGCGGGAAGAGGGGGGGGGGGGGGGGGACCACCGCCGCAGAGGGGCGTGGAAGGGGGCGGGAGAGGGGGGGGGGGGTTTCACCGGCGTGGGGGGATTGGCTTGGACACGTGGCACAACGCGATTGGTCAGTTTTTTTTTTTTTTTTTAACTTTAACACAATATAATATTATTTCCTTCCCCCCCCCCTCTTCCCCCCTTCCACTCCCCACAATTATTTTCCCCCCATAAGGGTCCCACAAGTGCCACATGACGCTTCATCCCCCTCTTTCTAAGTGTGAAAGCGAGTGTTTTCTTAATATATTAATATAAATAAAAGAAAAAATACTGTGAAAACCGTTTATGCGACCAAAAAGTATTTTATTTTGGAAACAACTACGGTTTTCGTTAAAATTTGTGTTGAAATGTTCATAAAAAATAAACAAAAAAATGCATTTTTTATTAATAGAAATATTCTAATAAAAAATGGAAAATCAAATGACAATGTGGCATCATTTGGTTTGATGGCTTTAAATTAAAGGGAAAAGTGAATATGAGGTTGTTAGACATGTAACTTAAATGCGAAACCTATCAAAACAACGTTGTTTTGATTAAAAACAATTAAAAGTTTACTTCTTTTTAACTTTAAAAAGCTTAACTCAATTAATTTCTTTAAGAATTGTCTTTTTATTCCATATTTCTTAAAGAATTGCTTATTTCTATTCCAATTTATTTCTCATCAATTTTTCCTCACAAGAGTGAGTATAGTCACACACTCATGGCTTATGGACACTCACAGACTGACGCTCTGGTGTTCTAGTGATTAAGCTCGGTTACTTGGAAGAAAGAGGGAGAGTTGAAGGTCATTGGTCACGTACTGTCTGTGATTAAGCTCGGTTACTTTTGTGAGAGGAGGAAATGCGTGCCAATGTTCAAGCAACTTTAAGGTGACATGTCTTATGTCTATGAGCCCATCTCCATCGCTCACATAGCTCTAGATGTAGACGTCATTAACAATAAAAGATGTCAATGTGGTTAAAAATAAGATGTTGACAGTTTGACACAATCCACCCTAAAAAGTACAAATAATAAATGTATCAACAAGTGACCACCATATTTACACGAATCTAACTCATTTTACGCTGTGTTACAGAGTTTCATTTAAGAAGGAAAAAGAAATGATTGGGAAGAAGATTGAAATTTCTAACACGACAAGAAATGAAAGTAACAGTAAAATTTTGGTGTTTAGTGTTTTCCATGTGTGAAAGGTAACTCTACTTGTAGATACCTTGTACTCTTGTAGGCCCTCAAACACAAATACTTTATTCTTCTCAAGATTCTCTCTCTCTCTCTCACACACACTCACTCACTAAGTAACAAGAACAATGAAGAATCATGTTCATCATTTCATTCAATCATCAATATCAGCCACCTCCTCTAAGGTTTATACAATTTCCCATTTATTAATAGCCCTATTATTATGTCTCATGATCATCTGTTTTTTTTTTCAACAATTTGGGTGTATGCCTCCTATACTGATTGATGAATGCATCTAGACGTATTTCTGACTTATATTCTTTTTATTGACTAAAAAAATAAATGGTCAACTCCTTTATGTTCTTAAATCATACCCATCACTTTTTCTCAAATATTAAATTCATGTTTAAATTTTGTTTAAATTAATCTCCACCCTTTTATTTTACAATCTGATTCTGATCATTGTTTTTTTTTAAAATTTCTGAGTATTTATGTTAATTTTGACTTTAAGGTGTTTGACTTCAAAGTCAAAGTTCTTGTTAATTCCCAGAAAATGGATGATTAAAAATATAAAATTGAATAAAATTAAGAGATTATACTTATTTAGTTATTTTATGGTTGTATGAAACCCTATGCAGAATTTATATAAAATTGTTAAAAGTTTTTTAATAATGACATGGCTAACATACATACAGATTGGTTCATGCTCAAGAAACGCGCGAAATCTTAACGCGGTTAGATGGAACAGTACCAATGTTGCGACGGTTGATGATGAGGGGTATGTCGTATTCGACGCGTTACTGATTTCTTGCTCTCAATTTACATATATTATGTAACATTTAATATGGTTTATTTAGATATAAGGGGCATGGTATGTTGGCGCCTTTCACAGCCGGATGGCAGACTACCGATTCAAACCCATTGGTGATAGAGAAATCTGAGGTATTCTGTTAGTTTAATAGTTTGTTACCGTATAATCGTCACATTTTTATATTTTTTGCCTTTAATTCTTGTAGGGATCATATGTATATGATGTAAATGGGAAGAAGTATCTTGATGCTCTTGCAGGCTTGTGGTGCAATCCTTTAGGTCGATCTCATATTCCCGTTTTCAACGTCTTTGTAAAACAGTTGAAAAAATGATTATAATGAGTTACTTCGTATGATTTTGAGTTGTGGTTAGGTGGGAATGAGCCTCGTCTAATTGCTGCTGCAACCAAGCAACTAAATACCTTACCTTTTTACCATTCGTTCTGGAACCGTACTACGAAACCTTCTTTGGTATAATAAAATCGTTCATTAACAGACGTTTTAAATTAATTTTTGATGAGGATATACTTCTGTTATGATATGTTCGTACTTTTGGTTACAGGATCTTGCGCGAGAGCTTCTGGGAATGTTCACGTCAAATGAAATGGCTAAAGTCTTTTTCACAAACAGTGGGTCGGATGCAAATGATACTCAGGTTAAGTAATAATATGGGTTGATGATTTTAATGTTTGTAAGGAACACTATTTTCATATCAATGTCTATTTTATAGGTGAAGCTGGTTTGGTACTACAACAATGCGCTTGGAAGGCCGAACAAGAAGAAAATCATCGCTAGGACAAAATCGTAATTTAACATCCTTACAAGTAATTTCACATGTCTTATTGCATGCTTAACAAATTTATAATGTGAACTCTGTATTGTCACAGATACCATGGATCCACTCTCATATCAGCTAGTCTTTCAGGGTATGATGTGTATAGAAATCGTGTTCGTATATTAATGTTGACTTGTGAGGTCAACTTAAGTTCTAACTTCAAAACTGATATTATTAACAATACAAATTTAAAGATTAGCCACTTTGACCGTAAAAGTAAAAAGTGTAATTTTTTGGCATTTTTTTTTGTTTATAATTTTGTTTTCTTTCAGCCTCCCAGCGTTACATCAACATTTTGATCTGCCGACTCCATTTGTGTTGCACACAGATTGCCCCCACTATTGGCGATATCATCTTCCAGGTTCGATTATTTTCTTTTCTTTCTTGTTTATCATAAACATATAACTGTCAGAAAAGAATGTGATAAGCATAGTGTTTCAAGACATCTTTATCTCTAACTTTCTAATATGTTTAAAAATAATATGTTAGGTGAGACTGAAGAGGAGTTTTCGACTAGACTGGCTACCAATTTGGAGAACCTTATTCTCAAAGAAGGACCGGAGACGGTAAAGGCACTTAACATATTATTTAACAAAAAGGTCAATAATTAATTAGTTACATTTATACCTTTTTTTTGTTTGTTTTCAGATTGCTGCGTTTATCGCTGAACCAGTTATGGGAGCAGGAGGTGTGATACTTCCTCCTAAAACATACTTTGAGAAGGTTACGTTGACTTTTAAGTTGAACGGCATTTGACCCTATGCGCTATGTTCAATCGATTGCTCGTTTTAATATTTTTATTTCCTTTATTTCTTTTATTTGTGCAGATTCAAGCTGTTGTAAAAAAATATGACATTTTATTCATTGCTGACGAGGTACTTTCTATTTTACTAATTTCCCGCCTACATGACACCCTTCCGACTCAGTTTTGTATACATTTACAGGTAATCTGTGGCTTCGGAAGGCTTGGAACCATGTTTGGTTGTGATAAATACAACATTAAACCTGATCTTGTCACCATTGCTAAGGTATAAAAGGATTAAAATGTTTTAACTTCTAGAACCATCATACTTAGTTCACTTTATATTTAAATTTCCATTTTAATCATTCAAAAGGTTAACAGTAAATAATATTTTCAGGCGCTTTCTTCAGCGTATATGCCCATTGGTGCTGTTCTTGTGAGTCCTAAGGTTGCGGATGTCATATATTCTCAAAGCAATAAACTTGGTATTACACGAAAACTTACGAAACCATATTTTGTATATATATATATATATCTCCAACATTATCTTTATTCTTATATTTAATTTGTTCATATCATAATATCAGGTACATTTTCTCATGGATTCACGTATTCCGGGCACCCTGTAGCTTGTGCCGTTGCACTGGAAACACTCAAGATATACCAGTATGCTATTATTTGCCCCAATATTGAATAAACTAAAGTGAAAATCATAAAATCCATGATTTTAAAATCAACATGTTGAATTTTTCTAGAGAGCGAAATATTCTTGATCAAGTAAATCGTATCTCCCCAATGTTTCAAGACGGTGTAAAAGCTTTTTCCTCAAGTCCCATAGTTGGAGAGGTACTTAATTTCTAACCTTTTCATGTCATTTTCATTTGGTCAATACATTTACACTTTTGAGAACCAATATTATGCTTTTCAAATGTTTATAGATTCGTGGAACTGGATTGATTTCGGGGACAGAATTTACAGATAACAAGTCACCACACGAATTGTTCCCACCTGAATGGAGTAAGACTAATTTTAATTTAAGCATCATTAGCATTCAACTATATAAATCATTGCTGTAAAACCTTAAACAAAGTTTTTAATGATGTGTGAACTCAGAAATAGGTGCATACTTTGGAGCACAATGTGAGAAACATGGGATGTTGGTGCGTGTTGCTGGCGATAGTATAATGATGTCTCCGCCTTTCATTATGACATCAAATGAAGTTGACGAGGTGGGTTTTCGCTAACGTTTTGCATTAGATTGTTTGGAACTTAAGCCGGTTATTGAAATTTAATTTGCGGTATGTTTTTTTTTAATGTTTTTCTCAGTTGATAAGTAAATATGGGAAGGCACTGAAGGACACTGAAAGGAAGGTTGAAGAGCTCAAACATCAGCTGAAATAGAGCCTTTTGCAACACTTTGAGGTCAAAATGTGTCATGAAAAATGTTGAGCTTGAAACTAATAAATAAAAAGAATGCTTTTATGTACAAAATTGAAAATGTATTGTGTTGTGTTGCTTGTTGATATTTAGAAGGCTTTCTGGCTATTAAACATATCTACTAATATATATAAATGAAAGTAAAGTTGGGACACATGTCATCATATGGGAGCATAGTTTTTGTTTTTCCCGCTCATTTAATTTTATTCAAGCTCTCCTTATGCCACATAGCACATCTACTATTAAATTATTTTTTTCTCTCTCATGTGCATAGCACATGCACTTTCCCCCATGATTTTTAAACGTTAATAACTTTTTTAAATGTCATTTTTTTTGAAAAAAAATTGCACCAAATTAACGAGCGTTTTATTATCTTTCCAAAAAGTACCATAGTGCTATACAAAAAACGAAAAAAAAAACGAGCGTTTTATTATCTTTCTAAATCAAGAAGTAAACCATCTGTTGCAACCAAAGTCTGTTTACTGAGGTCTGTTCCAGAGCAGTGGGTCTGTTAAGGAGATGTGTCTGAAACAGCTGTTGCTTCAAACAGATGATGCTTCAACAGTTTGCTTGCAACAGTTGTTTGAAGCAAACTGTTGAAGCAACATCTGTTTTAGACAGATCTCCTTAACAGACCCACTGCTCTGGAACAGACCTTAGTAAATAGGCTTTGCTTACAACAGATGTTTGACTTCTTAATTTGATATTTAGTAAACAGACCTTAAAAATTATATAGTCTTCCCGTGCATCGCACGGGATTTCACCTAGTTATACTAAAAGAAAAGGGTACTTTAGTAACATTTTGCATTTTGGAAATCAAAGTTTTTGATCAAAGAGATTAAAGTTAACTTATAAGGATACAAGCAGTGGAACCTACCGGAACCGTTCATCATCCAATCACCGGTTGACACCTCATCTTCCCCAATGGGTACCCGTCGGAACCTGCTCTCTCTGCGCTGGTGTTCTCGTGAACCTGATCCCTTGCACCGTCTTTCAAGCTCAACGGTCACAAACACACACAATCAACCCTACCCGGACCGATAAGTATTATGCTCTACCCCCTACTCATGATTCCGGCGCCGGTGTTCTTGATATACCTGAGCGGTACACAAGCCCTACCCGATGTACACCAAACACCCTAAGGCTACCCGGTGTGGACTGACCCCCTTTGGCGCCCCCTCTATTTGTGGCCCTCTCATTGGCTGCAAAACATCTACCTCACCCTACATGTCAAATCTCACAATCACGCCTGTCATCCCACTCACATGACCCCCTTTGGAGTAGGGATGACAATGGGTTAGGTTTGGGACGGGTTTAGGTAATCCCAACACCAAAATCGATTAGATAATCTTGTCCCAAACCCATCAAGTTTCTATAAGGTAATTACCCATTGGTATCGGGTATACTTGCAGGTTTCGGGTAAGCCTGTGAATTTAAAAAAAAATACTCGTTGAATATACCCGACGCAAAACTCAGCGGGTTATTATTGGGTAAATATTAATTAATTACATTTGGATTTATAAGTATAAAAATATATCAAATAACAACAATGTATATAAATAAAACACCTAAATGTGTATAATGTAATATACTCAAATGCATAGATGACAAAATAGTGTATGCCAACAATTAATATATATCAAATATACATATATATCAAACACGTACACATTATCGGGTAAATAGTATATTATCAAATCCCAAACCCTAGAAAAAAAAACTAATCCGAAACACATGTAACACCGAAAAACTTATTTATTTAAAAAAAACCGCTCGGCGCTTTTTTTTTTATTTTTTTTGGCTCAAAACTCTTAAAAACATGTATATTACATACCAAAAAAATTTCAAATAAAAAAGTTTGGGAAGTAGGGTTTTCTAAAAAAAGTGGGTGTTCTCCCAATACTTAGCTTATATATATAATAAATTAATAAAATTGATTCGAGCCGAGCGAACATTTGCTCGTGCTTGACTCGTTTACAAACCAAACTGAACCGAGCGAAAAATAGAGTTCACATTTTTCAAGTATTTTCTAAGCGAGTTATGAGCGTCAAGCGATTTAAAAGCCCTATTTATATTGCTTATCAGAATCTTTATTTGACATGCCATTGGGCCTTTTGGAAAGGCCAACTCAAAATTAAAACCCAAATGCTTTCTTCTATTTATATATAAGTTCCCTCCTACAACCATAACACAACCCTTACGACGATTATTAGCTTAGGTACCAATTTCTTTTATTTTTCTTCTAATTTGTCGATTATTATTTGATCATCAGTGTGTTTTTTAAATAAATCATATTCACTGGAACTTTTGTTTGTAATTTATGGTTAAACCCATTAGGGTTACCAATTTGTCTGTGTGTACTCATCTATGTTGTTCATTAGGACACGCCAATATATAGAATTATTTAATGATTGCACTGCTTAAACGCAATGTTTTTTTTAGTTAGCGAGCCGAATAGTATAAAAATACAGTATTTAAAAAAACGGTCGAGGCGCACGCCTTGAGGCAGTCTGAGGCATCGCCTCAGGGGTTATCTTTTTTACGTGCGCCTCATAGGACTGAGGCGGTAAGAAAAGGTGCGCCTCAGGGGTTTTGAGGTATGCTTTTGATGTTTTAGACTTTTTTGTGACATTTCATGTTTTCTTTTATGTGTGGTTTTATGGTTTTGATGATGAAATTAGTTAGTGTTTTATTTTTTATAACATATATAATTTTTAAGTTCTTTTTTAATTTCGCCTCGAGGCTTACGCAAGGACGAAGAATTTAAAGGGCCAGGGGTGGCCCTGGCCCCCCCTGTTTTTTAGCGCGGTAGTAGAAATTTGCGATTTTCATAGGTAAATTGAGTCCGGGTTGAGTCCGGCCCCCTCCGATTCGAGAACCAAGCTTCGCCCCTGGGCTTACGCCTCCTGAGGGGAAGGGAAAACGTCTCGAGGCTCGTTTCCGTACTTTTAAACCTTGAATATAATCTTGATACCGGAAAGAATCAGTTTGATGTAAGTTGGTTTGTATTTGGTAAGTATTAAGTTTAATGTTTTGCAGGGAACAAAATGCATATAAGCGATCTCCCTGAAAGTATAATTGAAACCATACTCACAAAACTGCCATTGAGAGATGCTGTAAGAACAAGTGTGTTATCTAGTCAATGGAGGTACAAATGGACTACCCTTACAGAGCTGGAGTTTGATGATGAATGTGTATCAGGCCCTCATTATAGACCACTACTTGAAAAATTTGTCAATCAATTTCTTTTGCTTCATGATGGTCCTATTAATAAGTTCACTCTATCAAGCACGTGTTTGCGAAGATCCTCTTATGTAGATCAGTGGCTACTTTATTTATCAAGAAAAGGTGTTAAAGAATTGAGTTTTTAGGTCGGGCGAAGGTGATTGGCTTCAACCGTCTTGTCTTTTCGCTTGCAAAAACCTTATTAGTTTGGAGCTTGTTAGATGTGGGCTGGACCTGCCGCTATGTTTTAAAGGTTTTCCATATTTGAAGCATCTTAATCTTCAACAAGTTCTTATTGCCCGTAATGGTGTTGAAAATCTCATCTCGAGTTGCACGCTTCTTGAACGTCTGACTTTGTCATACTTTCATACTGCAACACTCACCATTCGTGCCCCAAATCTAAAGTATTTAACGCTAGAAGGTGAATTTAAGCATATATGTCTCGAGAACACTCCTATGTTAGTTGTCGTATCTGTTTCTATCAATTATATGATCGATTTTGGTCGAACTTCAAGTTGCAACTTCGATAAGTTGCTTGGTGGTGTACCATCCATTCAGAGGCTTACTGGTCGCAGTTTCTTTACAAAGGTTCGACTCTTAATTTGACTTCGGTTTGTAATTTTGTTGACTGATGTGCTGACTTTTTGTTCATTTCCAAGTATATGAGTATAGGTAACACTCTAGGGGAAATACAACCAACTTATCGACAGCTTAAGGTTATTGAATTATACGAAGTACGATTTGATGACATGAAAGATATAATGGTCATTCTTCGATTGATTTTAAGCGCCCCTAATCTTCAACTACTTCAACTTGAGGTGAGTTTCATACTTCATATATTATATTGTCATTAACGGTAACTATGCGATCCTGAATTCTAGTTATTTTCTAATGCAGGGTTCATCATCATCAGTGGCAAGTGATGCACTTGATTTGGATTTCTGGGATAAGAAATGCCTGCGTGATGCGACATTTGAACAACTTAAAGTAGTAAAGTTGACAAAAATATCAGGGCGACCACCCGAGATGAGGTTCATAGAGTTTTTGCTTGGAAATTCGCCGGTTCTTGAAGTTATGGACATCACCAGGTATGTGTATAAGATAAATGAAAATGAGGACATGTTTATGGAGATACTAGGGTTTGAACGGGCATCGGATGAAGTTGAATTTATATTTACTGAAGATTAAGCGTAAAAATATGGCGTTTTTTTCGTGTCTTGTTAACTTTTAATTAGATTTTTGCTGTGTAAACTTTTTTTACAGTAAACTGTTGATACGATCTGTTTCTTCAACGCGTATCTGCATTTCGAGTTGCAAATGTTCATATATTCAATGAATGTTTTGGCGACTGGATCGAACCAGAGACTGGCGACACCTGCAGTCCGGTTGTGCATATTAAATCTGTTAGAAAACAGCAAGAAATTTGAAAAGTGTTTCCAGTTATTTGAAAAGATTATACAACATTCCGAACAGACCCAAAACCATATATAATAACAGGACTTACAAACCCTTTAATTCGGTTTCTGTACAATCAGAATCATGAACCGATTTATTAAACCGTTTTCGTGATGCATTACCGCGGTCCAGAAAGCTCCATCGCCTGTGCAAGCAGCGAAGAGTCATCCGTAAGATCCGAATATCGTTCCGAATGCGAGAACTCGTTAGCCCGACCGCCATTAGCCTCGGCCCGCTGAGACGCTTCCCATTTTTCAGCTAGCCCGTCACCCTCTAGCATCCGGGCCACTTCAGACATCTTCGGTCTTTGGCCCGGTTGATACTGGGTACACAACAACGCGACTTGAACCATCTCCTCGAGCTCGATTCGATCATAGTTGGTTTTAAGATCCTTGTCTACCAACATATCGAGTTTATTCTCATGATGAATTTTCTTAACCCAATCAAGCATAGCGCCTTTTTGGTTCGCGGATTTCCCAAACTCTAGAGCACGTTGGCCCGTTATCAGTTCTAGTAGTAGAATCCCGAACCCAAACACATCGGTTTTTTCGGATGACTGGCCCGTTGAGAGGTACTCGGGAGCTATATGGCCCACAGTTCCCCGAACCGCGGTTGTAACATGTGAATCATGGTGGTCTAGAAGCTTAGCCAAGCCAAAATCACCCACTACAGCTTCACAGTAGTCATCTAGCAATATGTTTGCAGCCTTCACATCTCTATGTATTATTTTTGGGTCACATTGTTCATGTAGATAGAGTAAACCCGGGCCGCTCCCAATGCGATTCGCTTCCTCGTACCCCAATCGAGTGCGGGTTTGGCTGCACCAAAAACAATCATGGTCAGTTCTAGACCCAAGGTTGGGTGCAATCATAATTTCACTACAAAACTAATGACTTTCACCAATGATAACCGTCAAAGTGACATCAGGTGTTTATCGCCACCAAAGTGATGTAATAAAAAAAAAAGCACACCTTTAAGACGCGAAGCGACACTCCCATTTGACATGTAGGGATAAACCAAGAGCCTTTCTGATGATGTCATGCAAAAACCATATAGTCTAAGCAAGTTTCTATGCACTGCTAGGCTGATCATTTCAACTTCAGTCTGGAACTGGATCTCACCACCAACAGCGTTCCCGTCTTTAAGCCGCTTAACGGCTACAACCGTGCCATCGGATAGGATCCCTTTGTACACGATCCCGAACCCGCCCTTACCGAGTATGTTTTTACTTGTGAAGTTGCCTGTAGCAACTTGAAGTTCCCTAAACTGGAACCTCCTTAAGTTCCCCATGCACACTTCTTCCCTATATTGTTCTAAATATACAAAAACAAAACTTTACCACATGTAGCATATAGTTTTAATGAAAGTTAGGGGTGTAAATCAACCAATATAAACCCGAGCCTGACAAGGCTCGAGCTTGGAACGGTTCAAACTCTATTTTTAAAACTTGAACTCTGCACATCAGTAAATTATTTTCTTAAATAATTTATATATATTTATAATTGTATTACATGTATTTTAATTAAAAATTTTAAAGTGCGTTGCCCCAAGGGCGGGGAGATTATCACGGGGGGAGGGGCTATGAGGTGGCTGCAACTTATTGGTGGGTTTTTTTTTTTTTTTTTTAAATCTTCCACGCAAACAATAATAATAATAATCAAGATTCCTTTCACCCCCTTCCACTCCCCGCTCTATTTTTAGGTTTAAAAAATGGACCACACAGTGCTACATGACGCATCATGCCCCTCTTCCCCCAATAGTCTAAACGTACATCTTTTCCATAAACTTAGGGGCGTGGCCACCATTAAAAAATGTTTCCCTCTAGGGTATGTTTAAAGAGTGGTTATGTTTAGACACATCCTAACTTTTACAGTTTTACATGTAAATCATTTATATTATTTAGTAATTTTTATTATAGTTTTATATATAATAATGATTATCATCGTAATCATCGTCATACTCAGTTAATCTCACCTATAGCAAAGCTAAGGTAGGGTCTGAGGAGGGTAAGATGTAGACAGCCTTACCTCTACCCCTAAGAATAGAGAGGCTGCTTCCAGTGCGACCCCCGGCTCGATGTGGTTTGGTATCAAGCCTTGGACATAAGGCACAAAACACTTAGCAATCGGGACAAACCCGATCGGTGCATGTACCCCTTTGTCTTTTGGCTATCCACGCCAACACATGATGCATGATTAACCGTCCGTCGTTTTTAACGTTATTTTCACGAAATTAGTAAAGTAACGCTAAAACTAGTGCAACTTTACTTTTGCCCCCCAAGGGCCACACATATATACATTATATGCGCACACCGTAATGATTATATAAATATATATTAAAATAATATTATAAATAACAGGCTCCTTTAAGCTCAGATTGTTTCAAAGTTTTAGCAAGCCGATTTCCAGTAGTTCATGGGCGTCTTTGTTCTTTTGCACCGTAATGAAACTTTAATTAAACATTTAAAGTTTAAACTCACCATTGATATCAAAGAAAACTTGTTGGTTAAACCGTCTTCGCCACCAAAACGCAAACCCAAACCCGAAAAACAGCAAGCAGAAGCACCCGAGGCTGGTCCCAAAGGCGAGAGCCATCTTGCTAGTTTTAGGTGTGACTGATGGTTGTGACTCTGAGTGTAAACAAAAAGTGTGGGTCACAAATGCTTCTTTTTTGCAACATTTAAAGATATAAAATTGAATTGTACAAACATGTGGGCATATATATAGGCTTACTTTGTTGACTACCAATGGTTAGTGACATTGGGATGGGTGTTGTCCCATTGCAATCTTGCTCTTTCCCAGTAGCACATATTATTGGATTGCCCATAATACTGTTCATATGGTTGCAATAAGTTAGTAATAACTATGATTTTGACTTTTTAGGTCAAACATATATAATTCCTTTCCTTCATATTTAATTTGTTTCATTAGATATTTTTATAAAATTTGTTAAGACATTAAATTTGAACATATCTATTATAGATACATGTTATATGGTACTAAATTGGACCATATGTTTCTTTAATTTTGCAAATCAAATCTGGAATGTTTGACTAGAAAGAAAGTAAGAGTGCAGTCAAAAAAGAGATTAAACAGTTGTAAAAGGACAAGGAAGCTAGAACTCACTTGAATGTTTTAGCTTGAAACTTTGGAACAGGACCACTTAAATTATTATAGGACAAGTCCCTGCAAAAGGGTAAATCAGTCATTTATCACAAAAAGAAAAGGGTATTTCAGTCTTTTTATAAATCAAAGTTTTTGATAAAAGATATTAAAGTTTTTTTTTTAAAGACCAACAAATTAATCACGGGCTCCCGTGGAAATCCCTTTATTACGAATTCAGGGTACCCACAGGGGCACCCGGTCCTCCAGGTCCACTAATCCAGGGAAAACCCAACCACCCACCCACCCGTGTAAAGGCGCGACAGTGAATAATCGGTAAAATCTAGTATCCTTTAAGGCTCGAATTTGTGACCATTAGGTCCTAAGTCACCTATCATTAGCCCTTAATACCACTCTGCCAGAAGGTGGGTTAGTAAAAGATATTAAAGTTGGGTTAGTAAAAGATATTAAAGTTAACTTACAAGAATGTGAGTTGGGTCATGTTAGCCAAAGGCTGAGGAATTGGACCAGTGAGACTATTATTATTTAACCGCCTGTTACATTTCAAAAATACAAAACTTTAACATAATAATTAATAAAAGTAAAAAACAAATCATTACTCTTTGAATATAATAATTCGCTCGGCGAAAAGAAGGGTAAAACGGTAATTTCACATGCTTACAAGTACTGCAAGGTCTTGATATTGGCTAAAGAAGGTGGGATTGCACCAGTTAACATATTGTTGGAAAGATCAAGTGTTTGAAGCTTAGGTAATCTCCCAAGCTCAACTGGAAGTGGCCCCAAGATTCTGTTATTCTGTAGCAGCCTGCATTATATAGTTGTTACATATAGGTGAATAATATTTTATGTATGGTGGATAACTTAAAACCATAACTTTTTATACAAAAAGATTATAGTAAAAAAGATAATGATAATGATAAAACGTCAATAAGTATTCTAATATTCGAATAACGACTAATAGACAAACTTAAAGATTAAAAAAATAATAATAAATAATAACTGTAATAGATAATAAACTCGGCTAACACTTACACTGTCTGTAGGTTCGTTAAGTTACCGATGCTTGGCGAAAGGGAACCCGAAAGATTTTGGCTTGGACTTCCCCTACAATTCAATTAAAAAACAAATCAAGATTAAAAAAATATTATTTTTATTTAAAAAAAAAAACAAATTTTTTTTTTTTTTTTTTTTTTTTTTTTTTTTTTTTTTTGGGTTTCTTACAAGCCAATGACAAGTTTATCTGGAGAACAAGTGATCATAGTCCAACTACATGGATCAACAGCATCTGCATCCCAGTTTAAGACACTATGTGGATCATCTAAACCATTCTTTATGTTCATCAAAGCTTGAACTTCATAGTTGACACCAGCAGGAGAAAGTAAAGCATATGCATAGGTAAAGAAACTAACTAAACAGCAGAAAAGATATTGAAGCTTCATTGGAATGAATCAAGTACACAAGAAGATGAAACTGTTATATGGAGTAATGGAAAGAAGTGAGTAAGAAGGTAGTTATGAAGGAGCAAAATATTATTGTTATAGATGACACATCATCACATGGAAATGAGCTCAAAGATTGTTTGTGTCAGTAGGTTTAAGAAAAAGAGAGAGATAGTGGTATGAGAATGGAATTGTTATTGGTATTGGGACTATTGGTGCTAAAGTGAAAGTAAGACTCAGAATGGAGGGAACCAACATGCTCCCCACTTGTTTTAACAAAGAATGTATATATGTGATCATATGTGTGTGTGTATATATACAAAAAGTAATGTATTTGTATTTATATATTGGTATATGTCAACTGACAAATGGTTTATACTTTTATCAGTTCTTGGTTTCAAGTTTTTAGAATCTCTTTTTGTTGTGTAGCTTTTAGTTTTTTTTAAAAACAAGTTTTTATAGGAAAAGATGTGTTTATGAGTAGTAGTTTTTCCCTGTTTTATTAAGTTTGAAGGTTATAGAAGATTGAGTTAATTATGCAAATTGTTTATATAGTCTATGTTGTTTGGTTCTAGCTATATATATTTTTGAGTTTTAAGTTTAATATGTTTATAGTGTTTGAGTTAAATGATTTTTGTTTGTAAGATATTTGGGGGTCAAATATTAATTTCATTTTCCACTATCAAAATTTTATGTTCACGGGGACAACTAGTGTTATCTTTGTTATTGAGTGATACAGATTAAAAATATAAAAGATATATTTATAGACAAAACTAATTAAGATTATACCCTTCTAACTTAATCACCAAGTCAGACACTGGGCTGGATATCTTCTACACATTAACCACAAACGTGCATCGCTTTTTATACATTATAGTAATAGTGCCGCTCCACTAGTTGCACCTATGCTTTATTTTTATAAAACATAATATACGTAATAATTTGTGAGTTTCCATCTCGTATATTTGAAAAGTAGTAGTAGATCAAGTTTGTACCTTTCTAAATTCGTTTCAAATGAAATACTCATGATTATTATTTTAATGTAGTTTCTAATATATTTAATACATTAGTCTATAACATAAATAAATATCTATAATTTTTAGTACATTATAAAGCATTTTAGACGGACAATGTCTATTACAACTTTTGAAACATAGGGTACAAATGCTCTATGTAATAGTTTCTAATTTGCCCTCATTTAATAAACTTCTACTTACATAATAATAATAATAATACTTAAATATAATCAGTATTTAAGGGATTTCAAGTTAGATTGTGCTCTTCAAAAGAGTCTCGATCACGCCTGCTATATTGTGCGGACGAACCCACTAGTTATTAATAAAAATTAAGTAAGAAAATAAAGAGAAAAAGATTAAAATGTTGTTTGAGACATGCTTTTGGAAAAGAAAGGTTAATGTGCATATATATTGACACAAATTTAATTTAGGCGTATCTTTTGAGAAATAGTTGTTTTTTTACTTTAATCAAACTTTTTTCAATAAAATTGGATAACAATTCATAATATCTAAACCACATGATCAATGATACAATACTTTGAGTGAAAATAATAAATTAATATATAATTTCGGGGTGTGAATTTTTTACTTGAGATTAAAACATAACATAAAGCCAACTTAAATTTACAATTCACTTTTTTAGTTTAATTGAGATAAATGAGTTCAGATAAAACCTTAAACTTGTTAACCTCATGTCTAATCTAACCATTAACATGCAAAGACAACATGTTTAACAACTCTCATCCTGATCTCCTCGACAAAATAAGAAAAATTACGAATACACGACAGCCATGATCACATAAGTTGTTTGTAACAACAACAATAACAGTTTGTAAATTCAAATTGCTAATCATCTAGTGGGTCTAATTTATACGCAATTACGGGTACATATCATTTGATATACATCTGTTTGTATGCTATAATATTCAAGATAATGATTATTTTTTTTTGATTAGAGGGTAATTCATTCCAGGACAAAGAAAATTACATTAAGATAGCGGGCAGGCGGGCAACAAGCTGCGCCGCCACCCCTTTCTGGATAGCAAATCCTAATCTACTAAAAACATAACCATGTCCACCCGGAGCCGAGACACTACTGTGAATAACCCGCTGGACCCTGGTCAGGAAACGGGTAGCCTCCGGTGCCAATGAGCCAAAGGTATCAAAAGCCAAAGGTACAAAAACGTGTTGGTTCTCCTCGCAGGCTTTAGCATGTTTTTCTACCTTCTTTGCCTCTGCTTTCCGGACCGCTTGCCCTGCAACAAAGCCACTATCCCTCAACCCAACTAGGGGAGATACACCCGTCAGGTCAACACAAGCATGCTTCCCCCCGGCCCACCCAAAGACAAGGAGATCTGCTGGTCGTAGGGTGGATCTCCCTTCTGCTGGATCCGAGAGGAAGTTTACAGGGGCCTCCTTCTTGGCTGAGATCCCAGCCCGTCTTAAAATGTCCCACAGAATGTCTCGAACCCAATCATGCCGATATTTAAAACCGGGCAACTCCTTACAATGAACCGCGTGTTCCCCGTATTCATCCAGGCAGGCCTTACGGCACATCGGACAGATGTCATCCTCCTGGTACATTGGGATCATCAGACGATATTTAAGAATGGCCCTGTATTCAATAGGGGACATGCTTTGGCCTAAACCTTCGATCGGGATAACAGTTAGGAAATCTTGGGCGTGGGGGGTTTGCAGGCATTCAATAACTGCCCTCTGACGGGGGGACAGACCAAAAACTTCACCCAGGTTCTGAGCGATTTTGCCATAAAGGGCATTCGCCAAAGTTTTCTGAGGCTTTGGGGGGGGGGGGCGGTGTCCTTGTTAGAAAATCCCCCAATATCAAAACCTGGGAGATAGTCATTTAGCTTTTCGAGGGCCTGCACGTAGTCCAAGTCTGCGCCGAAAACCCCGCTATTTCGTAGGATGTGGTCTTGAAGGTTCCAGGACTGAGCTCGTGACGCCACAAACGCATACATGCCGACATCCTTCGCAGAGAGGAGCCCTAATCCTCCCACACGCATCGGCAAAGACGCCATCCGCCCTTGTAGGTCACCAAAGAAAGGCCCCCCACATACCACTCTGTCTTCAATGGCTTCCCGTAAACCCTTGTCAAAACATGATACTGCTTCATCCATCATGGAGGGTTGGCAGGTCCGTAACCCAAAAAGCAACTTAGCAACCCCCATACATGACCTGAGTAGGAGGAGTTCACTCTGGGGATCCCCAAGGCAGGGCAAGAGTTGCATGAGTTCAACAGCGCGCGATGCCCTCCGCCTTGCCAATCCGCGGATAAAATAAGGGTCACGGCTAACAGCCCCTCCAAGGAGCTTCACCCCTTTTTTCTGGCCTACCAATCCCGCTGGGAAAAAGCCCCTCCTGAAGTTTCACCCCATTACAAGACGGCCAAAAAACCTCTGTTTTCTTAATATTAAGCTGAAGCCCCAAGGATGGCCCCTTTAGCCGGATAATGTCTAAGGCTTTAGCAACTTCGGTGGCCTCACCAATAATCGTCCCATCGTCCAGGTACCACGCATGAAATGGGAGTTTACAAATTTCTAAAGGGTCCCCCTGCTGAACCCCCGTGGTGGCCCCTATACAGTCATTACCAACATACAACCTAGCTGGCTGGGCATATAGGAACTGGACCCATGAATAGATAGACGGGCAATGTTGATGGACCTCTCGAAGAAGGGCAGTGCGGTCGATCATATTAAAGGCGTTCGAAAAATCTACCGTGAGCATAGCCAAGGACCCGTCCGCATGGAAGGAGCTTAAGAACCTGTTCGCGCTGTGAAGCACCGCCTCCGCCCCATTGGGTGTTCCCACCCCAAATTGAAAGTCCCCAAGGTACTTAGCCATTTCCTTCCCAACCTTCCTCATAGCCACTTTAGAAACTAATTTGCGCCAAATGGCCCCTACGGCAATGGGCCGAATCCCGTTATCAGGTTTCAATAAAGGGGTGAGGGGGCCGAAGAAATAAATTCAGCTAGAACCCTTGGGCACAAACCCCTAGCCAAAGGTTGACGACTTCAGTAATAGCTGAGAGCAACCCCGTGGAAGTCACTGACCCTTCTCCAGTAAGAGCGTCTAGCAAATGTTGGGCCCTCAAACCGTCCCTCCCACAAGAAGTCCCTTTAGGGAAAGACCGGAGACATCCAAGCACACAATCCGTATCCACAATAAGGGCGGGCATGACGTCAGAGTTGGCGGGCAGGGACGGATGAGGCATCACCGGATGTTTGTCAATAAGGGCGTTCATGGTAGATTCCCCAAAAGGAGCAACCCCACTGGAACACAACACCTTGACAACAGCTGTGAAGTGACCATCCCTAACTTTTCTTAGGCATTGTTTGACATTGGGGCTCTCTTCAGAAGACTTAATCCCCCTTACACCCTGGGTAAAGAAAAACACCCTCCCCCGCACTATCAAAAAGGGAAGAAACCAAATTTGAAAACCCAGAACGTCTTTCCACAAGGAAAGCGCTTGCAGGATGCTACTACATTGTAAGGATTTCCTATTCCCAGACCTCCGCTCCTGCCTAGTGGACGGTTTGACCACCCGCAGAGTACACCTCGGCAATAAAAGCAATTTGACCCAACTTTCTACAGACCCTGGAGAGGCCACCACATTTCGTAAGGCACCTGTCAAAACTTGGGCGAACGCCAATCTACAGCTTGGTGGAATGATTATTTGAAATATAAGAATTAGTTTATCTTATTATTATTTTAATTTAAGAAAGAGAAAGCTGAATAAAACAAGTAGTTGTTTATGCTACGCCTATAAATGCTATGAAATATGCATCCAATATTAGGAATAGCAATTATTTGGATTATTTTTACTAGGGTTACGGTGGAAATAATTTAATTTATGAAAATTGTAGTTTAATTATTTCATGTGGCTTTCTGTCTTCCACTCAAAATCATGGTTTTATTTTTCTATATATTTTATAATTATAATTTTTAAAAAAGTGTAAATCTAGGTAGTATGATGTAATTCTAATAGATATTGAACCTTATGCGTCTCTTACTGATTCATAATTTTCTTTTCAATGTGTTAGTTTTTTACAATACCCAAATGTCTATTAACTTGACGTTGAAGTATCAAATCTTCAAATACTAACTTTCCCTAAATAGTTTGATAGTGATTGGGACCCACGTAAATATTTAGTTCTTAACAACACCATCACACGTCCTAAGGCATCCTTAGTTTAGGAGTGCAAGAACTCAATCTTTGTGATGGTGGGTTCAAATCAATTTTCCCTCTTCCATTTTTAAAGAAAAATTCCCAAATTGTGAGATTATACTTTGAGAGACATTGAGTACTTAAATTGTCCACGCCATATATGGGCCGGTGTTGGCAGCGTAGAGGAGCTTCACAACCCCTCTCACGGCCCACAATGTGCGGGTTAAGGTTGGAATTTCCAACAAATCGTAAAAAAAAAAAAAAAAAAAAAAAAAAAAGATTGTAGTATAAAACCTCCAAAGTTCAATAAAATTTATAAAGAATTTCAAAAATGAAAAAATAAATGTGGGTGGCACTATCCAACCCACTGTTTTGAGCGAAAACTCCCAACACCTAATACCGAAAGCGAAAATCTCTAATTGTAAGTACGGATACCGATACCGAACACCCTCGGTTCGGTATGAAATTGGTATTAGTTCGGTATTCGGTGCAATATGCACATCCCTACTTTAAACAACCTTATCTTAGTTTAATATTCTTATACATTTATCATATTTATTACTTCATGATTGTTAAAGAATAACAAAATATTATATAAATCTAATAGAGTTAACTAAATATAATCCTTAAAATGATTTCACATTTTAACGGCTTAAGTTATAATGAATCCATTTTTTATGATGCTCAACCTTGAACTTCAAGCGGATCAAACCATTAACTCTAATAGCTTTAACAATTAAACCCAACCCACGGCCCACCCCAAATGATTTCACATACATGTGAAACCTAAACACACGAAAGTGCATAAGATTTGAAACCTAAACACACGATTAAAATTTTAAAACTGATGTGATAAGTTACTTCATACTCAATTTGGTGTAAATTTATGTAAAAAACTTATAATAAATATAATATCTTAGGAAGGTTTTGTATTAAACTTTAACATATTAGTCAGTAAAGGAGACGTATTTGTCGTGTTTTAGTGATGGAGACCCCGACCCGGTTGATAGAAATGACTGAAAGGGGTCAGAATCTCGAGGTAGGCCTGCCTCTCTATGCTATTTTTTTGTGATCCAACAACATTCTCTTTTCCTTTTTATCTTTGCATATTCAATACCCGTTTTTCTTCAAGAAAAAAAAAAACGTTGTGGATTCATACACCCCTACTTTAGGATTCATACACCCTGGCCCACACCTATCACCAATAACACATATTCAGAATGTGACGTCATACACCCTAAATATGATGTCACGGGGTGTATGAATCCTAGAACCCCAAAAAAAATGTTTACTTATGGAAGTTCGTCTTTAGGGGATGGGTACTATACTGAAAAAAAAAAGTTTCACTTTACTGATTTCTATCAATCCTGCACTGCCACATCACTTCACTGATTCACTTTATTGAAACAGTTTTTTGAAGGCAACACTTCACTGATTCTTTACCCAATAATCAATTATTTTAACCCATAATAATAATATTAATAATAATAATAATTAACACCATTCACATTTCACACCTCTTTCTTCTTCTACATTCTTTGTGTTGGGAATCATGGTATCGTATACACAGCGGAAGCGGTTTATATATTTAACGAAAACGGATTATATTTACTATATATTATATATAATGGCCGATTAATATATATAAATTATTAGTTAATTTTATTAATCCGATTATTAAAATATTGCCAATCAGAATCTCAGTTAAACGCGTATAAAACAAATAAATAATAAAACAACCATAGGGGGTTTAGTAATCAACCTTTGACGACTACACCGGAATTGTAACACGCGGGTTACAACGAATCCTCGCTAGTAGGAAGTTCACACCGTGCACGAACCAACCGGGAAGCAACACTTGCAAGAAGGAAGGTGGTGGTTGGTGGTGGTTGATCGCCGGACCAAAGAAGAATCGGCGACGGCCCTTCTTCTTCTTGAGGTGGCGGGCCGCAGGTTAGAGAGGAGGCAAGAGGAGTTTGTTTTGATGAAAGGTGCGATTAGGGTTTACTCCTTAACCCTCCTTTTATAAAACAATAACTTACATTAAGCCCCCTTGTTAAATATCTTAATACTCCTTAATATTAATCTTATTAATATTAAGTCCCTCAAGTCCAAAACAATTATTATTTCATAAATAATAATCAATCTAATCATGAACTTATCTGATTCGTGTACCAACGTGTAACTCTTCGGATCGTACGGGTCGGGTTACATTGACCTTGACTTTTAATTACATCGAACATCCTATATATCCAACACTAACTTCATGTCCCTCATATCTCTATGGCTTATTAAGTTTTATGTGAGATAAATACACCACATTTGTTATTTATAATTTATATATTTATATTTATATTTATATTTATATAAAGTAATATAACATTAAACAGCACTTCTTTTATTAGTGGTGTCATTTTCAATTAGTGGATTTACAAGTTGATGTTTCTAACACTTCTGATAATTCTTTTAACACCAATAAATTACATAAAATTTCATATTAGACCAAACAAAATGCTTATGGGTAGAACCGGGACATGGAGAGATGCGCGGCAATAAGGCTAAGGTGGAGGTGATGTGGCGCCAGATGCAAGAACAAATGGCAACAATAGCAGGATCTCCATTGTAACACCCCAACCGATGGCGGAATCATCGAGGTGTCACGTAGTGACGATTGTTCAAAAGCACATGGTACTAAAATGTAAATATATTATTGAATAATTTAAATTGTCTTACATAGATGAAATGGAAAAAAAATACAAAAGTCTGAACGAAACATGAAATTTGAAATAACTTATTAAAAGCAAGCACTAAAATCCAATGCTATGGAACTAAGATCAAACTGCACCTGAAACATGTACAAAATAGGTTTTGTCAACATATGAAATGTTGATGAGCATTCCTAGTTTTAATACATATAGTAAGTTGGAAAAAGGTATACAATTCAAGTGCAAAGCTACAGTGCAATTATGTAAACAATGTATCATACAAATGAACGAAATCAATCCTGTGACTGTATAATGTACTAAATGAACGGCGGTGTGTACTTATCCACTAAATGGATAATAACTTAACAATGACCACGGATTCTCGATGAAAAAGGGGGAGAATCAACCTAGGCGGGTTGTCAATCCAACAGCGCTATCCAATGTTAAGGTCGGCTTGTACAATGTTAATGATTTCACTAAGTACAAATGTATTCTACATGTAATGTCTAAGCATAAAGCATGTTTGTAAGCAAATGCACATAGTACTAGAATTGTATTGTAAAAATGTGAATTTGTATTTGTAATTTTTATAAGTGTACATGTAACACCTCAAAAATGAATAAAGACAAAAAGGGGATAGGAAATAGTCACATTCGCCAAATGACTAGATGACTAAGCGAGCGTGAAAATGCGAGCAATCCAAAGGTTCAACAACGAAACTAGTCCAATTTAGAAGAAAAGAAACCGAATAGAAAAAAAAAATATCAAGCTTCCAATTCGCCAATTACAAGAGCTTATAATCAAAGCTTCAAATGTAGAAGTAATATACTCTAGAAGAAAGGTATGAGGGAGAGTTTATCGAATTGAAACAATTGAATTAGAGGTGCAAAGTGTAATGGGTCATAGGTGGGTTTTTATACTAGTTTTGGATTCAATTAGCCATTAAAATTGGTCAACACCATAAAGTAAGGTTTTATGATGAATTGAATATTTGACTAGGACTTTGACTGTTTGACTAAGACTTTGACTAGGACATTGACTAGGACTTTGACTGCGACTTTGACTGGGACTTTGACTGAGACTGTCTTAGCGGACCGCGAGGGCTAAAAAAATAATTTTTCTAATTTAATCAATTTTAAGTTATAGACTTGTTTTCTTCTGTTTCTAAGTTGTTTTAGGACCGAAAATTAAGGGCTTTGAGTATCAAGGTCTGAAACATACGTGCTCGGGTGTAGATGTGAGTATAAAACGTGCATACTTTTACTTATAAGAATTATAAGTTTTATTAAATTGTGAATTTTGGTCCTATTTAAATACGAGGGTTAAAAATAAAAATTTTGAAATAGTTGAGGAACCAATTATGCACATTTATGAAAAGTGAAGGGTGCAGGTTGTCACATCCATAGTCAATCCTATATATGAGAAAACACAAAGAAGACATGACTTCAGGGAGTAGAGGATTTGGACGTCGAGCAGCAGGATGCGGGAGGCGCGCTTATTTGTGGCTTTGGCACAGGAAAGCGCACGGGGAAGAGAAAGAGGCATTCCGTCCATGAATAAGCATGTGAATGTTAAGTATTAAAGTGATCCAATACGTACTTCAACTTAAATGTTATACACCTTACTTACACAAAAGAAATTTAACTTTTAAAAGGCTTAATAATTTGGTCAAGACATAAAAACCTAAAGGCATCTCCAAACCCACAACTTTAATCATTATTTTGAACCCTCTTTATGTAGACCATAATCCGTCTCTCATGTTCATAGTTATTTAAACAAATAATGAAAATAAATAACCCCAACTATTGAGTATTGGCCAATAACAGTCCCAACTACGAAAATTACCAATAGTTGTCCCAACTTTCGCCATATTGGAATATAATGGACCTAAACTAACGGAGGTCTAACTCCGTTAGTGTGATGCTGACGTGGCATCCTATGTGGCAAAATGATCCTACATGTCATCCTACGTGGCATCCGACGTCAGCATCACACTAACGGAGTTAGACCTCTGTTAGTTTGGGTCCATTATATTCCAATATGTCGAAAGTTGGGACCACTATTGGTATTTTTCGTAGTAGGGACTGTTATTGGCCAATAGTCAATAGTTAAGATTATTTATTTTCATTATTTCTTATTTAAATACAATAACAAATATATATATCCATTATTTACTCAACCATGTATTGTAAAAAAATCTGGATTTTGGTATCCAAAACATAACCTAAATATTAAGGTAGCACGTAATGTTTTTAAATGGGAGTGTATATCTAAAATGTCAACTAAATTGAAAACTTATCATTAATGTAAACTCTCTGATATTAAGTCAAAAAAAAATATTTGATAATTAACAAAAATCTGTCTAACCTCAAGATATTCGATTATGTGTTGTCATGATATATATACACTACAGTAGATGGGGCTTTAGTCGCCGCTAAAGTTCATTCTTTAGCGGCGACGGGACCTTTAGCGGCAACTGTCGCCGCTAAAGCTCTCGTCAGTAAAAAACGTGGCTAATGCCCCTAGTCGCCGTTAAAGGGTCGTCGCTAATGCCTATTTTCCACGTGGCAATATATATATATTATATATATATATATTATATATATTTGCCACGTAGCAAAAAAACTGTGCATTCTGGGAAAGACCTTTAGCGACGACTTGTCAAGAAAATAAGCTTTCAATTCGTCTTGAATATGAGATGAAAATTGGGGCTTCTTGTGCAAAGGTGATAGACTAATAGAGTAGAGGGTGTGGTAGTGTTTAATCGAAGTGGAATGGTCGATTTAGATGTGCAATGATAATGGATCACATAAGTGGGTTTTTTATACTAGTTTGTGATGAATTTTTGACATGAAAACCCTTAAATGGAGAATTGACCATTAGTGAACCTTATGGTCTTTAGTCTTCATCATAAAGATGTGTTTTGACTCGAATTAAAGATCACATTAGACCATGGACTAAAAGTGACATGTTTGATTGGGACTTTGACTGTATTTCTCCGCTTTCCGCAGAGAGGTTTACCATTCTTTCCGCGGCCGCAAGAGCTAAAAAAAATCAATTTTCCTAATTTAATCATTTTAAGTTTCGGACTTATTTCCTTCGGTTTCTAAGTTGTTTTAGGACCGAAAATTAAGGGTTTTGAGTATCAAGGTCTGAAACATACGTGCTCGGGTGTAGATGTGAGTATAAAGCGCGCATACTTTTATTTATAAAAATTATAAGTTTTATTAAATTGTGACTTTTGGTCCTATTAAAATACAAGGGTTAAAAATGAAAATTTTGAGATAGTTGAGGGACTAATTATGCATATTTATGAAAAGTGAAGGGTGCGAGTTGTCACATTATACGTATCATATCAAGTTTCTTTAAATTGTCTTAACTCAACACCAAACACTGATTGTGGAATTTCTATACCTCGTGGTTGATATGGTCCTCTAAGTATGTATGCCCTTCTGATTTCATCTCGCTGATTAACGTTATATGACGAAATCGGTTTCCTATCGGCAGGATCCGTAGGAAGAGTATCCAAGTCAACGAATTCATGAGTTTTTGAAGATGGTTCTCTACTTTTCCTTCTAAGAAACCGTTCATAATAATATTGCTCATCTAAACAGAACCAAAGTTACAATATAAAAACCCAAAACAAAACCAAAATTACAATATAAAAACCCATAATAATATTGTTCATCTAGTCATCTAATAATTTTCACATAATCACATTTACCTAATTACCTTTTGGAGTTTTGTTGGATTTGTTCAATTGTTTGTGAATTGTGACGGGTCAACGTCAGATGTTCCTTTCTTTGCTTAGCGATCGCCGATCAGAAGCAGGGAGGGAGGGAGACGAACAACTTTTTTTTGTGTGTTTCTTTGTTTAGTGTTCTTCTGGCTTTAGGTTTATTATTATTTTTTCATTTTAATCAATATTAAAACACATATCGGCTTATTATAAACTTTGGGCTTGGGCTCATTTTTTATATTGGGCTACTAACTAATAAAATGGGCTAACTCTTAACATATAATTATATTTTTTTTCTTAAGGTCGGTTTCAAAAGTCCAAGGGGTGCGACTGAAAAATTTCATGAGGTGCGGACGGGATTAACGCGCATATATAACACTAAATTTTTTTTTCAAGGTGAGCGCCCGGCCGCCCGCACCCTTTGGGATTGGTGTAAGTCCGCCCATGGTTGCTTGAAAATGATCCTCAAAATTGAATAAGTGATTTAACAATCGTAGCAATATGTACTCGGTAGCAACTTTGTAGTGTAATAGCACATCAGGCTACGTAAGCAACTGATGTGTGGCAGCATCTTGGATTTGAAACTTCGGTAGCCACAAAATTGCAACCAAGGGTGTTTTTGAACGGTTTCACACGGTTGTAATTGTTGTGACAACAATTATAATACTAACAGTTAAGCTACTGATGACGCGGGTAGCCCAAGGCAAAAAGGTTAACAAACCATCACAAACATATGCTTGAAGTGTTGAAACCTACAAAGGTTCAAATGACGAAGAAGCACAGATCAAAAGATGACCTGTCTTGTCACCTTTTCCTCGGCCAGCTCAAAGCAACTGCCGTGTAGACATTGCACAGCTCGGACCGCAGGTCCAAAGCCATCACCGGCTTAAAGTGGCTTGTCCTCTTGTTGCATCATGGTCCAAGATAATATGTCTTCCTAAATTAGAAGATACCTCCTCTATATAATCAAGATCAATCCCACATATCTGATCCATCCCTAATTATTCTCTCTTACACTCATCTTCTATTCTTTTGGTCACACACACGTGAGGAGTCTATCTCCATCACACGAACACATCACTCAAGTCTTAGAATATCAATTCTGGTATTGAGTAACACTCAGACCAGAATTCTAACACTTTAAAACAATATTATCTTGAACCTCCTTCTACGTTTTGCAACGTAGGAGGACACCACGACCTGCGTTAGGCAGATCGAAACCTTAAACCCTTTAACCCTTCCTGTGACTCAGAAATAACGTTAGGCTATTATTTGTTGTAGCAACAAGTTGGCGCCACCGTGGGGCTACGCCATTGTTTCCTTAAAATATCAATCGTGTAGCTCCAACTGTGACAACCGGTAAAATTCGAGAATTGGTAGGAGACTATAAGATATTACTCATGGGGGTATGTTTAATTTCGATTAGAAACCGTTTAGAGAAATAATAGTAGAATTAGTGGTGGGTCATAATAAGAGTCTCGAATGTTCTAAGTTTGATGGTTTCGGAACAAGGACTCTATGCAGTAGGAAACTCGACATTAATAATTTTAGTTGGACGTGTACGATTCACTAGGAAAAGGGGCATGAGTGGTAAAATGGGTAAAAACCTTGAGTTATTGTTATGGAAAAATAATTGTAAGGTGAAAGGAGAATGTATTATGTTTAGATTTTTATAAAAAAAAATATATAATACCAAACCCCCCACCCTAGGTCGCCGCCCTCCCCAATCAAAGAGCTTTAATTAACTAAATAATTATTATTATTATTATTATCATTATTATTATTATTATTATTATTATTAAATAAACCCACCCAACCCATTATAAATACCCTCTTTCCCATACATCTACCACACACGCATAACCTTACACATTCCACTCTCTCTCTCTCTCTCTCTCTCTCTCTCTCTAACCGTAACCCTCCCTCCCTCCCTCTCTCTCTCTCTCTAAATTGTTATGTTTTGATTATTCTTTCAAGAATCATATATGTTTTTATCAAATCTTTCAAGAACCCAAGAGTTTAGAGCAAGAAAACATTGATTTCCAAGGAGTTTAAAGGTTAGTTCTTAAACACAAAGATTTTTTTTAAAAGTTTTTATTATTTTGGTTTTGATTTAAGATTCACCAAACCTTCAAAGATTTTTGGGTAAAAAGTGGTAAAACAAGTAAAAAGAAAAGAGAGAAATGGAAAAGATGATGTAAATATGTATGCATGTGTGTCGTATATGTATATATATATGTATATATATGTTTCGCATATATATATATATATATATATGCATAAATATGAATCAATACTATGAATATGTATGTGAAATAGGATGCTTTGTTTAATAAAAATGTTGGAAATGGTTAGATCCATGGATTTTATGGACATGCAAAGGAGTTTATGATAAGACTTTAAATCTGAATTTAAAGAATGATTAGTGACCTTGGATGATTTAGATTGTTAGCACTAGGATGAATATAGTAAAAAGTGGACTATTGAAACAATGGGTTAGCATTTAGCTAAGATTTTTGTTAAGAAATGGACAATAAAACACCTAACTTTCAGATCTGAATATTAATAAGTATTAGTGGTTTTCATGAACCACAGATCCTTGAGTAAAACAAGTATAAGTAGGAACTACATGCTTGGGAGGTCTTGCATGTACGATCATGACACGTATTGAGGCTTAAAACGCCAAACTATGGACCCAGAATGTAAGAATGTTAAATCTAAGTTAGAACAGGTCCACATAGGCTTTATGAGTGTAAAAATAAAGGTGATAAAGTGAAAATGAGTTATCTAGGTTAAAACTCTAAAATTATTGGGATATAATGCGTAGAAACATAAGATTTCGACAATTTACGCCTTTTAGGACACTTAAATTCAGGGATGATATAAAATAGCTTGTTTAGAGTCAAAATAGGTATAAAAGTCATTATTTAATGTACAATATATGTTTACCTTAACAACAAATGATTTCAACACAAAACTATGTCGCAGAAATCGCCGGAATGCGAGTTTTGGGGCATAGACTAGTCTCAACTTATGGATAAACATAGGACAACAAATTAGACCTTTTAGTTAAGTTGCATGAGTAATCTAAGAGATAACTAGAACTCATAAGGTCAAACTAAGTTAACTTGAGGAACCAAAAAGACTCTAGGCATGAGAATCGTTGGATATTAAGTAATATGTGTTTGGAGGAAAAGAACGTAATGTATCTACATTAGAAACATAATAAGATGTTGAACACAAACAGAAGCGTTTTATGAATGAGTAAATATGAGGGAAAGAACTCAAGGAAATAAGGATATATTGAAATATATGGTCACTCGAAACCTAAAAGAATTTATCAACATTAAATCACCAATGGGATATCTGGGTGGAAAATGAATGGAACAAGGGATTATTGAAAAACTGAGTAAAGGAAGGTTGGTGAAATGTTTGACTAAATTTAGGAAATTTGCTAAACAACCCTATAAATATTTAAGGCTAGTTTGGTAAAGGAGCACGTGACAGATTCGGGAAATATTGTGATTACAGCTTTAAGGTGAGTTCACGGCCCCATTTCTTTTTAAATGTTTTTGAATGTTTTATAAATCGGGGGATTAACATGCTTATATGATACGATAGACTATAATTATTGAATATTTGATGCCCTTTGGTTTGTGTACCGGTGCTACGTGTCACAGCGTATCACTAGTGACAACGGCAGGTTGCACTCACCCTCCCCGCACATCTTAACCGTTAGCCTTCAGAAAAGGTCGTTGTTTATGTTGTAGTACTATTGGGTTGACGCCCCCATTTTCATGATCAAGGTATTGTACCGATTGTCATGGGATCTGATTGAAAAATGAATGTAAACATCAAAAAGTCCCTATTGGATAAGAACGACACCCCGGGAAACAAAGTTATGGATTGGTTAAGAGCCTTTGGCTACATCATACTTGTAGGACCTTGCTAGTCCACTTGCTTCTCTATTTATTTCTATTCGATCATATGTTTTTACTAAACTTGAAAGTTTATTATTACTCATAAACCTGTGAGCTCGCCAACATTTTGTTGATGTTTTTAAGCATGTTTTTCAGGTACGGATAAATGAAGCTCTCGGGAGAGTGGGTTTAGCAGGCACTACGTGTGGACATGTTGAATGGGACCTTAAACTATAAAACTATGTTTTACTATCTTTTATTTAAATAAATTGTAAAACACTACTTATGAAATTTCGCTCCATCTTGGCTATGACATATTTTTTAAAACTTTATTAGACCAAAAGCTTAAATGTGTTGGGCTAGAGGGTGGTTGCAAGATGTCCATGCGTATACTCAAGTGATTTGCTAAACTTTATGGTAACAACTTCCGTTACCTCGTGACTAGCTTTCCGCTGCGCACTGTTGTCACACCACGTCTAAGGCGGAAACACGTGGCGCGACGGTTCAAAAGTATTAAGCCAAGATTAATGCAAACCACAATAGTAATTAGAAAAACGGGCATTTATTCAATGCTAATAATCATGTCAAATTATCCATACATAATTATAAATTGTTTTTGAAATTGATAAGGAGGCTCCTCCTTTTATCCCTAAGTCCATGGATTAAAGAGATGAGACCCTCTTATGACATTCCCAACGCCCAACTTGGAGATATCCCCGACCCTGCTCGCCATGCTAGCTTCCATCAATCAATTACCTGAAAGATATGTTTGAAAATCGTCAATATATAAATATTGGTGAGTTCACAGGTTTTAATTTAATAAGTCTTTATAAAGTGGGAATATCCTTGTTATGACATTTATAGGAGTTGCAAAGTCCTACAATTTACTTGAGCCTATAACCAAACCAAGACAATTATTAATGCCCCCGCCCAAGTCGTTACTCGGTATTCCTACGACTTTATTTCAGAATAAGTGCACCCAGGCATACGCCGATGCATAATCGACGCTATCGATTAGGGGTGGGCCTTGTCAGGCACCAATAGTACTATCCAAATATCCCTTTGGTTTCTCATTCCTGAATAAATGATTATAGTGGGGAGGTCTCAACCCGAGTGGCGATCTTTTACTCAAGTATCCAACCCGTCATACAATCCCAACATATCTTTCCCCCGTAAAAACGTTAAATAGTTTAGAAATGGGGCCGTGAGACTCACCTGTAACTGTGCTTGGCTCAAAGAAAATAGTAAAGTTTGTGATCCCGTACCTACAAAGGTTCTAGGCGTATAAGTCACTTACACCTATGGTGTATGTGCCTTGGCAAGTTGTACACCCAACTTCCCGACCACGTCTTTATCCCAATTCCCGTTTAATAGTTTTCGTATCCTAGGTTCAATGGCGATGGATTACCCTTTCCTTACAAGTCATATATTATTCTTATAAATATTCTTTATGACTTGTACAACATTATACTTGACACGACTCCACCCAACGTATAATTATTTTCCCATTCAAATAATTATACTTAGGATCCTTTTCGCTCAATATAAAGTGTTTTCTTATTAACCGACCCGACTTACTTTGCCACATATTTATTTTCCCATTTAAATAAATATGCTAAGTCTTTGTCGTTTGGTAACATAATCTTAACGCTCGACTAGACTTACCACACCGTACATTCATTTTCCCATTTAAATAAATGTACTAGGATCTTTGTCGGTATTCACGCGTTCGTAGATATATCTCACCTACTCGTCTCGGTTTTCCTTCTCGTATATCTATTTTCCCATTTAAATAGATATACTAGAATTTCGTCGGAAACGAGTATATGTACATATATCGTCGCGTGGATACTACTTGTTAAGTTCATGTGTCGTTTAGCGTTTTTAGTTTGTTACGTTATGTTTCTCCTTTCCCACGAATATTGTTACTACACTTAGGAAAGTGTTACGCACGTTTCACCCTTGTTATATATATTTTATTTCCGTAAAATATATATGTATCTTTTTATCTCGACGTAATAAGTCCGTTTACGTTGGTTCGTGTAACTAAGTTCGTTAGTTAGCGTTTTTCATATTTATTCCCGTTGCGCGTTCTTATGGAAGTATTGTTCCAACTTCCGATTCCGAACGTTTATTTCTCGGAAAAATATATTATGTACGTTTTAGTCCGACACGTCCAACTTGTTACCAAAAATGTTTCCGATACTTTTATATTCCCATTTATATAAAAGTATCTTATTTTTGTACAAGTCTTCCCAAGTATTTATTTTATACAATCTTACTTTATAAAATACTCGCGCTTACTCCATTTATTTTTATAAAACGTCCATTTTATAAAAATATACTTTTTACTTAAAATGCCCAAGTAGGCTACTATTATTTACCAAATCAACCTTGTAAGTCATTACTTACACTTTTTGACACCGACATTTCCATCATTGTGTTTTTGGTCCAATAATTTTCTAAAATATTTATTTTAGTCCATTGGCTTCCAATGTTGTCATATTAATCCTTTAACTTACACTTGTAGCATTTTTCACTAAATCTTTCAAGGTTAATATTTTTCTTCCACTTTAGTGGACTTTGAAGAATCATTTTCACCATGTTTAGTTGTTTTTACTTCTTTATACTTCTAATGCTCTTCTAATCCATTCTAGGTATCATTAACATGTTTATTTCATATCTTTATCCAAAACATCCAACTTTCACTCATCTAAGTGAGTGGACTTTGAAGAACTAACTTTTCCATCTATGGCTTTCTAACCCATTTTAATACTTTTATGACCTTATTATATCATCCTAAGATGATTAAACCACTTTTCATCTTATTCAAGTCCTTTTCCAAAATTTAGCTTTTCTCATCTTCCAACATACAAGTATGTTCTTATTATTACACTTTCTTCAAAATACCACTTTTATTAATAATAATCTAAGATTTCATCATATTATTATTCTTCCATCTTCATTTTTAATCAAAACCCATTACTTCTATAAAACTCATTTTTATTACCCACATTGTACAACTTGCATTCATAGCACAAAAATATGACATTTTAATTAATAAAACAATGCAAGACTTACAACTAGCTCAAGGCTAGGGAAGACAAAATCTTGGATTTTGGATGTGGTTTAGTGTGTTCTTCCAAGTGGGTTATGCTCCAAGCTCTTAAACACACAAGAAGGGGTTTGATTTAGGATGAACTAGAGGTGATTTGAAGTAGTAAAAATTGAATGAGAGGTGTTGGTGGGGTGGTGGAAATCCACGGCCAAGAAGAAGAAAAAAGAAAGGATTTTTGTGTTTTTCTTCCAATGCTTCTCAAGTGTTTATATGATCTTCTCAAATCCTCCAAGATTATCAAATCTTGTCTTGGATTGTGGAGATATGGAAGGATTGTGTTAGATTATGAAAAATCCATAAGGATATTAAGAGGGTGTTTGGCCGAAAATTTAGAGAGAGAAAGGAAGGGATTTGGTGAATATTATTGCCCAATGCTTTTACATGCAAGGTCATGATTATTATCTTTCAAATGATTAATCTTTAGTTAACACAAGTAACCTTCCACTTGAGTGGGCCATGGCCGGCCCCAAGGGGTGTGTTGGTGGGGTCCACTTTGCTAAATAATACCCCATTACTTGTTAAGTTAGTTCCTTTCGGGTACCGCCGGGTATTTCTCGAATTTTCGTCGCGTTTACCCCAAATATTAAAATACCGTTAATATTCATAAAATTATGTCCAGTTAAATTACTGATAATTTATTTCGGCTTTTGTCGGGTGAATTTACGTGTTACGCGCGTATCGGGTGCGGTACGCGCACTTTATTCGTTACCGGGAGATTTGTGCAATAAGCTTTCACGTATGGCTTTGGGTTTCCAAAACTCATAATATTTTGTGAAAATATTATTTATTTTATATTCCGGGTGTCCGGTGTTCGTTTCGCTTATTTAAGTTTTTACCGGGTAATCGCCAGTGTCCATACCGGATAGTTTTGCCTGCGCACGATCCTATCATGCTTTGCTATTAAACTTATGCATTCCTATGCATTATTTGGGAATTCCTATCTTTCTAAGGCCTCAATTAAATATTCAGCACATAATTACGGTTAATTACGTTAATCGCGTTTAATTAATTAGTACGGAATTACCTTAATTTTGCCGGTTGTTACATTCCCCCCCCGTTAAGAGAATTCCGTCCCGGAATTCACTTTGAGCTCTCCGGTATAGGGGTCTTCTTAAATAGGGCGGGATACTTTTGCTTCATCCGGTCCAGCCTTTCCCACGTGAATTCCGGTCCACGCTTGGCATTCCAACGCACTTTGACCAATCTGATCTTACTGCGTCTTAGTTTTTGGACCTTCCAATCGGTTACTTCGATTGGCTCTTCGACGAAGTGTAACTTGTCGTCAATGTGGATTTCGTCTGCGGGGATGATGAGGGTTTCGTCGGATAAGCACTTTTTCAAGTTCGACACGTGGAACGTGTCGTGTACACCGTTAAGTTCTTGTGGTAACTTGAGCTTGTATGCTACGGGGCTACTCTGGACAGGATTTCGAATGGTCCAACATATCGTGGGTTCAGTTTTCACGCTTCCCAAAGCGCGCGAACCTTTCCAAGGTGACACCTTTAGTAGGACCCTGTCTCCGACTTGAAATTCCAAGGGCTTCCTCCTCATGTCTGCGTAGCTTTTCTGTCGGTCACGTGCCGCTTTGAGACGTTCTCTAATCAGCAAGACCTTATCCGTCGTTTCTTGAACAATTTCGGGCCCGGTAAGTTGCTTTTCGCCAACTTCGGCCCAACATAGAGGCGATCTGCACTTGCGTCCATATAGAGCTTCAAAAGGTGCAGCTTGAATGCTCGTGTGGTAGCTGTTGTTATACGAAAACTCTACCAGTGGCAAGTGTGTATCCCAATTTCCGCTGAAATCGATTGCGCATGCCCGTAGCATATCCTCCAGGGTCTGGATGGTTCGTTCACTCTGACCATCGGTTTGTGGATGATATGCGGTACTCATGTCAAGGCGAGTACCGAGGGCTTCATTCAAACTTTCCCAAAATCTTGAGGTGAAACGACTATCTCGATCGGAGATGATAGAAATAGGTACACCGTGCTTTGACACAACTTCCTTAATGTACAAACGGGTCAGTTTCTCCAACTTATCCGTTTCGCGAATGGGGAGGAAGTGTGCAGATTTTGTCAATCGATCAACGATTACCCAGATCATGTCATGGCCGCTTGTTGTCCTGGGCAATTTGGTAATGAAGTCCATAGTGATCCTTTCCATTTCCATTCCGGTATTTCCGGTTGCTGGAGCAAACCGGACGGTCTCTGATACTCGGCCTTGACCTTTGCGCAAGTCAAACATCGCGCAACATACGCCGCTATATCTCTCTTGAAATTTGGCCACCAGTAAAATTCCTTCAAATCGTGGAACATCTTGTCTGCTCCAGGGTGAACTGAATATCGCGAACTGTGGGCTTCGGCTAATACCAGTTCACGCAATCCACCGTACACTGGTACCCAAATTCTATTCATGAAATACAGAGCTTGATCCGCTTTTGACTCCAGTGAATCAACCATCTTCCGCAACTTTCACCTTTGACATTCTCGGGTTTAAGAGCGTTAGTTTGAGCTTCACGAATCCGGTCAGTCAGGTTCGTGTGGATGGTTAGACCCAAAGCTCGGACACGCGGTGGCTTAACCCGTTCCTTGCGACTCAAGGCATCGGCTACGACGTTTGCCTTCCCGGGATGGTACTTTATCTCACAATCGTAATCGTTCAATAATTCGACCATCGCCGTTGTCGCATGTTCAATTCCTTCTGGTCAAAGATGTGCTGCAAACTTTTATGATCAGTGAAGATCGTACACCTGGTTCCGTACAGATAGTGTCTCCATATCTTGAGTGCGAATACCACGGCTCCTAGTTCCAGATCATGTGTGGTGTAATTCTTCTCGTGAAGCTTTAGCTGTCTGGAAGCATAGGCTATGACCTTCTCTCGCTGCATCAATACACAACCCAATCCCTGATGAGAGGCGTCACAGTAAACTACGAAGTCTTCTGTACCATCGGGGAGTGATAGTATTGGTGCGCCACATAACTTATCCTTCAGCAACTGAAACGCTGCTTCCTGCTTTTCGTCCATTCAAACTTCTTATCCTTTTGGGTTAGCATGGTTAAGGACTGTGCTATTTTAGAAAAGTTCTCGATGAACCTTCTGTAGTAACCGCAAGGCCAAGAAATTGTCGTACTTCAGTAGGCGTTCTAGGGGCGTCCCAATTCCTGTTTGCTTCGATCTTGGCGGGATCGACATGTATACCCCTTTCATTCACCACGTGGCCTAAAAAGTGAACCTCTCGAATCCAAAAATCACATTTTGAAAACTTAGCATAGAGTTTCTCTTTGCGAAGTACCTCGAGGATTAATCGGAGATGTTCCTCGTGTTCCTCCTTCGTGCGTGAGTAGATCAAGATGTCATCAATGAAGACAATAACAAATTTGTCCAAGTATGGTTTGCACACTCGGTTCATCAAGTCCATGAAAACAGCTGGTGCGTTAGTTAAACCGAAAGGCATAACCAGAAACTCATAGTGCCCATAACGAGTCCTGAATGCTGTTTTTGGCACGTCTTCTTCTTGAATACGTAACTGATGATAACCGGACCTTAGGTCGATCTTGGAGTAGAAACTGGATCCTTGAAGTTGATCAAACAAATCGTCGATCCTGGGAAGAGGATAGCGATTTTTAATAGTTAGCTTGTTCAGTTCTCGATAGTCGATGCACATTCGAAAAGTGCCATCCTTCTTCTTCACGAATAAGACGGGAGCTCCCCAGGGTGAGAAGCTTGGTCTTATGAAACCTTTGTCTAACAACTCTTGCAGTTGTCCAGACAGTTCCTGCATCTCAGAAGGAGCTAGGCGATATGGCGATCGTGCTACCGGTGCTGCTCCTGGAACAAGGTCGATACGAAACTCGACTTGTCGGGGTGGTGGCAATCCCGTCAAATCTTCTGGGAACACATCTGGAAAGTCTCTGGCTATCGGGATGTCTTCTAGCTTTCGCTCGTCGGCCTTCTTGTCTACCACGTGCGCCAAGAATGCGACGAGACCTTTCCTTAGGCACTTCCTGGCTTTCATGCTGGTAATAATTCTCAGTGGCGTTCCACGCCTTTCCCTTGGATCGATAAGGTTTCACCGCTCGCGAGGGGAACTTGAATTACTTTGTCATTGCACACGACGATGGCGCGGTGTGCAGATAGCCAATCCATGCCAACGACTATGTCAAAGCTACCCAGTATGACTGGCAATAGATCAATGTCAAACTCATGACCACAGAGATCCAACTTACAACCCTTTGCTACCTCTCGAGTTTCTATAGTCTTACCGTTAGCTAGTTCAATGGAATATGGTGTGTCTAGCTTACTAGTCTTTAATCCAAGTAATCTTTTAAATTCGACAGATACGAAGCTAAAATCAGCGCCAGTATCAAACAATACTGAAGCATAATGACCATTTAGAGGGAACGTACCAGTGACCACATTAGGGTCTTGTCGTGCGTCACCGGCACCAATCACGAACGCTCGCCCACGGGCTTGGTTGTTAAGTTTGGGGCAGTCCCTCTTCCAATGATCGAGCGATCCACATGAGAAACAGGGCCTCGCTCCACTGTTCTTTGGCGCTCCTGATCTGCAGTCTTCAGTCTTGTGCCCCGAACGACGGCACTTACCGCAGATTACTTCGTTCTTGCCCTGATAACCTTGCTTCCCATTATTTCCACGTCCAGTGGCTACATACCCTTTTCCTTCTTCCCTGAACCTGATGATCCATCCTTTTTCCTCTCGTCGCGCTTACGCTTCCCAAACCTTGGCCTATTTCCCTGTTCACTTGACCCAACGACTGAACTCGTACCCATATTCTTACCCTCAACACTGCTGGACTCAGTAAGCTTTAACCCTGACACTTTCCGGATTAGAGTGCCCATTCGGATGGCGTCTTCAGTGAGGCTCAAGGCGAGGTCGATAGCTTCGCGCATGGTTGTAGGCTTGGAAGCAGTGACCATGCCGCGTATCTGTGGTGCCAGTCCGAAGAGGTATCTTTCCACCTTTTTGCTTTCCGGGGTGACCAGGCGAGGCACTAACCGGGAGAGGTCATGGAATCTGGACGTGTAACCAGCTACGTCCGGTCCACCATGGTGAGGTTCCAGAACTCAGTCTCTAGCTTCTGCACTTCACTTGCCGGGCAGTACTCGGCGATCATTAGTTCTTTCAACTCCAACCATGATAAGGAGTAAGCAGCATCATCTCCCAGTGTCTGCACTTGGTTGTTCCACCAGGTCAAAACTTGGTCCAGAAATAGGTTGGTGGCATACATGACAGCCTGTCGTGGGGTACAGCTGCTAATACGGATCACAGCTTCGGTCTTCTCGAACCATTTGACTAGTCCGACAGAACCTTCAGTGCCACTGAAATTCAGTGGTTTGCAGTCCAGGAAAGCTTTAAACGTGCAGCCACGTTCTCGTGAGGCCGTTTCTGCAATAATAAAGCAATGTTAAATATAAGGTAGGAGTTTCACGAAGACTCCTGTTGTCTATACCCGACGTCTTCTTACCAGTAGGGGAGGTTTCGCGTCTGTCGCTCCCGGTTCGATCTCGCGACCTTTCGGTGCGCGTGGCATTGTGTTCTGCGAGAGCCTGGGCGATACGTCCCGAAACTAGGGTTTCAAGCTCCTCGGGTGTCGTGGGCAGTCTTTCATTCCCACTGTTGCTTCTTGTGGCTGGTGCCATGTTTCTTCAATAACCAATATCAAAGGTTAATTTCCGACAATCATTCATACAATATCATCACATATATAGTATAAACAACCACACAACATATGAACACAATAATCACCATAACAACATCACACAATCACAATATAGACAGAACAAGTAATAATAATCGTAGATAATCACAACACATATTTACCATAACAAAATTTTCATTAATTTCAATACCCAGTACAATGATTTGTTCATAATAACAAAAACCGAGGATACATTCCTCATACATTGCTCTTTGAAATACACTAGAAATATAATGTCATATGCCGGCACAATCCCGCTCGGCTAGGCAAAAATGCAGATGGGTGCTATAACCCATGCTGTGCTATCATACTACTACTACTACTGCCATGTCCGTGAGTGATCTCCCAAGCGTCTCTGATGTAATGCTACTGTGGCGGTGGCGGCGGCGGGTGCTGGTACTGGTACTGGGGTGCGCACATGCTAATGGTCATACTGATCGCCATAATGCGATCGTACAAGAATTGGCGATGCGCAAAGTGTGCGTCGCCCGTAAGGCCACAATGAGCATCCATGCTCAGCAGCTCCTCAGCATAATGTGCCAGTGCATCCCTGGCGTCAATGATCCTGGCCCACATGAGCTGGGCCTGCTGCTCCATCTGACTCACGGTGCGCTGCACCGTGTCGGTGAGGGTCTGGAAATCTCTCTCCAGTGAGATCACCGTGGACCATGCGGGTCCTGACAGTGGGGCCATCCCGTGGGGCTGCGACGGCCCGGGGATGTCAGTGTATGTCGGCTGAGACGGGCCGACGATATCGGGTATGGGTAGTGGTGTGAAGGGTGGGCAAAGCCCGGTAATCCAGTGAAGCAGTAGGGTGGTACCTGGTATGGGTCTCCCGCACCTAGAGTATACGGTGCAAATGGGGGTGTCAAGAATGGGGCTCCTGCATCCATAGTGCATGGTGCAGGTGGTGGTGTAGGAGCATCTCGGGTAGGGGTGGTAATGTGGGAAAAGTGGTGATGGGTAGTGTCATGGATAAGGGTGTGGGGACTATGAGCTCGGCGAGTGGGACCATGAGTGGCTGGGTGACAGCGACCCACTCTGGAGCAGATATCACAGTGGTAGGGGTGGGAGGGCTAGCAGTGGCGTGAGCTGCCAGTCCTGCTCGGTGCAACTCAGAACTGCGGGCTGAGCTGCCCTCAAGGATGTGCCCAGTAGAAGCTGGCCCATCCTGTGGTATGGGCTCGGGCATGGTAGGTAAGGTGGCTGGGGTGGTGGTAGCATGCCCTATCATCGGAGCGACGTGCTCCTCCCGGCCTGCTGGTGGGATCGGCACAGCAATGTGCTCCACCGACGCAGTTGACTCATCGTCAGAGTCATCGGATATCCACCCGTTGTGTCCCCGGCAGACAGGCACGAGCCTCATGCCAGAGGGAACGGGGATAGGTGGGGTGGGTAAAGGCTCACGATCGACTGGTGCGCGTCGGTCGTATGGAGACTCGACAGTCTCCGACTGTGTAGGGATAGGTCTCGAAGGACCTGCGCAACCTACAGGGAAGTCCCTGACGGCTCGGATAGGTAGTGCTGGCAGTGGTGCTGCCTGGAATGGCACTAGAGGCAAGTCGGCCTCGGCCATCGGTAGGTCGGCCACGGCGGCCATGTCGTCTCCTGCGGGGGCCCACGCTGGGTCCTCGCTCGGGTCCGTCTCGTCGGAGCTATCTCCGTCGGCGCCCTCCATGGCGACATCAACATCCATCTCGTCATCCTCGGGATCGAGTATCACCACCTCGATCGGCTCCGCTGGCGGTGCTGGGATGATCTGGAGGCTACTGTCGTAGCTCGGTGCTACGCTCCCTGCGTTTGACATCCTGGCAAAAGAACCGTACTAATATTTAAGTATTATTCGTTAGGTAGTTAAGGCACATATCTAAGGTACTCTTCCTAACCTTCTAACACAAGAATAATACGTATACTTACCATGGCTAGCTTGGTCGGAATCTCCATATACCCAAATGGTCGTTGGAAAATTTTATTTTATTGCGTTTCGCATTTACTTTGAAAGATTTTGAACCAAATCCGGTTATAGTTTAGATTTTTTTTTTTTTTTTTTTAAATGCTAATTCGCTATAACCTTGGCTCTGATACCACTTTCTGTCACACCACGTCTAAGGCGGAAACACGTGGCGCGACGGTTCAAAAGTATTAAGCCAAGATTAATGCAAACCACAATAGTAATTAGAAAAACGGGCATTTATTCAATGCTAATAATCATGTCAAATTATCCATACATAATTATAAATTGTTTTTGAAATTGATAAGGAGGCTCCTCCCTTTATCCCTAAGTCCATGGAATAAAGAGATGAGACCCTCTTATGACATTCCCAACGCCCAACTTGGAGATATCCCCGACCCTGCTCGCCATGCTAGCTTCCATCAATCAATTACCTGAAAGATATGTTTGAAAATCGTCAATATATAAATATTGGTGAGTTCACAGGTTTTAATTTAATAAGTCTTTATAAAGTGGGAATATCCTTGTTATGACATTTATAGGAGTTGCAAAGTCCTACAATTTACTTGAGCCTATAACCAAACCAAGACAATTATTAATGCCCCCGCCCCAAGTCGTTACTCGGTATTCCTACGACTTTATTTCAGAATAAGTGCACCCCAGGCATACGCCGATGCATAATCGACGCTATCGATTAGGGGTGGGCCTTGTCAGGCACCAATAGTACTATCCAAATATCCCTTTGGTTTCTCATTCCTGAATAAATGATTATAGTGGGGAGGTCTCAACCCCGAGTGGCGATCTTTACTCAAGTATCCAACCCGTCATACAATCCCAACATATCTTTCCCCGTAAAAAACGTTAAATAGTTTAGAAATGGGGCCGTGAGACTCACCTGTAACTGTGCTTGGCTCAAAGAAAATAGTAAAGTTTGTGATCCCGTACCTACAAAGGTTCTAGGCGTATAAGTCACTTACACCTATGGTGTATGTGCCTTGGCAAGTTGTACACCCAACTTCCCGACCACGTCTTTATCCCAATTCCCGTTTAATAGTTTTCGTATCCTAGGTTCAATGGCGATGGATTACCCTTTCCTTACAAGTCATATATTATTCTTATAAATATTCTTTATGACTTGTACAACATTATACTTGACACGACTCCACCCAACGTATAATTATTTTCCCATTCAAATAATTATACTTAGGATCCTTTCGCTCAATATAAAGTGTTTTCTTATTAACCGACCCGACTTACTTTGCCACATATTTATTTTCCCATTTAAATAAATATGCTAAGTCTTTGTCGTTTGGTAACATAATCTTAACGCTCGACTAGACTTACCACACCGTACATTCATTTTCCCATTTAAATAAATGTACTAGGATCTTTGTCGGTATTCACGCGTTCGTAGATATATCTCACCTACTCGTCTCGGTTTTCCTTCTCGTATATCTATTTTCCCATTTAAATAGATATACTAGAATTTCGTCGGAAACGAGTATATGTACATATATCGTCGCGTGGATACTACTTGTTAAGTTCATGTGTCGTTTAGCGTTTTTAGTTTGTTACGTTATGTTTCTCCTTTCCCACGAATATTGTTACTACACTTAGGAAAGTGTTACGCACGTTTCACCCTTGTTATATATATTTTATTTCCGTAAAATATATATGTATCTTTTTATCTCGACGTAATAAGTCCGTTTACGTTGGTTCGTGTAACTAAGTTCGTTAGTTAGCGTTTTTCATATTTATTCCCGTTGCGCGTTCTTATGGAAGTATTGTTCCAACTTCCGATTCCGAACGTTTATTTCTCGGAAAAATATATTATGTACGTTTTAGTCCGACACGTCCAACTTGTTACCAAAAATGTTTCCGATACTTTTATATTCCCATTTATATAAAAGTATCTTATTTTTGTACAAGTCTTCCAAGTATTTATTTTATACAATCTTACTTTATAAAATACTCGCGCTACTCCATTTATTTTTATAAAACGTCCATTTTATAAAAATATACTTTTTACTTAAAATGCCCAAGTAGGCTACTATTATTTACCAAATCAACCTTGTAAGTCATTACTTACACTTTTTGACACCGACATTTCCATCATTGTGTTTTTGGTCCAATAATTTTCTAAAATATTTATTTTAGTCCATTGGCTTCCAATGTTGTCATATTAATCCTTTAACTTACACTTGTAGCATTTTTCACTAAATCTTTCAAGGTTAATATTTTTCTTCCACTTTAGTGGACTTTGAAGAATCATTTTCACCATGTTTAGTTGTTTTTACTTCTTTATACTTCTAATGCTCTTCTAATCCATTCTAGGTATCATTAACATGTTTATTTCATATCTTTATCCAAAACATCCAACTTTCACTCATCTAAGTGAGTGGACTTTGAAGAACTAACTTTTCCATCTATGGCTTTCTAACCATTTTAATACTTTTATGACCTTATTATATCATCCTAAGATGATTAAAACCACTTTTCATCTTATTCAAGTCCTTTTCCAAAATTTAGCTTTTCTCATCTTCCAACATACAAGTATGTTCTTATTATTACACTTTCTTCAAAATACCACTTTTATTAATAATAATCTAAGATTTCATCATATTATTATTCTTCCATCTTCATTTTTAATCAAAACCCATTACTTCTATAAAACTCATTTTTATTACCCACATTGTACAACTTGCATTCATAGCACAAAAATATGACATTTTAATTAATAAAACAATGCAAGACTTACAACTAGCTCAAGGCTAGGGAAGACAAAATCTTGGATTTTGGACGTGGTTTAGTGTGTTCTTCCAAGTGGGTTATGCTCCAAGCTCTTAAACACACAAGAAGGGGTTTGATTTAGGATGAACTAGAGGTGATTTGAAGTAGTAAAAATTGAATGAGAGGTGTTGGTGGGGTGGTGGAAATCCACGGCCAAGAAGAAGAAAAAAGAAAGGATTTTTGTGTTTTTCTTCCAATGCTTCTCAAGTGTTTATATGATCTTCTCAAATCCTCCAAAGATTATCAAATCTTGTCTTGGATTGTGGAGATATGGAAGGATTGTGTTAGATTATGAAAAATCCATAAGGATATTAAGAGGGTGTTTGGCCGAAAATTTAGAGAGAGAAAGGAAGGGATTTGGTGAATATTATTGCCCAATGCTTTTACATGCAAGGTCATGATTATTATCTTTCAAATGATTAACCTTTAGTTAACACAAGTAACCTTCCACTTGAGTGGGCCATGGCCGCCCCAAGGGGTGTGTTGGTGGGGTCCACTTTGCTAAATAATACCCCATTACTTGTTAAGTTAGTTCCTTTCGGGTACCGCCGGGTATTTCTCGAATTTTCGTCGCGTTTACCCCAAATATTAAAATACCGTTAATATTCATAAAATTATGTCCAGTTAAATTACTGATAATTTATTTCGGCTTTTGTCGGGTGAATTTACGTGTTACGCGCGTATCGGGTGCGGTACGCGCACTTTATTCGTTACCGGGAGATTTGTGCAATAAGCTTTCACGTATGGCTTTGGGTTTCAAAACTCATAATATTTTGTGAAAATATTATTTATTTTATATTCCGGGTGTCCGGTGTTCGTTTCGCTTATTTAAGTTTTTACCGGGTAATCGCCAGTGTCCATACCGGATAGTTTTGCCTGCGCACGATCCTATCATGCTTTGCTATTAAACTTATGCATTCCTATGCATTATTTGGGAATTCCTATCTTTCTAAGGCCTCAATTAAATATTCAGCACATAATTACGGTTAATTACGTTAATCGCGTTTAATTAATTAGTACGGAATTACCTTAATTTTGCCGGTTGTTACAACTGTCGGGGTGTGACACCAACTTCCTAGCATGCCTGACCCTGAGTCTCAAGAAGAGGTGAACCAGATCTCACCAGGCATAGATCAAGCTTCTCCCAACATATCTGTGTCGTTTTCCACTCCAGGAAGTACCCCTGCTGGTACCCAAACTCCGCCAACACACCCTGAGTTCACAATCTTCCAAGCTCCACCCCCACACGTTCAGGGGTGATGTCTCCTCTCCCTAATGATATACAAGGTCCCAAACGTATAGATCTGACTCCGGAAGGAATTGCAAGCAACTTCCTACAACTTAGATCTCTCCTAAACCAGCACGTCATGAGGGAAAGAGAGAAAGGGGTCCGCATCCGGCTAGATTACAATGAGGAGGAGGTGTCACTTTCTCCTGGACCACCCCTTCCTCTCACTAGTCAGCCTAGTCAACAAACTGCTTTTCGAAGTTATGAGGCAGGTCCAAGCAACAGGCTTCCTGCTCATCAAGCAACCATACCCAGTCCTACCGTTTTTCCTCTGTTCACTACCCAAGCCACCACCACTGGTGCACCCATTGGGTATGAACTCACTCTGGATCAACTCCTACAGTCACCCATTGCTAGTGTTTCACCACCAGCTGCCACCTCATGGGCTCAGGCCATGGCTACTCTACCTATGGCCCGTAGTGCCTCCATGAGTGTCCCCATGGTAGCAAGAAACGTAGCGGCAACTGAGAGCCTTCAAGGCTTTAACCTTATGTCCTACATGATGTCTCAAATGATGGCTCACTTCCCTTGGCAACAACTCATTAGTCAAGCTATTGCTGCTCAATAAGGGAACCTTAACGGAAACAACAACAACAGGGTGGAACACATCACCCATCAACCATATAAACCTAACAGCCTGTCTTGCTTCTCTTGAGAGATAGCAGCTTACGAGTTCCCAAACAAGTTGAAGATGCCAGCTCACATCAGAACCTATGATGGCACTGATGACCCTAAAGACCATGTACAGATCTTCTCCGGGGCTGCTCGCATCGAAAAGTGGGGCGACCCTAAATGTTGTCTCATGTTCATGCAGACTCTGGTCGGATCTGCCCGAATATGGTTCAATGATTTACCTGTGGAAAGCATCAAAACTTTCAACGACCTAGGAAAAGGATTCCTGGCCAATTTTTCACAACAAAGACGATGTGTCAAAGATGCAACAGTCATCTTTCAGATCAAACAGAGAGATGACGAAAGCCTTAGAAATTTCATTGAAAGATACAAGAAATAAGGCCTCACCTATGTCGGTGCAGATGAAAAAAATGAAGGTTGCAGAGTTCATGAACGCCATCAACTCGAAATACCTTACAAGAGACTTTAACAAGAATCTCCCACGGACTCTTGAAGAGGCCCTAGAAAGGGCTGAAGCCCATATCCGAGGAGAAGAGGCTGTAGACATCAAGGAGCAAAGAAGGAGAAGCTCCACCTGGAGAAGCAACAGCCCTAGCAGAAAGAGGGGCAACTATGGGACTCATGACAGAAGACACAGGGGGTCTGAGTCTCGAAGGCCGGAAAGCAGGAACCCTCCAAGCAGGGACAGAAATGTCTACTTCACAGTCCTCACCAAAACTCCTCAAGAGATTATGGCAACAGAAGAAGTCAATCACACCTTTCGACCTCCCCGTCCCTTGCCAAAAAGCAAAAGAAACGAAAACTCCGACCAATATTGTGAGTTCCATGAAGAAAAGGGACATCACACCAACGACTGTTTCCAACTTAAGAAAAGAATTGAAGAAGCCGTTAAATCCGGGGAGCTGGCCCACTTGGTGAAGGGTGTAAAAGAAAACATGACCGACAACAAGAAGAAAGAAGTTGCTATGGTCTCGTTCAAACAAGGAACACCAAGCAAGCGTCAGAGGTTGGAAGCTTGAAAACATCAAAGCGTCTGTTTTCCCCACACCAAAGAGGACAAACATTGTGATCCCTTTCTCCTTGAAGCCTCTGTTGGTTCAGTAAAAACACAAAAGGCTTACATAGATACAGGAGCAGCTACCGAAATCATGTTTGAAAAATACTTCAAACTCCTAAGCCTGAAGAACGCTCCAAGCTCCAACCCACATAAGTCTCCATAAAAGGCATTGCAGACGTACCCATCAAGCCCTTGGGAGAAATAACACTTGATGTGAATTTCTCCGATGGGAGGAGGCAAAGAACTGAACCAGCTTTATCGTCCTGGACCTACCGTCCAATTATGATGTTATCATTGGCAGACCCGGAGTAGTGGTTTTTGACATGACCATCTCCATTAGTCGGAAGAATGCCAAGATCCCCACAAAAGATGGGATCGCAACCCTTCAAGCATCAACCACAGTACTAGTGGTGAACGAAGGCATCAGTGACCTAAACAGACTCGGCCTCAATATCAACCCAAAATACCCAGAATAGAGAATACGGGTCAACACAGATCTCCCCACAGAAACACTTTCAAAACTTGAAGGGTTAATACGAGACAATGTTGATATTTTTGCCTGGTGTCCCAGTGACATGACTGGAGCATTGCTGAACATGAGCTCAAGATTCCTCCACATGTCAAACCGGTTTTACAAAAGAAAAGGAGCCTTGCCCCCGAACGAAGCAAGGATGCATGCCAAGAGGTTGACAAGCTGGTCGAAGCAGGAATCCTCCGTGAAGTCAAATACCAGTCCTGGGTTGCAAACCCGGTGATGGTCGAAAAGCCCGATGAATCATGACATATGCTTGAAGTGGGTAGCCCAAGGCAAAAAGGTTAACAACCATCACAAAACATATGCTTGAAGTGTTGAAACCTACAAAGGTTCAAATGACGAAGAAGCACGGATCAAAAGATGACCTGTCTTGTCACCTTTTCCTCGGCCAGCTCAAAGAAACTGTTGTGTAGACATTGCACAGCTCGGACCGCAGGTCCAAAGCCATCACCGGCTTAAAGTGGCTTGTCCTCTTGTTGCATCATGGTCCAAGATAATATGTCTTCCTAAATTAGAAGATACCTCCTCTATATAATCAGGATCAATTCCACAGATCTGATCCATCCCTGATTATTCTCTCTTACACTCAATCTTCTATTCTTTTGTCCACACACACACACGTGAGGAGTCTATCTCCATCACACGAACACATCACTCAAGTCTTAGAATATCAATTCTGGTATTGAGTAACACTCAGACCAGAATTCTAACACTTTAAAACAATATTATCTTGAACCTCCTTCTACGTTTTGCAACGTAGGATGACACCACGACCTGCGTTAGGCAGATCGAAACCCTTGAACCCTTCAACCCTTCCTGTGACTCAGAAATAACGTTAGGCTATTATTTGTTGTAGCAACACCTACCAAGAGATACGTTGTGATGGTCCGACTCAATCCCATAATATTAATCATCTATCTAATATCGTTATCACATACTTCAAAACTCATAGAAAATAAATTCTCGTTATTTGGAAAAATCTCGTACTATCTTATCCCATTATTGATTTTGCTAAACTCAAAATTCTTTAATAAAGTCAACTCATTACACGATTTAGAAGTTATCCAGAAATTATAAGATATTCAAAACCTACATATTTAAGTGTAACATATAAACTTAATTTATCTAACTGGTTAATTTGAGGTAGACACGAAATCAAAGAACTGATCAGCGACGAGTTGACAAAAGAAGCTTCAAAAACGCATGACCGATATTTTTATGAATACACTTCTTTATTTATTAACGTCCATGGACTCGCATAAAAAAAATTAAAATGTGTACACAAACTATATAGAAAAATGATTTCTTAGGGTGCTCGGGGCACTCGCGGTAACGTTGCCAAGCCCCCACCAACTCCACCTGGCCAAGATGTAGCCGATTGGTGAAGGTTTTGACCGATTGGAAACCGTAGCTGAACCACCTTGCCAAGGGGATGGCGATGGTGTAGCCGATCAGATACCGTAGCCGAACCATCCTAGACGTTCAGTGCCCCGTCTACCCCTTTCTAGGTAAATTTTTATACTTCGAATTGAAACCCTACAAATTGAGCTTATAGTTATTGTTTATGCACATTAAACTGAAGTAATGAACGTGTGCGGTATTATTATTAGATAAGAACAATCATGAAACACATTACATACATGCATAGAGGTGCATTGTATGAAAACATCATAATGACATTGACCAAAAAGTATACCATACCAATGTGTGTGTATATATATATTGCAAAGGGATTAATCATACATGTCATACTCTTATGCAATCTCTCCTTTGAGAGATGCCACATAGGATGTGATATGACAAGTGTAAACCAATTAAAAAAAAGGAATAAATATGATTTAACATAATCTATTATGGGTATGTTTGGCAAGAAGCTTTTAGGAGCTTTAAGCTTCAAGTTTTTAAAAAAAACTCATACTCAATAAAAAGCCTTGTTTGGTTGAAGGGGCTAGAAGCCTTTATATTAGAGAAAAAGCTCTATAGTGAAAAGTTATTAGTAGTAGCTTTTAAGAAAAAACTCTACTAGATACAAGCTTTTAATTAGTAAATAACACAAATACCCATTATATTTTAAAAATAAAATAAAATAAAAACTTTCTTTACAAGTTTTTAATTATGCCCATTTTGGTCATTTTATACATTTTATTAAAAGCTTCAGCTACTCTGCCAAACACCAAAATATATTTAAAAAGCTTCCAGCTACCAGCCTCCAGCTAATTTTGCCAAACATACCCTATAATCTTTAAGTTAATCTATTAAATATGTAATCTACTAAATCTAAATATTAAAACTTTATTATTTTTCCTTTCATGTTTCCTCCCATAACTTTTAAATGTTAATATCTTTTATATACGAGATTTTTTAAAGAAAAAAAATTACACCAAATTAACGAGCGTCTTATTATCTTTCCAACGAGTACCATAATGCTATATAAAAAACGAAGAAAAAAAATGACTATTTTTTGTAACCCGACAGGTATTGTGTCGGGTTTGGGATTAGTTTAAAAAAATTGTGGGTTTGGGTCGGGTCTGGGATTAGGTGATATCCGACCCGATTACCCGAAACAACATAACCAAATACCCGAACTATATACCCGATCATATACCCATGAATTTTTTAACGCGTCACATAACCCTTAAACTAATGCGTTCGATATTTCAATAATTAACTTTTTTTCTTATTTCATGTTAGTTCTTTTTAAAATGATCGATTACAAACTTCCGAATTCATTTGTAATGGCACTAGATTTATACCCCGACGCAGAGATTCGTTTTTTTATATTTGAATATGATAACTTATGGCGGAGATTTGTTTAAAATAATAATAATAATAATAATATATTTTATTATGTCATATTAGATATTTCAACCCGGGACGCTCCCAGAATAAAAACTAGTTTATTTATAAATAAACACTTGATACCTCACAGTCCAATTACAACGATACAAGAATAATGCAAGATTGTGGGGTTTAGTTAATTATAGCTATCCTTTTTGGTACCAAAGGCTCGAAAATATAACAACAATTACACAAAATTGAAGTGTTTGTGTTGCGTTACAATCAAGAATGTATAGGTGGACGCTAAAAACCTTGTTTTGCAATAAAGATGGAATTTCTTTTGGGAATTTAGTTATGCCGTATTTTTAATGTAAATATATCAATTTTAAATAGAGCTGCAAACGAACTGAACTTTCAACGAACAATTCATGAACCGTTTGGCGGGAAGTTCGTTTGTGTTCGTTCGTTTAATAAATAAACGAACACGAACAAAAATTTTCGTTCGCTTAGTTAAACAAATGAACATGAACAGAGGTCGCGTTCGTTCGTTAATGTTCGTGAACGTTCGGTAACGTGCTCGTTTGTGTTCGATAATTTATTAGAGTTTTTAATTTTTATAATTTGTTAATATTCTTTTATTTTTATTTATTTTACCCAAATAAGTAATATATGTGAGTTAAATATTATATACTATATGAGATTAATAAACATACTTATTGTATCCAAACTCATTATATGTTACCACATTCCAGCGCCAATGTCCTCCACTTCCAACGCCATTCTACCCACCTACAATGCGAATTACTTTTTTAAGACACTACTTAATTATGTTACTAATATTATGTTAAATACTAAGTATGTTTGGAGAATTAGGCTATATATTTGGTGGATCTAGCTAATGTTTTAATTATGTGAATTCGATTTTATTCAAAAGTTAATATTTGTATGTTTGTGTTTGTTTCGGTTCATGAACACCTCTTTGTGTTCATGAACGTTTGTTTGTGTTCATTAATGTTCGTTTGTGTTCGTGTACGTTCATGAACAAAATTAACAAACAAACACGAACAAGGCCTTGTTCGTGTTCGTTCGGTTCGTTTGCAACCCTAATTTTAAAGTTTGCTTTAAGCTCTGAAAAAGCTTGAATCACTTTTTCTCCTATTGTCGAACGTTGGATGCAAATTACAATGCTTCAAACTTTTTTCTAAAAAATTTAAATATTCAACTCTATTAGAACCCGAATAATCGAATTTGCATTGCGTACCAACTAAATAAATCAATCATTTTGTAGTCATTGGGGTACCACACACCAAGTGCATATCTTCATCAAGATTTAAGAACAACCTTTCTAACCCCACTTGCTTTTTGACTCGTTTTTGGCTCCAATACCTTGAATGAAAGAGAACTTATATTTGATATTCAAAGGTTAGAGATAAAGCTAAAAGTAAATTGACAAAGAAAAGCCCAATGTCTTTGCCAATGGCCATAGCTTATAGAATCCACTACTAGAAAAATACCCCTTTCTTGACGCGCATTGCGCGTCATAAAAGGGTGTTTATGACACACAAAAAAGTGTCAAGGAAGAACATGTCAAGAAAAGTTTATGACATGCAGGCGCGTGTCATCTTTTAATGACACGCGTTTATGACACTCCTTTATGACATGCTTTTTTGACACGCATTTATGACACACTCTTTAATGACAAACATTCTTGACACTCATTTACGAATTTTTTTTATGTACATGAATTTATGACACACCTTTTATGACAGTCATTTTGCGTGTCATGTTTTTTTACCTAATTTTTTTTTTCCTGTAAAATGAATAATATCCTACAAATTATTTTTTATTTATAATTACAAAAACAATAAATTTAATAATAAAGCTGCATATATTATACCACCAAAAAACCCATTACAATTATGTCGAATTCTACCACAAAGGGTTACAAAAACATTGTATCAATACATTACATTAGTCGATGAGTAAGCCTAAACATACGGATCATAACTTGAAAATGAAGGTCGAGGCATAACCCGACCATTCTTCACGAACATAATCAATATCCGCATCCGAGTAAACCTCCACTCCTCCCCCAACCTGAGACATAATTAAATTAATAAGATGAAAGGTTGAGGTGAAGCAAAACATAAATTGACCTGAAATTGAACATTGTCGACAAAGTAAATAATTAGCCCATTGATCTGAACAATAGACACTGATCTGAACAATAGGACAGCAAAGAAAATAAATAGAAGATACCACAGCATGCCTTGAATGGTTGGAATCTTCAAGAATAGACATCGCCGCCTTTTTAGCATCCTTAAGAAAGGACTTGAGTAAACCAACAGGTGGAAACCTGTGTACAAGACCAACTTCATTAATAAAATGCACATCAACCTGCTAATTTACTCTTCAAGTGAATCTTCTTAGCAGTCTTACTTGTGTGACCCTTATCCTAATATTGTCTATAACATATAAGTTTTCACACTCTTAAAAAAGTTGACCAAGAAATATATGACACAGTTAGAACATGACAAATTGCTCTTAAAATTTTACCCCATTGTAGCTAGAGGCCCCACGACCGCCCAAGGCTACATGAAATTTTACACATTTATTTCCTGAAAAACTAATTTGTATAATAAAAAAGTCAACAGACATTAGTAACACTTTTAGAGCCATTTACTCCAACTTTCAAAAATCTTAGTCTAGTCTCTTTTGTGATCCATAACTTGTCCTAAATGTTCAATACTCTAGCAACTAACCATTGATGAATATACAAGGTTCATATTACTTTATAACTAAATAAAATAATATAATTAAGAGTCACAACTTACAAGGCCAGAAGAGACTGAATTTGCAGCCTTACTGAATTAGCCAAGCTAGGCTGTTGAGCCTGTTAAACAAACACAACGATTCGCTAAAAAAACCAGTTGCTGCTCACAGTTACATACCGTATATCCAACAAATAATCAATTCTCAGGTCTTTGTTTTCGGATATAACCGATACCATAGGAGCTCAAAGAAACTAATATATAACTAATATAGTTTTGGCGATTCCAAAGAAACGCCCAAACTAACATAGTTGAGGGGTTTCAAAAGAATCGCCTAAACTATATTAGTTTTAACGCCTAAACTAATATAGTTTAGGCGTTTCAAAAAAAACGCGTAAACTATATTAGTTTAGGCGATTCAAAAGAATCGCCAAAACTAATATAGTTTTGGCGATTCCAAAGAAACGCCCAAACTAACATAGTTGAGGCGTTTCAAAAGACCGCCTACGACCCGCCTAATGACCAAAACGCCTAGATCTGCGACTAGGGGCTTATTCCTATATTGATGGCCAACTGGCGACTAGGCGGCGCCTAGGCGACCGCCTAGCCCGCCTTTTACAACACTGGTAAATGGTAAAGGGAAAGTTAGTAATTTTAACTTCAATATTTTCCAAATATGGTCTGCAGAAAGATTTGCATCCACATAAAGAATAAACAAAGGGCCACTTGTTCCAAAAATGTCAATGAATTAAAGTGTTCCATATAATGAAAACCGAAAGTGGATAACATGAAACAGAGCCTCACTGTTAAGTCAGTATCCAAAAAGACCACTCTTCAAACTAATTAAAAGGTAGCCAACTTTATTAAAGCAAAACCACATCATATTTTATAAAGACTAAGCCCATAACCAGAGTGTAAACAGAAACAAAACTACTACAATGTACTAATTCCATTGCATGTATCACAAGTCACTAGAGCATGGTTACTTTGGATCTCATACCTGGTCTTAGGCGTTTGCATTGTCTAATTTACCCTTGAGTGAAAGCAGTTGTCCAAAAAGGCCCACCTGAATAAAGCAGTTGACCCAACTCCTAATTTCCTATATTGGTTTGCAGACCAATGCTTGGGTCAGAAACGTACCCAAAAGTTTGAAGTTCAGATGAAAATACACGCAACTTTGAAGTTCAGCTACTGAACGGGATAAGAAACGTACCCAAAAGTTCCCATGACGTGTGTGGATATGTGCATATGGCCATCCATTGCTGTTCTAGCCAAACCAAAATCCGAAATTTAGGTGTGAAATAATTTTCAAGCAAAATGTTGCTTGACTTGAAGTCGCGATGAATGACTCGTGGACTTGAATCTTCATGTAAGTAAGCTAAACCACGAGCTGCACCTAAAGCGATTTTCATTCTTGCACACCAGTTCAAAGGCGCAATCTTGTCAGCACCTGAAACGAAAACAAAAATCAAGTTCCTCCATTCGCTGGTTCAAATCAAGAACTTGTCTAAACCATGTTGTTTTACCATGTAAATGAGATTCAATGCTTCCATTTGGAACAAGCTCATAAACCAGACATCGAAAATTGTCATCTGTGCAAATCCCAAACAGTTTCACCAAATTTCTATGGTGAAGACGACTCAGCATCTCGATTTCAGCATCAAAATTCCAATAACCCAAATCCTAAACCTCAAATTACACACATAAACCATCAAACATAAATCTTGCTAATTCAAAACAAACATAACAAATCAAAACAAAACAAATCAAAGATTCAACATCTGATGATCATTATTCATATAAAAATCCTAAACCTTAAATTACAAATAAACCATCAAACAAAAATCTTTCAAATTCAAAACAAAAGAAATAAACAAAACCATGGTTTCAATTCAAACAATCAAACAGAAAAAGAAATGAAAGATTTAAGATGAGAAAAAGAAAACCATGGTTGTTTTGCTAATGTGGGCTATGTTAAATTAGGGATCTTATGACCGATCGTCTCTCTTGAGCCCTATAAACCACACCAAAACCACCTTCTCCGAGTATTCTACCGGAATCAAAGTTACATGTAGCTCTTTGAATCTCACTCAAGCTATAGATCTTCGCGGTCCCAGCATACGCCGCTAAACTTGAGGGGTTTCAGAATGAGGGTTTCTGATAATGGAGAGGTTTCGATTGAGGGTTCAGAATGAGCTAGGGTTTCGATTGAGGGGTTTCAGTATGTATGTATGTGTTTGTAGAATGAGGGTTTCTATTGTTTCTAAGAAGAAGATTGGATACAGACATGATAGATGAAAGGGGGGGACTTAAATGTGTGAGAGGGAAATTAAAAATGTGTGAAATCTTGACACTAAACATGACACACAATTGTTATACTGTCATGGTTTTTGAATTCTTGACATCAGATTGTTGACACGCAAAAAAACGTGTCATTATTTAACCAATTTTTATAAACCATGACACTTTTTTTATGACACACGCTTTTAGTGTCATAAATAGATGCGTGTCATTAAATGTGTGTCAAGATAGGTTATTTTTCTAGTAGTGATCCAAACTAGTTGCATAAACTTGCTTGTTATGGGTATGTATAGAGATAATAGAGAAGGGATGATAATGGTAAACCCTAGTCCCTTGTTATTAGCCTTTATTATCATGTACATTTATATATCTCCAAAATAGTTTATTTTGATGAAGGCCACTAGGGGGACATGCTTCAATCATTTGATATGTCCTTGTATGTAATTAGGGTTTCTTTTATAAAGAATCTTGGACTAAATATGTTGTACTTTAGATGCTCTAAATCATAATTAGAGAAAACAGTAATTTATCAATAACACTTCGTTTGAGTATCGTTGAATCATGAATTCATAGTGAGTGTCTTGATGATAGAGTTGAGTCATCTATCTGTTGATCAGTTTTGATTGTATGTGGTGGAAAACATTATGATAATAAAAATACTTGATTGATACGTGAGAACTGATACTGATGCTGAGAAAGTTGAGGTCGACATGATTGTAAGTGTGTTCGGGTTCCCTTTAGAGTATGCAATTATGATGGTTTATGTGTTTTTAAGTTATGAACACATTGAGAGAGATGGAAGTAATGGGGACGGTTGGATTAGTGTTTATTGTGTTATGATTGTGTCAACCCTAATCTCATAATAAGCTCTTTATATTTATACATACCCAAGGGACACCCTAATAAGGCTCATCTAATGATAGTCCATCTATCAAAGACATATCTGTTATTAATTGGGCTTAGAATAATATTAATAATTAATCATCATTATATAAATGATCATAATGACTATCGATAAATATACAAACGTTACATATATTTATTCCAACACTATCACCAAACTGAGTTAGCTAGATTAACTTACACTATAAACGTCACAAAGAACCTGTTGGAAAGGGTCGGTAGACTTAAAAACATTTGTTTAAAGTACAAGAAGAACTCGTTGGACAATTCCTTAGAATTCAAAACAAATAGATACTGATACTAATCAACGATGCAAAGGTGGGGTTAGATCTTTTATCTTTTATCTTAACGAATGTGACAACTAACAAACAACATGATATTTACCTATTGTTGTTGTCCATTAATACATTGTACACATGATATTGGTCAATTATTGTTGGATGCACTATGAAACCTTTCAATCATACCTTTTCCCCATCCCTTTCTTGTAATCACATCACTTTCTTGTAACTCGTCGTACTTGATAAACATAACTGTTGCCATGTGATCATACTTTGATCACCTTCTTACAACTACTAGTTCATGCACTTCACTTCGCTTTTACTTCTAGTCCCACAAACTTAGACATATATGGCCTATTCCACGTTACTACGATACAACCATTGAGCTCTCTCTATGGTCATATAAAAAGTTAGGCACACATGACCCTGAATGTGTAGTTCATATCAAAATTTACTTGGTTTCTTGTATATAGATAAGTCTCCAAATATCGTCTTTCCTTCAAGCCATGTGAGATGTTTACTAGAGCGTTTTGTTTGAACACCATCATCACTAATTGATAGTGATTTTTGTCGAACCTAGGGCAACTTATGTCGATTGTTTTGTTATGTTCTCTGTTAACAAATTAATAGCGATAAGCAAGAAAAGACCATGAGCCACCAAATTATCCTATTAGCTTGAGAACAACCCATAATATACCCACTATTCTTATGGTGATACCTTCATATCGGTGATATGGGAGATATAGTACGTTTTTTTTTCCCTAAAATACAAAATCTAAGGATGGACGAGGTGGTTAGTGATGGTATCACACTATCACACAAGCACACCCAATCCCATTGTGCCACCTCATTTTCACCACACTTCATTACATTCATCACTAATTGCATGGGGTGGTGTTCACATTTCATCACACCCATCACATTTTTTTCTAATCGGTGGAGCTACGGCGAATGGTGATGATGACTGGGGAGGATGGTGATGACGACGGTGGAGCTACGGTGGTGATGATGACGATCCCCTGTTTCCCGCCAAAATTCATTATTGAACAAAACAAGTTAACGATGATGATGGATGGTGGTATGAGCTGAGGATGACGATGATGATGACGGGTGGAGCTACGGTGGTGACGATGACGATGGATGGTGGTCGGGTGGAGCTACGGTGGTGACAATGACGATGAAGTAGAGGTGGGAAAAAAACGGAGAATGAGATTGAGGTTGTGATGTGTGTCACGAAAATTCATCACACCATCACGATCGCAGCCGTGATACATTGATCGGGGCAGTGGTCGTGACCATCACGGACCACCCCGTCCACCCTAAACATACTACATTTGTGCATAGTGCTTTACTAGTTAAAGCAAATGATTATATAACTAGATTATGTATTATATTTGAAGTAAAAAATTCACGCATTTATGTGGTTATTACAGTTTTGTATTTAAAATTGATTGTATAACGATAGAGAAATGTGCAATAATTTCTTTTATTTTGGGTAGGAGTATCAAAATAGAAACCAAGGATTAGAAAAAAAAGATAGCACAAAAGAAGGAAGTGGTGATGAGTCGAATAATAAACTTTTGATAAAGGAAAAAGAAAAGAAAACATAGCTTGTTATTGTTTCTTTTGGGTTCTTTAAGCAAAGAAAGAATATGTGCTTGTAGTAGTGACTTCCATTATTTACTTTGGATGCCTTAATATCTACCTATGCTTTTAAGTTTTCTCTCTTTTTTATTTGTAAAGTAGAGGGTTAAATTGCATATGAATACAATAATCATTGTTTAGTTTAGGTTATAATTTAATTAACGAATCAAGTAGATAAATTAAAGCAAATGAGAAAATGAAATGAATAAAGTAAATTTGACATTCTACTGTCTTCTAGATACTTTATTAAAAAAAACAAATTATTATTTGATATGTATAGTTTATAAAATTATATTTCAGACATCTCAACCTAATTTTAGGCCCACTTTAGATATGCAAATTCATTTAAAGTCATTATAACATGCTACTAAACCTACCCGATCTCTCTTTCTACTTTTGACATGTTACAATAACTAAAATATACGTTGTTTTCTCTATCATGTTAGTGGCTTGTACAAAGTAGCAAGGGTATACATTTTACATATTAATCTACTTTCGTGCCATTAACGAAAAGGTTAACAGGCATTAGGATTAGGGATGAAAAGTGCTAACACTTGAAACGTCATGGACGAAGAGTGTTAAAAATGGACGAAGCATGAAGTTTGGAGCAAACCTTAGGGACGAAACTACACTTTACTTCCTGATCTAGCTTAAATGACTAAAGTACCCCTCATGTGAGAGGCCTGTCGGGGTAGAGGCGTGCACGGTTCATTTATAAGCCTTAACCAAAACCAAATAAATCTATTATATTAACCAACCGGTTTTCGGTTAATTGGTTCGGTTTATTCGGTTAGTTTGTCGGCATTTGGTTGAGTTCGGTTCCATTAATAACAAAAACCAATCTTATATTTGCTTGGATTCAATTTCTGGTTAAGTACGGTGTAGTTTCGTCAGTTTTTGGTTTAGTTTTTATCAAACGGTTTAATTATTGATCACCTCTAATGGGGGTAATTAATGAAAAAGTTAATGACCGTAATGTCGACGACTTTCTCTTCTCCGGTGAACCCACCCTAATCACTCACATTTTTATCTAAAATCGTATTAAAAGGTCGCATTCTCCCTAATTACTTAGGCGACTAAGCAAGATTAAAAACAATGATTCACCCGTTGGTTTAAAAAAAGTTGTGTGTAACTTCTGCACTAATTCTAATATTCAATGGCCACCAATGTCAACGATTACAGTCTATTCCAGAGTTTCATTAAAGGATGGAAGAGAAAGGATTGGGAAGAGAGTGAGAAAAAAATGTGTTCCACAGTTTATTGTAGGAGAGAAAGTGAGGAAATGAGAAGGATGATAAAGAGGTTTTAGGGTGATTTTCAATCTTTTCGATTTGGAAGGAACTGTAGAGAAAGAAAGAGGAGGGAGATCCTTTCTCTCCCATCCTTTAATGAAACTCTGGAACAGAGTTAAATGGAAGGAGTCATGAATTTAGCAAAATCAGAGGGTGGGGTCGCAAAATGGTGAAACGAAATCTTTATGGCTCAACATGGCAACCATTTCTGGTGGGTTTAATCTTGGGTTTAACAATTATCGGCGGTGGTCGTAGATTGATTTGCCAAACAAACGCAACGGGAAATACGATTTTCTTTTATTATGTTTAGAGTTTAAACACAAAGACTTCAGAGTTAACTAACCGACGTTTAACAACCTCTACACCATTAAGTGCCGAGTCATTAAAAGACGTGATTGGATAACAGATTCTGAATTGGTAGAAGGCTTGACTTAGCTAGATGTGGTGTGTGAGTGACCAGCTAAAGGTTATAAACACAAGTAAATAGATAAAGGGTTAAATTTTCATTTAACGTCATATAGAAACTTACTGGGTAAGAGACTTACTGACTAATTAATAGGTTTTCTCGAACCAATTATCCTATATGCCTCGGAAAATGATAAAAACTGCAAGAAGCGAGCCTTTTACCTATTAAGTTTCAAAATGATTGTGAATAAAAATTTTACTAATTTGTTCCTTCAACTATGTTCATAACACTCACCCGACCACTCACGCACCACCTTCTCAACCCACCACCACTTCCTACACCACTAACCACCACATTAGCGTACTCTTACTGCTGGTTCAAAACATCTTACCTAGTCAGACCTCTTAATGTCTTACAGGTTGTCAAACAACCTTTTAATGCTGATTGATACACATGTAGCCTTTTAATGGAATTATTAAGATGTTACTAAATTGACTCTCAATGTCTAAATCAACGGGGTTATAAAAGTATGCTTTTGGTCATTATATCAGTATTTGGCAGAAAAGTTAACGAAAGTTAGTCTTAGACACCAACCCTTCCAAACAATGGTCCATTTGGTTATACGTCTGAAACCATGAACCTTGAATTTGTAGTTTTTGAAACTTAGAGCTTAAAAGGGCGACCTAGGCCAAATCATAGGGACCATTTGTGTAATTAACTCTGAAAAAACATTGCTATTAAGAAATGTAATCTCATTTGATGCACGCTTAATAAACCTATTACGGAGTAGATAACGACCATCCAGGGGCGGACCCACATGAAGTGGATCGGGGTCCCTGAACACCAATGTTTTTTAAAATTGTAGTAGAACCGGTATATTAATTTTTGTAAGGACCCCATGAAAATAATAAGATAAAACCCATGTAATTAAAATGAAGATTGGTGTTGTGGTAAAACTCCTTATAAATAATAGGTAGGTCAACGGTTCAAGGCATCTAGGTTATGTTTTTGGCTCTTTTTTATAACTAAGAATGGTGTGGTGGTAAAACTCCCTTTAAAGGTAAACCTGATTTTCTTTTTTGGTTTTATAACTTGAGTTTGTTAATTTTAGTTGCTTAAGTATATGTGAGTATGAATGTGAGTTTATAAATCAGATTAACATGTAAGTCTTTGTTTGCTATGAATTTGCTTTTTGAATTTTGGGACTTAGTTTGTTAAAACTAGAATACTAGAGTAAAACTTAAGGAGTTTGATTGCTTAGAGTATAGTGTAAAAGCGGATGAAGTCTCTTGCTTGGTTCAAAGGAACAACATTTTTTTTTTATTTCGAATGACATCATATTTTTATTGTGTGTTTTTTTTCACGATTAATGATTATAAGTTTTTGTTATAGTATTGTATTTTATTTTGTTCTTGCCCCGACCCGAACAATGGCCAAGCCGAAAATTCTAACGTTTGGTTTGGAAAATTTTGTTACCGAAAAAATGGACCCCTATGGATAAAAATCATGGGTTCGCCACTGCGACCATCTGCCTCTTGAGGCCTCTTCTAGTGTTTCTTATCTTAAAAAACTTGACACTAGTGGACCCTGGAACGTGGATAGTTACATTAAACCCTATATAAACAAGTCGGACACCTTAGACCAAATATGATTACTCCTAAATTGGAGCATGTTATCGTAGCTAAAGAAATTCAGAGTAAAACCTAAACACGCAAGATCACCTTGACAAATAGATCATTTGATCAAAGAACAGACGTGGTGACCTGACCCACCCACATAAGAGAAAACCCATAATTAGAAAAACCACATGGCTAAGATTTGTCTCAGGTGAGATCCAACCCGGCCATGATCTCCCATTTTAGTCATGAAGCTATCACTCAGCTAAAAGGCTCGGTGATTAAAAAAAAACTTTAATAAATAATTTAAATAAATACTAGTTTTAACTTTTTGCAGTCATTCCAAATTAAATTATATCATATGTCGCATTATTTGGGGGAAAATGATTTATTTTGTTTCACTTGTACAAAATTCAAACCTTCAACATGGGAGTCACATATTTTCAGGAAGGAATTTAGGTATGATTGATTATTCCTGCATTTATGGATACAAAAACACATGTTTAATTATAATTATATTTTTGTTTCTTTCTTGACCAACTAAATAAATAGAATAAAATAATAATAATAATAATTATTATTATAATAAATAAATTATTAAAGATTGAATACAAACTGAAAATTCCTTACCAACCGTATGATTTGATTTGAATCGATAATCTCACTGTTTCAATAGTTAAGCCGTTAAGGTTGAGCCGATGACAGGATTACAACTAATGTCAAGTTGCAAATTGCTAAAAGTACAAAAATGAACCAGTCTCACTGTTTTTTAAAATCCAGTTTCATCATATTTCTGGAAAAAAAAAATTATATACTTTGTTACTCATTTAAACAAACTAGTGGGAAGGCCCGCGCGTTGCGGCGGGTATTTATGCTTTTTTTCCCGCACGTTGCGCGACGGGTTTCACGTTTTGCAGCACTTTGTTTGTTTTTCAACGTTTCGTTTTATGTTTGGTTATGTGCCTTGTGTGGAATACCTACGTAATGAATTCCCGTGAGTAAGGAATGAAAAGAAGTAACGTTTAGTAAAGGAATGGTTCTTATGCAAATCGTAACTGTAGGAAATAATGGGCATAATTTTGTCCATTTCAGGTGGGGCCATGTCTTCTTAAAGTCCCAAGGGAATGGTGATTGTCGATGTACTACCATTGAGTGGTATCACTCAAATTTTGGCTGGTGCTTAGCAGCTTTGGTTGAAGCATAGTATCACTTGTTACATTTATTTCATAGTGTAAGTGAGGCAGTTGGATTGGGTCGGCCTCTTTTTTACCCATTAGACATTCTGGGTAGATGGTTACGTTGTAACAAGGAGAAAATATGTCATACCTAATCAATGTGTGTTACATTATGGGTATAGTGTAAATATATCGTTTTAAACACTTGATACAAGTGCATTGTTAATCAATACAAATTAACAAGTATGAACTCCAATCCATTACAACGGGTGTTGCATAACATTACACATAAAGTCAAAATTTGGAGAAGATGAACATTTTAGGATTTCTCCTTTAATCCACTACAACGGGTGTTGCAGCTCGATGTTGTCCATAAGACAAAAGGAGATTTGATTTATAAATATTAAAAATTTTATTTTATATTCTCAATCAAGCAACTTCTTACCTACCAAAAATTTCAATGATTGGGATCACATACATTGCCATGTCGTTAGACATGTTCTAATTTTTCATCTTTATTTCTAAAAAAAGAAATGCATACAAACATATTTTTTACTATATAGGAGTTTTAACACACAAAAAAAGGGCAAAGCTGGTGCCTAAGCTGAGCAAGCATGGTCTTGGGTTGTCGTTCCAATATAGGCATGATATGTGTATATTAAAATTTTAGATTAACTTCCAACATCTAAACCATTGGTTTTAGTTTTCTCAATGCTATCAGCGGTTGGTGATAATACAACACAATATCAAGGTACACTATTTCCCATTTACTATACTTATGCATCCAATCCATTTGTTGGCTGTATGTTTCTTACTAATATTATTAACAAGAACTAATTTGAATTTTAATTTTTAATTAGGAAAAAAAATGCTAACAAAGAGAGGAAGACAACCTTATTGATGATCAAGGAACCATTTAACTTATATATTTTAATTGTGAATTTAACTTTTAAAAGACCCGTTTTGGCATTACTCAGTTCTTTCTAACGTGGTCCATTTAGGCACCCATTGACAAAAAAAACTTCTAAATCTGTCATGGACATTGCTCCAAGGTTCGCCCGAATATTAGCTGAGTATGCTGGTAAGAAATAAACATCACTAATATCTCATTATTGCAAGAGTAATAGCAGATTAGCAGCACAACATATGGAGTTGAATGACTCAAATGAAAAGAATCTTGTACAGAGTAATAGTAATATATCTTAATAACTTGCATAACATCATTTTAAAAATTCTTTTTCACAAAGAGACATGTTTACTGTTGGTGTCTTGATCTTTTTCCTATATGTAGTCAATAAATTTGGTAAGTTTAGTGTATCAGCATCCACCTTTTGTCACACATTCATTCATTTTAATAATCAAACTATAATGATTTTATAAATATAATAGAGAAAGAACAAAGAGAAACATAAATAAATTTTTTTTAACCCAAACTTACCTCTCTCCAGATTTTTTTCCTCAAAAAGAAGCCGCCCGACTTGTATCTTGTAGTTTGTAGTTGGAAGTGAATTAATAAGATCTTCAGAAAGACCCCAACTCTCAGTCCCAATAGCCTCGCCTAAATCAAGTAAATCCTGCACGAATTAAACAAGGGTATTTTAAATCCGTTCTTGCTGTAATTTATTAAGAAAACCTTAATATTAGCATTAACCAATGAACACTAAATAGCAAAGCTCGTATGTCATCTTGTCTGCCAAACAACCTGCAAAGCACACACATTAACTTTTTGTTGCAATGAGTGTATCACAAACAAAATACGGTCAAACTGTCAACCAATAAAGCTAATTCTCAGATTGGATAATAAGCCTGATTATGGACTCAAGGCATTCATAAAGGCCCATGAAAAAAATCAAACTAAAAAAGCATACCGGAGAACTTGAAGCACTGTTTGGACTATACTAACTGCGACATTAAAAAAATGGCATAAGTAAATCTGATAATCAACTAAAGTTGATATGAAGAATCAAATTAGCTACATAACATATGAGTAAAGATTAAATTAACCACTACATGCAAATTCTAGCTTAACTTCCTAAAGGGCAACTACTTTTGGTTTATATGTATAAACATACACACACACATAAATATAGAGGTTTGTTGAAACATAACCAACATTAAGTAGAGAAACTACGAGAAGCACATAAATGCTTTTTAATCGTGGTGTTAAAACTTGTGGACCAAATAATAATGGAAATGTGGTGGAATCAAGTATAGAAAAACTTATCCCTATAAGTTCCCAACATATGTGTCACGTTTTTTTCCTTCTTCAAGAATTCTTTTATGAATCCTCTTCTTTATTTTTCTTGTATTTTTTTCTAGTCTTTCAAACAAGGCACAAAGTCTTCTATGTATACAAGACCTAAGGATGAGTGAAGGGACTAACTTAATTAGAGCCATAAACTCTAATAAAGTGAAATAAAGAACTCTACTCAAGAGTCTCCTTAATAATTTCACTAAAATCAATTAAATTCCATTCATTTTATTATTAAATTTTTGTAATTTCCAACATCTTCTTGAATGAAACATTCATTGGTAGCATTGATGATGAAGAAGGAAAACCATAAGGCAAAAGATGTTTGTGAGGGTAGGGATGGAAGAAGGAGGGTAGTATTGTAAAAGTGTTTTGATATTGTAAAGCATGAGGTGGGTAAAATGTCTGCATTGCCCCTTTAAGTGTCTTAACTGTCACAACTATCCCCATAATACCCTTGAATTTCATGCTTTAATATGTTGTGCATGTTGCATCTTAAGTTGTACGGAAATGCAAATTACTAAATGGTACATCACTCCTCCTTTATAAAGTAGTATAGATTATAATATACAGTTGAGAATCTTAATATGTTTAAAACACTTTCAATAATCCGTCTGAGTTGTTCTTGTCTGACCATGAACGAAATGAGCGATTATATGTGCATCCAAAATCCAAATCACTAAACTTTTGCGTCTATTAATCACTTGTAATTTAGTGAAGGCATATACCCTCACACTACTGTTTTTACAAGAGCTGGCATCTACGCGCACATGTCATTTAATGCATAACCAGGGGCGAACCTAGCTTGAAGCTAGGTGTCGCGTCCGTTGCTACTCAACTTCGCGCGCGTAGTGAAAAATTAGTGGAAAATTTGTTTTTTTTACGATATTTGGAAAATGTTACTACTAAAATGAAAAAAAATGAAAAACGTTACTACTGAAATTAATTTTTAGATCCGCCATTGTACGTAACGTTAATTAAATAGTTACATGTAGTGTTATGCAATAAAGCGGGAGAAGGAACGTTGGGCGACATGTATTATAGTTAAAACAATGTGTACATATGTATGTATGAGTTTTGTAGTTAGGTATATGAAATGGATTATGTGATATATACAAGGCGGCTACATAACCGTATAATACACTTTCTTTCTTTCTTTCTTTTTTCATTTGTACTTGGTCAAAACAACATTGAAATGCTTATGTGATTATCACAATTCATTTTTTAAATTTAGTTTTGTATTGAACAGGTAAATTTTACTAGGTAGTTGTTTTGCTAGACAATGTTTATATAATTCCAGCCGTTTATACAAGAAAACTATTAAAAGTTTGAAGCCTAAAGTACAAACAAATAATTATCACCTTTATGTTGAATTTTCCAAGTATGTTTTGTGTGAATACTTGTACGTAATACGGCTATGCGTGATATATTAGGGACATAGTTAAAAGCTTAGATACTTAGTTGGGTCAATCCAACCCAGGCCTTTATAGAAAACCAATTTCTTTGTACCTATTAGGGCCTTTACATGTTGTAAGTTAATCCACAAGATAAGCCCATTACTATAATGGATAACTTTGTTTTAAGTTGATTAGTAAACATTAGTAAAAAAGTGTTATGGCAATATATGATAATACAATAATTTAACCTCTGCAAATTTTTGAGCATATGTACGCACTAAAAAGTGAGTAAATAAAAAACATAGGTGAAGCATATGTTGTAATAAATTAAATATGCTCCTTTATGCAAAAAAAATAAGCGATGGGAAAGAGGTGGATGAAGCGCCATGTGACGCTTGTGGGACCCTTGTGGAGGGGGAATAATTGTGTGGAGTGGAAGGGGGAAGAGGGGGGGGGAAATAATATTATATTGTGTTAAAGTGAAAAAAAAAACTGATCAATCAGAAGATGCCACGTGTACCCACCAAGTGCCCCCCCCCCCCCCAGTGGCTTGCCCCCCCCCCCAACCCTCCCCCCCCCCCACACACACACACACACCAGCTACGGCGGCGGTGTTACCCCCCCTTCCCGCCCCCCACTCCGGACAGACTAACCATGTATTTAAAAGTGTGGGTACATGACTTCAATCTCTAGGTTTCCATGTGTTCATAAGTCGACTAGTTGTTAGATCTTTAGTATTCACGCCTTTCTGTAGAAGCAAGTCACTCAAGCTAGGTGTTTTTTTTTTTTTTTTTCCCTCTAAATTCACTCAATTTTTGTTAGGTGTTTTAATCATTGTACTTTTTTTCCCTTTTTTTTGTTGTAAAAATTGTCTCAAATCCAAGCAAACCCAAACTGAGTAGTTTCATATAAAGTCGTTCCTGTTACATGTACATAGTGTTGACAGTTTAGACCTTCCACTGTACTAATTGATATGATTGACCCCCAACGATTTCTAGTCATAACATGTTATTTTATGAGAATATGAACTACAATGGCGTCATTAGGGCTGCAAACGAACCAAATGAACACAAATAAATCATTGTTCGTGTTCGTTTGCTAAGGAAATTATGTGTTCACGAACACTTACCGAACGAGATTTTTTGTTCGTGTTCGTTTGTTAAGAAAACACTCGTGTTTGTGTTTGTTTGTTAATTTTGTTCATGAACGCACATGAACATAAACGAACGTTAATGACACAAACAAGTGTTCATGAACACAAAGAATTTGTCATGAACGAAAACAAACACAAACAAACATGTATTAATTTTCGAATAAGATTGAATTCACATATATTAAGAAATTAAGTAGAACACTAAAAATATAACCAAACTATACAAACATACTTAGTACTTAACATAATATTGGCAAACATAATAAAGTAGTGTCTCAAAAAGCTAAGCTCTCATCTTAAACTTGAACTCGTTATTAATTTAAACTTGAAGTCTCATATACTTACCTCACATAAATTATTTATTTATTTATTTTGGTAAAATAAATAAAAATTAAAGAATATAAAATAAAATTATAAAAATTAAAAACTCCATTAAACTATCGAACACAAACGAACACGTTATCGAACGTTCACGAACATAAACGAACGAGCACAGCCTCTGTTCATGTTTGTTTGTTTAACTAAACGAACAAAATATTTTGTTTGTGTTCGTTAATTTATTAAACGAACGAACACAAACGAACTTCTCACCAGACAGTTCATGAACGGTTCGCCGAAAGTTCAATTCATTTACAGCTCTAGACGTCATACTTACCTCACATAAATTATTTATTTATTTATTTTGGTAAAATAAATAAAAATTAAAGAATATAAAATAAAATTATAAAAATTAAAAACTCCATTAAACTATCGAACACAAACGAACACGTTACCGAACGTTCACGAACATAAACGAACGAGCACAGCCTCTGTTCATGTTTGTTTGTTTAACTAAATGAACAAATTTTTTTGTTTGTGTTCGTTAATTTATTAAACGAACGAACACAAACGAACTTCTCACCAGACAGTTCATGAAGGGTTCGCCGAAAGTTCAGTTCATTTACAGCTCTAGACGTCACACATCATCCTAATCGACCTTCAACAGCTTTGTAGGAAACCCAATCGGAATTGTTTTTCTTTAATTGCTAATATCTTTTATAAATGTTAATGTGTTTTATCTATAGAGTTGAGATCAATATTTATCATGTTGCTATTGATTTTATTAACAAACTGAACTCAAAAATGTTATTGGAACTGCAGGTTGGGTAATTGAGGAAAGTTTCCAATAAGAATCACAATGCTAAACTGAAAATATTTTTGGAGATCGAGATTGGATCGGTAATATCTTCCCGTCGTTTTATTTCACTGCTGCTTTAATACAGCTTGTTTGGTTGAAACAGGCCGATTCAGGATTTGGTTGCCTTGCATACAATTTGTTTTTGGTCCAACTTTTACCTTTATATAGTGTCCAATATAGCATATTCGATTATTAGGAAGTTGTATACATTGTAAATAGAATTTGAGTGCCTTTCAAAGAGTTTGATAAATATTATGTCCAAAGATGTACACCATTGTAATTTTGTATTATGTACAAACATTTAAGCACAATTTACAATACACTTAAAGCCAATTTAGAGGGATTAAAGCTGGACATTCATCAAACTTTTAAGACACTTTAAGGTCATCTTAGTCAATTCAATTCATACTAACCTTTCATCTTCCTTGGTGGTTCATCATAGTGAATACAATATTAACTACACAAATGGTGATTAGTTCACATTCCCATCATCATTCGCATAACATTGTTATAAGGAACAAATTCACTTTAACCAAAAATTTAATTCGGAAATTCGAAATCGTCTCTTCGAGTTCCATAACTCCATCTTCTTGAAACTATAAGTTCTTCCATACCCATCACACCCAGATGTTCGCATCTTGCTGGTTCTTCTCTTCGATTGACAATCTGTTGATGCTGCTAAGGTTGGAATTCTATTTTATTGTTTTTATAGTTATATGTTCTTGATTTTTCTTGTTGTGTTTCTTTGCTTTTATAATACAAATTCAGTGCTATTTTTCAGGTGAGTGGTCTAAAGAATTCGCCTGGACTGAGTAAGAGGAGTTCCAGTTGGAAGCAAGCTTTGTTGTTGTTGTAGAAAAAAATTCTAAATTTGTAGCAAACACATGAATTGATATGTTTTTTTTGTTGTTAATTTTTTTTTTTTTTTGTTGGTTATTGATTTATGCTATGTCTGGTTAAGACTATAAAAATGTTTAAATCTTCAATCACAAGGATTGGTTCGCCCATTTAGTTGTGTTGTATAACTACAACTAACAAATTTGATTAATGATTTATTAACATATTTCATGTTTTGTTTTGATTGGTAACATCAATCTTTTAGTCTTAACTTAGACTAGAAATTGAGCTTTTAATTGGTTATTCATGCACGTTATGCTTTTTAAAATAAGTATATCAAAGGCTACAATCATTTAGGTGTGCTGTATAATTAGAGTCTACAACTTTGATTAATGATTTTTGAACTCATTTCCTGTATTGATTAATAACATGAATCTTAAATTGAGCTTTTAATGGGTTATTCATCTATGTTATGTTTTTTAAAATAAGTATTGAAACATAGGGAAATTCATTCTCATTTAGAATTGAAAATTTGATTAGAAGCATGGTTAGCTTGCTACATGGTTCTAAGTGTTTTGCACACACACCGGATCCTCGTCGCAATGACAGTCAGGGACGACCCTTAAAACGGAAGGGTTGGACACAATATTGCGTATAAAAATTTAGGCCGATGACACGTAAACTTACACTATTGAGCAAAGAAAATGAGATTGGGCGGGCACCCTCAATCGACCACTAACCTCCACTCCTAATTTCAAACTTATTTAAACATGGAATTCGATTCTGAATTGATTAAAAAACTTATAATTTGAATGATGGACATAATGATTTAGAGTATTTATAGTTACCAACACATGTATATGCATTCCACATAGTTTAGCATATTTTTAAGGCCCAGTTAGGGTACATAAATCCTCATGGACACGATACACGAGAGAATTGATAAAACTAAATATAGAATATCACATTTTATATTATCGCTCTCGCGACAACGCGCGGGCTTCCTACTAGTATCACATAATGTTGCACTTGAAAGGTTGAACCCACAACACTTTATGGAGGCAACGACTCCATGACTAGACCACTAGGTCATATATTACATCTTTTAGTTAATTTATATAATACTACATTATCAGGGGCAGAGCTAGGTACATGGCTTCGGATTCCAACACTAACTCACTGGGTTTCGATTTTATTCATAGAGCGGCTATAGAAACAATATGAAGTGAACCCATATACAAAAACGATAAAGGGCTCCACTGGTTAAGGCTTTCAGTTGTAACCGTATGGGTTCCGGTTCGGGTTCGGTTTCTTTTGAATTTTTTTGTCAAGTCTAAGACCATGGCCGCCTACCACAAAGCCGCCCACTCAATGAAATTGCACAATATAATTCACCACTTAATTTTTTTGGGAGATTGAAATAATGTTGTGAGTCTAGGGTATAGTGTTGAGATCAGGATTACCTGACTGCTAGCTTGTGTATGTAGTATAGGTGGAATAATTATCAACCTCCTTAACTTTTGGGAGTTGTATTACAGAGTATTCGATTTAAATTATCTTAACTATCAGTTATTGTGTTACAATCCAAACTGAAGAACTGGTCCCAAAAGAGTCCACTTGGGTTATAAACCCCACATTGATTGTCAATACAACTAATATGGGACAATACCTTAAAAGGTCGGACTGCAAATACACGTATTTTAGTATTGGTACCTGAAGAAACAATAAGTATCACGGTGGTTATCACTAATCACCGTGGGGGTTAATACTTATGTTCGTCGGGATTAATCCTTTACCCAAACCTCTTGGTTAAACCCGGGTGAGAATAAGGAATGTGAGTGTGTGTGAGAGTTACGTGAATAAGAACACAAGATGTAAGTGGTTCGGTCGAGGAATGACCTACGTCCACTGTAACTAGCCGGAATATTATTAATGAACAAGTAAAGAGAGTTACAAGAGTAATGCTAGGTACAATGAGTAATTTCGGATCCTTTTGCAAGGAGATGTCCTTCTTTATTTATAGGAGAACTCATGGGCTTCTTCGAGGAGCCCATGAGAAGTTACCCTTATTTGGGCCCGGTCCAAACCCAGGTCCAAGCTTCCCATAAAAATGGCGGGAAAAGCAGATTACTGTGGATGACGTCATATCGTAGCATGGTTGTTGGTCGATGCGGACACGTGGCGAGCCCTGATTGGCAGGTAGCGCCCCTGTCCTTGCTACAGTCGTTGACCATGCTCCTGACATCGGCAGGGGATGTCTGCTGTCACTGTTGATGACAGTGGAAGCATGGGAACAGTCATGTCGCCATCACCTGTCATCCTTTCCTTGGTGCGTACTCTGTCCGAGATCCTTGTGAATCTTCCCTTTGTTATCTTCCGTACCTCGTACCAAAAGTGATAAGGGAAGCTACCGCGCGTGGCTGCACGCGCTTATCAGGTGTTGACCGTCGTTTGTCAGCAAGTGAGGTCGCGCGCTGCCCCACATGTTATGTTAGTCGCGCGCTAATGCCAAAGTCTGGCGCAGGTAATTCTATTTATGGGGATAGGGACGCCTTTTCCCCTTGGATTAGGCTCCCTATCCCTTCAGTACCCAAACTTGTTACAAATTCAAAAGTTAATACTCAAACTTACAACTTTAAACTATTAGTACCCAATCTTTTTATTTCTAATAAACCACAAGGACTAACTATGTAATTTCTTTTAATTAAATTAAATTACTAACATGACTGAAAGAAATTACATTAAGATAGTGGGCAGACGGGCAACAAGGTGCGCCGCTACCCCTTTCTGAATATATTACTTTTATGTCAATTTTATTACATAATGCATAATTACTACTTAATATCAATTTTATGCTCAATATGTATTGTCATAAGTTTTATGTTGACGAGTTAAAAATTTGTGTAGTAAAATTTAGTTTATGTTGAAAATGAAAACAAGTTTTCCATTAATAAGAAATGCAAATACAGTGCATTTGTACGTTTTCATGTGTTCCAGATTGGTTTTAAGAGCCTCGTGTGGCATACGTGGTGAGAGCATCAAGTTAGCAATTCAGTGAAGATCATATCCTACAATTGGTTGTCATTCATGTTCGTCCTTTGACCATCTCATTTCTTTAATATAATTATTTAACGGTTATGCATATTATAATATCGAATAGTATTTTATCAGGGTCGTGCCCAAAAATCTATGAAATTTTACGTACCATATCTGAGTGGTTAAAAAATATGTCTCTTAGGCCCAAGTTTAAGTGTTAAATGAGTTATATAAAAAAACTAGTTTTTATTCCGGGAGCGTCCCGGGTTGAAATATCTAATATTACATAATAAAATATATTATTATTATTAGTATTATTTTAAACAAATCTCTCCCATAAGTTAATCATATTCAAATATAAAAAAAAACGAATCTCTGCGCCGGGTATACATCTAGTGTCATTACAAATGAATTCGGAAGTTTGTAATCGATCATTCTAAAAAGAACTAACATGAAATAAGAAAAAAAAGTTAATTATTGAAATATCAAACGCATTAGTCTAAGGGTTATGTGATGCGTTAAAAAATTCATGGGTATATGATCGGGTATATAGTTCGGGTATTTGGGTATGTTGTTTCGGGTAATCGGGTCGGGTATCACCTAATCCTAGACCCGACCCAAACCCACAATTTTTTTAAACTAATCCCAAACCCAACACAATATCTGTCGGGCAACAAAAATAGTCATTTTTTTTCTCCGTTTTTTATATAGCCTTATGGTACTCGTTGGAAAGATAATAAAACGCTCGTTAATTTGGTGTAATTTTTTTCTTTAAAAAATCTCGTATATAAAGATATTAACGTTTAAAAGTTATGGAAGGAAACATGAGAGAAAAAATAATAAAGTTTTAATATTTAGATTTAGTAGATTAGGTATTTAATAGATTAGCTTAAAGATTATAATAGATTAGGTTAAATCATATTTATTTCTTTTTTTTAATTGGTTTACACTTGCCACATCACATCTTATGTGGCATCTCTCAAATGAGAGATTGCATAAGAGTATGACATGTAGGATTAATCCCTTTGCAATATATATATATATATAGGGTCAAGATCGTGTACAAAGTGGTTTTTTTTGTAAGAAGTGTGAGAAGTATTAAAAATTGATACTTAGGCATCATTTTTTGAACTTAGTCGTGGTGTTTTGGATTGTTTTGCTTATAAAAACACCAAACATAACAATTAAAAACCGAAAACAATGTATTTTAGGCTTAAAACTTAAAACACCATGCTAAGAACATTAGTAGTGTGTTTTAAGCGTTAAGTAATGTGTTTTAGCTGTTTTTTAAGTTTAATGACTATAATACATCGTATTGTGTTTTTAGATTGTTGTGTTTGGTGTTTTTCAAGTTTAAACAACCTAAAAAATCATTCGTAAATCCAAAAAAATGATGTCTACATGTCAATTCTTAGTCCTTCTCACACTTCTCACGAAAAATGTACTTTGTACAGGATTCTAAACCGCCTCAAAGATTTATGAACCCTGTCCAGATAGCCTCTCAGACCTCCCCAAAGACACCCCTGTGTCTTATTATAAACCTGACAACCCAACCTGATCTGAAATTTTTAACATGCGGTAGTGAGAGATCGTACCATTGAAAAAAGATTGAGACATATGACAAAGGATCGTGGATCCACTACTTTAAATGACCAATATTTATAGAAATAAAAGTTAAATGGATTTGGCCTTTGTAGAAAAAAATAATTGTACGGGCTAGGGAGTATATATATTAGAAGACAAAAGGAAAAGAGGCGGAAAGCAGCTATGGTCGATTGTCCTGTAGTGAGAGAGACGTGAACCACCCAGGCCAGCCCAACGTCCATTTGGAATTTATTCTTATATCAATTATTTCTAGATTCTAATTATTTTATTTTCTAAGGGAGGACGGGGTGCTTACCGTGAAGCATTTGTGAGCACCTGTAATGAACCAATCACATGCCGTCAACTGGACCACCATTCGTGAATCCTTCCCACCGGCAGCACCACCCGTAAAGCTTTCGTGGAACAATTGATTCCCTTCTCTCCTCCGCATCTCTCTCTCTCTCTCTCTCTCTCTCTCTCTCTCTCTCTCTCTCTCTCTGCAGCTGTGAGATAGATCACGGAAACTTTTCACAGGACTACTAGAATCTCACTACCCATGACCACGACGGCGGTGAACCCGTGCTTGTAGTGGGTTACCAGTGTCATTCGTTGGGTGCTCCTGTCCCCCCTAAGAGTTAACGATGTAGGGACCGTGAAGCTCCTTTGAGAGTAACGTGAAGACCATGAGGCAATGGGCAACCCCCCCCCCCCCTCACGGTGTGACAACCGTGAGGGTTGTCACACTTGTTACGACCTATTGCTTTCAAACTTTGAAATGTTGTAGAAGATAGTAATCATACCATAGTGTGTAGTGATAGAGGATTAAGTAATCTAGCGATGACTTGAAAGGTACTGATGATTACTAAAACCATGACCATACCCTATAACCTAATAACCAGAATACTCTTTCTTAGACCGTTCGGTGTGGTGCCGACATAGCCACGGCATGCTCAGGTCGGCCCGGCAAACACCGCCCCCCTTAACCGGTATCGACATTACCATCATCCCCTCGCCGCTCTTGACAGGCAAAGCATTGATTGTTTTGAACGTTTGTGACCGTTGCCAAACGGTCTTTTTGACCATCATCTCCTCTCCACACTATTGGACCATTATCACCATGATGTTTCTAGGCCATGGTGATGTGACAGCTTAGGTGGAGGACCATCATAGATGATAGGGCTGGCATAACAGGTTACACGAACCTGTTAAGACACGAACCTGTTAAGGCACGAACACGAAACTTGTAAACACGAACACGACACGAAATCTAATCGTGTCATTTTTTCAAACACGAACACGAATATGTGTATAACAGGTTAACACGATAAGACACGATAAGGAACACCTAGTAAAATAAGTTAACACAACAAGACATGATAAGAAACACGATAAGACCGGTTAAGACACGTACACGATAAGACACGAACACGAAACAGGTAAACACGAACACGACACAAAAATAAACAGGTTTTAACGTGTCGACCTGTTATAGACACGAAGCCTGTTAAGGCCAAACACGAAATCTGTTAAAATAGTGTAGGTTCGTGTCAGGTTATCGTATTCTTGTCTAAATTGCCAGCCCTAATAGATGATGAGTCTCCTTCACACCCGCTAACCTTAGACAACTTATTTATCATACTATTTTAGTATATATGGTAGCAAACTAACAAAAGTTCTAAGGTAGAAAAAAAATAAGGTAGGTTCTGACACAAATATAATTAACCTACTAAAAATATTACAGTAATTTCATATGAACTAAAAAATTTACTTACTCTAATTGTAGCATTTAGAGCGATATAATTAAAGTAATAATAATTACTATGAAAATTAATTTAGTTATGTGTACGTTAGTTTTTTTTGAACGATAACTTTCATAAAAAACACGGGACCGACCTCGAAAAGAGGACGAGACCACAAAATTACAACATATACAATGGGCTCTTGCACCAATCCTCCCAACGGAGATCGGAGAAGACAGACCTATTTTTTAACCACAAAAACGACATACTTTTGACGCTACCAACAACAACCGGAACCTTTGGGTCAATACCCCGGAAAGTTTTCTCATTTCTAGCTCTCCATAACATCCAAAGAGTAACCAAGATGATCCCGTGCACGATCCGCTTACCCCACTTACCACCACAAGCGGTCTTGTATAAGGAGAAGAGATCTTGGATATGAAAGACAAAACTATTGTGCAAACCGCACCACTTCCATATATTGCACCAAATACCATAGGAAAAGCCACAACCCGTGAAAATATGCTCCGAGGTCTCAAACACAGAATCACAAAGCTTACATCGATCATTCGGGATGAATATACTTCTTTTACGCAACGCTTCAACGGTGGGGATCCTATCAAGCTCAGCTCTCCAGGCAAAAACCTGGCACTTCAATGGCACCCAACTAACCCACTTCAGCTTAAAGTAGTTACCGTGCTCTCTAAAAGCTCTAACTCGGTCCTTAACAATCGCCACTGAGAAGCTTTGATTACGGCCCATTCCCAAATGTCAGGAGCACTAGAAACATGGGCTGTAGACAATAAATCGGAAAGAATGGACCATTCATGCACCTATCGTATTTTTTATCAAAAAAGAAAAAAGGTAAATAAATATACTATTTTATTCAATTTGTTAAAGTCTTATAATATCATAAATTTTCAATTGGAATTATAATTTTGGACACGGCAGTCAAAATCTTGAGAGTGGTGTATTTGATAAGGTGTGGAATTTATTTGGCGATGTGGTGTGGCCTTCCGATTTTTCTTGGGATGGTGATGATAATTCTGTAGGGTATACACATGTTTTAACCAAGTCGAGGTCCTGGATTGATGAAGAGGTTAGCATCGTTTGAAAGAATACTACGTACACTATTTGGGTCGTGGAGGAGAAGTCTGGGTGGGTTCCGGAGTTCGAACCTGTTGAAGTTGTTGCTTGTGACGATGAGATGGAGGAGGGGGAAATTAGGGATCAGTTGCCGGTGGGGTCTGGTGATGTTCCGGCTGCTGTTGACGTGGCTCCGGTGGCCGGAGATGGGTCTAACGGTTTGCCACATTCTCCGCCTAATTTTTCGGGTCGCATTCAAGATAGGGCTGACTTTCCTTATTTATGTGGCTGTAATTGTGGAGGTTTGAAATTTAATTTTTTGGGCACTCACGTGGGTTCACAGCAGGGGGCCCAATCTGTTTTATCTACACCTAGTGGGCCGTTCAGTTTTGGGCCTGTGGAGTTTAATGTGGGAAAATCCATTCATAATACTAGCAGAAAGAGGCCTCGGTTCATGTTTAATAGTTCTCCTGAGAAGTCATCGGATGTTCATGATTCTAATCTTAGATGCCCTGACCTAAACTCACGTGAGGTTGCTGATAATGAGGAGGTGGTGATTTCTCCTGTCTCCGTTAATGAACAGCCGGGTTCTGGTGTTGCGGGAGAGGGTCCGGTGGGTGATTTTGGTGCGGGTGAGGCTCCGGTATCGGGTGTGAATATTCCGGAAGTGGTGCCAAGTGACCAGGTTCAGGAGGCGTATGCTATTAATTCTGAAGTTGATGCAACAACTAAAGTTTGTGCTCTCGTGGGTATGGATCTGGGTCAATTTTCTGGTGAGGTGGCTGATGAGATTGTGGTGGAAATGGAAGAATGGGTTAATCAATGAATTTTTTGTCGGTGAATGTGCGTGGGATTCGGAGGGATGGGAAACCAGGTTGGGTAAGGAGTTTGAAACTGAATCAAGGCGTGGACTTTCTGGCTGTTCAAGAATCGAAGGTGTCTGATCCTTCGACGTTTTTGTTGTCTAATTGTTGGGGTAATTCTCAATTTCATTATGATTATGTTTGTTCAGACGGGGCGGCGGGGGGTTTGATTTCTTGGTGGGATCCAGTTTGTTTCAAGCAAGTGGGTGTCGTTAAAGCGAAACATGTGTTGATAGTGTCGGGTATAATAGCTCATTCAGGGGTTCTTCTGAATATAGCGAATGTGCATGCCCCTAATGATCCGGCGGCTAGACGGGCTTTCTGGTATGATTTATTGTTCTTTAGACGGTCTTTTAGCGGCCTATGGTTGTTTTTGGGGGATTTTAATGATGTGTTGCGTCCAGAGGAGAGGGTAAATTCCGAGTTTGTCCCTCAAAACGCTAGTGCTTTTGATGATTTTATTCGGGACGCGGATTTGTTTGAATATAATATGGGCGGCCATAAATATACTTATATGTCAGGTGTTGGTGATAAGTTGAGTAAACTGGATAGGTTTCTGGTCTGCAGTGATTTTTTGGAGTTATGGCCGAGCGCTAAGGTAATGGCTTTGTCTCGGTTGCTTTCGGACCATTGCCCTATAGTGCTTTCGTTAAAGGACACGGATTATGGGCATACGCCTTTCCGGTTTTTCAATTCGTGGTTGGAGGTTACGGAGTTTGATAGTTTTGTTAAAAATATTGTGGATAAGTTTGTTTTTTCAGGACCGTCTGACAAGGCTTTAGCGGCGAAACTTAAGTGGTTAAAGGGGCGTATGCGGTTATGGATTGGAGCGGAACGGAAAAAACGTGAATTAAAGTTGATACAGGCTTCTAAGAAATTGGAGGAGTTAGAAGTGATCGCTGAAAGCCGGGATTTAGATGCTATCGAATTACAGTCCAGGGCTGATACTAAAAAGATCATTTGTGAAGAGGAGAGGTTGAAGGCGATAGACGCTAAACAAAAATCAAGGGTTAAGTGGGCGGTTGATGGTGATGAAAATTCAAAGTATTTTCATCATATTATTCGGAGGAATTCGGCCAGCAATCGTATACATGGGATTCGTGACGATGGTTCGTGGATTTCTGATCCAGCTACAGTCAAGAATAACATTGCTAAATTTTTTGAGGATAAGTTTGCGCTTAAAAGGGAGTCTAGGCCACCGTTTACTTGTCCAGGTATTGGGAGGCTGTCTTCGGAGGAGTCTAATGCCTTGGATAATGAGTTTTCTTTAGAGGAAATAACGGCAGCGGTGTGGGATTGTGATGGTGATAAAGCGCCCGGGCCCGATGGTCTAAACTTTGCTTTTATTAAAAACTTTTGGTCCCTGCTGAAGGCTGATTTTTTGAAGCTGTTCGTGGATTTCCACTCGAACGGGGCAGTCGTTGAAGGTTGCTTCTCAGCTTTTATTGCACTTATTCCCAAGGGTCGTGATCAGTTAACCTTAGCGGACTATCGACCTATCAGTTTGGTTGGAGTCTTGAATAAGGTTCTTTCTAAGGTGTTAGTGTTTCGGCTTAAAAATGTTTTGTCCAGGATTATTTTTGAGGAGCAAACGGCTTTTATTTCTGAACGTAATATTCTTGACGGCCCACTTATTTTGAATGAAACCATTGCTTGGATGAAGAGGTTTTAAAAGGAAGGGGTTATTTTTAAAAGTCGATATAGCTAAAGCTTATGATTCTCTGAGATGGGATTATCTAGACGACGTGATGGGGCAGATGAATTTCTCTTCTAAATGGCGTGGTTGGGTTATGTCTATTGTTCGGAACTCACGTGCTTCTGTTTTGGTGAACGGCTCTCCATCGTATGAGTTCAGATGCGAGTGTGGTCTAAGACAAGGCGATCCTTTGTCGCCGTTCTTGTTTATTATTGCCATGGAGGGTCTTTCTTGTATTATGAAACGGGCGTCTTTGTTAGGTGCATTCCATGGTTTACGCGTGGCTGATTCTGGTCCTTTGTTGACTCATTTTATGTATGCGGACGATGTAGTTTATTGCGGGGAATGGTCCACATTGAATGCGTTGAACCTGAGAAGATTGATGCGTGGCTTCTATTTGGTTTCGGGTTTGAAGATTAGCTCCAAAAAAAGCTCTTTATATGGTGTCGGGGTTGATGATACTGAAGTTTCCCAGCTTGCTTCATTGATTCGGTGCTCACCCGGTAGATTGCCTTTTGTTCATCTTGGGGTACCTATCTCTAATAACATGAATCTGGTCCGTAATTGGAATGTGATTATTGAGAAATTTAAGAAACGATTGTCTAGATGGAAGGCTAAATCGCTTTCATATGGGGGCAGAATTACGCTCTTGAAATCGGTTGTAAACTCTTTGCCTTTGTATTACTTTTCCATTTTCAGGGCACCATCCCAAGTCATTGATTCCTTAGAGAGATTAAGGCGTATATTTTTTTGGGGTGGTACCGAAGACGTTGACAAGATGAGTTGGGTGGCTTGGGAAAAGGTGGTCGTTCCGATTGAATATGGTGGGGTCGGGTTGGGCTCGCTTAGAGACGCAAACTTAAGTTTGCTTTCGAAGTGGTGGTTCCGTTTCAAAGAGGACCAAGGTTCTTTATGGCGAAAAGTGGTGTGGTCGATTCATGCTAATGGGAGGGATTGGAACTACATCCCAATGAAGGCCACTGTATGTGGTACATGGAAACACATTGCTAATATTCCAAGTTTGTTGAGTCGTTTAAATGTGGATGTGCAGCAAATAGTTAAAGGAAAATTGAAAAATGGGGATACAATTCTGTTCTGGCACGATATATGGTTATCGGACACCTCTTTAGCTAATAAATATCCGGCCCTGTTTGCATTGGAAAGGAACCGGCTTTGTGTGGTTGCAGATCGACTTTTGCAGCTTAATAATTCTGTTGAGTGGGTTTGGGAGTGGCGTCGTGCTGTATTGGATCCTGCAGAACAGGTGCAGCTAGACGACCTCTTGGCGGACCTTAACAGGGTTACTCTGCAACCAGGTTCGGATTCATGGGAATGGTTGACTGGGTCAGAGGTGGGTTTTTCTGTAAAAGGGGTAAAGAGGTCTTTGTTTGATGCTTCAAATCAGTTGCCAAAGTCTGACTTCGTGTGGTGTACTTAGGTTCCAAAGAAAGTGAGCATCGTTGCTTGGAGAGCCTTTCTTGATCGACTGCCGACAGCGGAAGCCCTGGCTCGGCGGCATATTTCTGTGGATTCTCTTGTATGTCGTGTGTGCGGGGTGTCGATAGAGACGGTTGACCACTTGTTCACAGGGTGTGCGATCCTAGCGGAGGTTTGGCAAGCCGTTTTTGATTGGTGTAGGGTTCCGCAGAGCTTCGCTTTTCACGTTAAGGATCTTCTTCTTCTTCATCAGTCGGACATATCCGGAGCTCGTCAAAAGAAGGTTTTTCATGGTGTTATTTTGACAACTTTTTGGAGTTTGTGGCGTGCTAGGAACGATTTGATTTTTAACGCGAAGCAAGTGTCAACGCGGAAGATTTTTGAAGAAATTAAAGTTATGTCGTTCTTGTGGATCACTAATAGAGGTAGATTGTCAAATATGTCGTGGGATTCTTGGGGTAGATTCGATAGGCGGTATATGTGTTAGGCTCGGGTTCTTCTTTTGTGGGCTTTTGTTGATTTCATTGCGGTTTGTTTGTATGTTTCGGACTTTTTCCCGGTTTTCTTGCTAGCTTCTTGCTAGCTTGGTAATAAAAGTTTGTTTTGTCGTTCAAAAAAAAAAAACATTTCACGAAATATTAAAATAAAAAAAAAGAAGAAGAAGAAATAGAATAGAAAAAAAAAAAAAAGGTTTTATAGGCAGCGAATATTATATTGCAACAAAAAACGTAAATACAACCCCACCACTCGATTCTTGTCTGCGAGTGGTAGGCATCAGATTATCTTTTAATACCTTTTTACCTGCACATAGTGTGACACTAACTTTTTTTTTTTTTTTTTAATAAATCCTGTTATATAAGTATTTCAGACAATTCAAATATATCCTAATGTAATGTCAAATGTAAATATTTCTTGATTTTTAAGGAAGCGAGACGCTTAAGATTTTAGAAATACGAGGCACAAGATTGCTCATAAACAATTATATTTTTTTTTACAATCATTAACCAATAACCATCAAACAAATAAGGCAATAAAAAAATATCATTCAATTTATTAATACAAAAAAACAAAAACATGCTATTTCAGTATTTTGTGAGATCATTTGTCTCTCTGTGTATTTAACAATCCCATAAACTATAAATGTATTATTAAAAGAAAAGAAACATAATAACCGTTAAAAAAAAATTATGGAATGTTCAAAAAAAAAAAAAAAAAAAATTATGGTATACAGTCACATAGCCTGCAAAATTATGGTGAACGAACTACCTTGTTGAACCGATCTTACATCCTCATCCGTAATCTCACTCTCCTTTTATTTTAGGCCTGTTTCGTAGCCTCTTAATAAGGCTCTGAATCATTTAACTCTGAATGGTTCAGCATTCATACGGTTTGTTTTAACCTAAAAAAGGCTCTGAATGGAATGGTTAAGAGCTAAATTATTCAGACTTGGTGCATACCTGAACCATTCAGCACTTAATCATTCAGAGTCTCTTAACAATTCAGACCTCTTAGGTAGCGTTTGGTATGATGGAATGGGAGGGGAAAGGAATTGACCATTACAAGGTAATGAAAAATAGTGTGTTTGGTTGGTCAAAGGAATGAAACCACTCATTCCACAAGGCATTCCATTCCCTCAAAACCATTCCATCCACCCTCCATTTTTTTTTTCATTCCATCCCTCATTTCCCCTTCATTAACAACACCATAAGCCACCACCCACCGCCACCAACAACATCAACCACCATCGTCACCACCCACCACCACCACCCACCACCATCGTCACCACCCACCACCGCTGCCACCACCCACCCACCACAACCGTCACCACCAACACTGTCGCCTACCACCCACCACCGTTAGCGCCACCAAAAACCACCACCCACTACCTTCATCCACCCACCTACCCACCACCACCGCCATCCAACACCACCCAATGTCGCCGCCACTGCCCACCACCGTCACCCACCCACCGCCGCTTTCACCACCTGCCACCGTCACTCACTACAATTTTCTCTACCGACCACCGCTACCTCCACCCACCACCGCCACTACTCACCATCGTCACCCACCCACCATCACCGCCATCCACCTCCACCCACCGCCACCATCGCCACCACCCACAACCGTCGTCGCCACCCCCCACCACGCTACAGCCACACACCACCACCAACCACCGCCAACATTCACCATTGTTGCCCACCCACCATCACGACCATCCACCTCCACCTTCCATCGGTGCCACCGCCACCGTCGCCACCCACCACCATCGCTACCGCCACTTATCACCACCCACCATCACCGCCACTAACCACCACCCACCACTGATTTTATTCCTTCGTCTTTTCCTCCCTATCCAACAACACAAGGTAATATTTTGTTTCATTCCCACATGACAACCAAACAAGACATGGAATGGTAATGATCCATTCAATTACCTCGTCCATTCCATTCCCTTATCTATTCCATTACCCCATACCAAACAGACCCTTAATGATTCAACACTTAATCAACTAAACAGCCCCTTAGTTGTGGTTTAGAAGCGAAAGCGAAGAAAAAATAAGCGGTTTCTTGCTTTCATCATGGTTCCATCTTTCTCTACTCTCTCATCATCATCTCTACAATCGTCGTCACAGTCTTTCACCCATGTGTAAAGTTTTCATTTGATGCCCACCACTTCGGAAAATTGCTACGAGTCACACATGTGAAGAATTTTCCTCGGACGCCTAGGTCGACTGAGACTTGTCAAATCCGCTATTTCAAAAAGAAAAATTGTAAAGTATAAGGACATCAAAGTTTACCAACCCAATTATTGAACATCAGGTCCAAGTGGGTTCCATTGCATCGCCAAATTGACTTGATTTGCTGTCCACTACAACACTCGTGGCTTGTAGGCCAATATTCTCTCTCCAATTTCACATTCTTATCGTAATGAGTCAATTATTTATTCTCACAAACACAACTTGCACACATCCTCGTCTTTTTCATTAATAATCTATACTTTTCTTTGTATTTCTAGTACTAGCAATCATATAATATTGTTTTCTATATTTGATTCTTTGATAGACATATTTTATTTTATCTCATGCCTTTTCTTCCTTAATGGTTTGAGATATTATACGAATCGAACATATGCAACTTTAACCGAATGCATGCACCAATATGTTGAATCACTGTGTACACATTTTTATGCAATTTTCATGTTTATGTTGTTTTTACATTAAAACAACTATAACACATTAAGACTTTAAAAAGACAACCCGATACACAAGACCCCCACATGCACGGGGTCCAGTGGCGGATCCAAAAGGGGGGGAGGAGGGGGGGCGTCCCAGAAACCCCCCTCAGTTTTGGATTCGCCACTGACGGGGTCCACATTGTCCGGCCAACTTTGAGATTATTAAACGCATCATAACCTACATTTATTCAATAACATGTCTACACAACATCCAGATCACATGAGAACAACTCTACCGTTGCTTCAAAGCCTATCCTTTTCAACTTTAATAAACAACCAATCACTCAAAACATAAACAAATGAGATGTGTGATGTAATTAAATAAATAGTGTTTTTTTTGTTTAGCACAACTTTTTCTCAAACAATTCACCGAAAGTTCTGCTAGAAATATCTTTAATTCGACCAACTTTGTCTATACAATTTGTTTACATTTTCAAATCTTAGTAGAGAAAAGATAGCACCAACTGAAACAAAATCACTTTAAACAATAAACATAAATGGTGGAGTGGAGAAGTGGCTTTTGTTTCACCTATGTGATCAAAGGTTCAATCCCCACTTCTTACATTTATGGTTTGGTATCCGGGTGAAGATCGAATACGGGTGGCGCCGGTTCGAATCTAACGGGCGTCAAGGTTTTACCGAGTTCTATAACACTGTCGTGCCTTCGGCGGGTGGGGCTCGGGTTTCCGCGCATCGGAAGAAGGCGGGGGCTACTGGAGGTAGAGTAGTCGATTCTTGGGCATAGCGCCACGCAAGGGTGGTTGTCACACAGTTGTTCGCCGATAAAAAAAAACAATAAACATAAATCAAACATTTGGAGCAAAACAATCATAATACCAAAATAGAATACTTAATGAGGCTAAAACACCTCTTAATTCAACATAACACAAAGACTCAAGACACCAACAATAATAATAAAGTCAAACAGAAAGACAAATACCAAACCAGCCATAGCAATGGCTTTATTTAAAAACTTAAATGAAATAAAAACAACCCTTCTTCAACACATAAACATACTACTAATACTCCTTTTCTTCATTCTCTTTCCAGTCCTTGCCACACTTCAACACAGACCTTGGTGACCCACAGCAGCTTCCTTCCTTCTTCACAAACTTTTGGTACACAATTGAACCTTCACATCCAAGCTCTTCATAACTCTTCTCTTCCACACTGTACCCCTCGATTTCGATCGCGCAAGTCGCCTCCAAACGCTTTGACGCCACTTCTGCACCTATGGCAATAGAAAACTCGCCGGTTCAAAACAAGCCAGTACCCGTTGCACCAGCTGTTCCAGGCTTACCTCGTTAAAATCATAACCGACTGCCTCAAAGCTAGCGTAGCTGAACCCGTCTTCAGGTGTAACGTGGATAGTCGAAATTGCATTGTCTTCAATAGAGTTCATAGAGTATCCACACGGGTCAAACTCGAAATCACAAATATCGGATTTTGGAAGGATTGATCGAATGCCGGATTCGTTAGTCATGGTTGCAGCCGAGCTCGATTCTGTTTTGTAGAAAACTGATGCTTTCTCTCTGTCCAAACTAGTCATGCACATCTCGAGTGTGTACACTTGATCACGAACTGAATCGGGTCCTGCAGAAGCAGAATAAACAAACCATTTTTGGGGCTTATCGAACCCACCCATCACGTATGCCTTGCTGGATAAACCGAGCTTTTCAAAATGAGCATCAAGCACAGAAACTTCTTCGGTGAAGCTGCGGTGTGGGTAAGATTGAGCATTGGGGAAGATAAAACTGCCACGAGTGTACCTCACTGACCGGACAGTGAGGGAAATTGATTCTGCAAGCTTCAAAATAGGCGGGATTGAAAGAAGCAGCTTGGTCGTCCCACAAGTTTTAATAACCATCTTATACGGGAAAATAAACAGACTAGACTCAGACAGAACATACGAGTCCAAATATTCATTCGACAGCGAAGAAACAATTGTGCATTCTGCAGGGTTCAAAATTTCATCGATTTGGGCTTTTGACAATGCCCGGAGACCCTGACCTTGCGGGTCAACAAAGATGCTAGGCTCAAAGAATGTAATTTCAAGCCGTTTTTCGTAACCTTCAAAACCAATTGCAGACATTTTGACAGAAGCAAACAAGAAAGAGACTGAGAACCGAAGAAAAGGAGGAAAAAGGGGGAACTAATTATAACTAATAAACTAATTTGAAAGCAGTAAATAAATCACGCCAAACGACGTGAACGGGACACTAATTTGAGGGATATCAGGATGGTTTGCGAGCGCACTGCAACAAGAACATAAAAACATATCATTAGTACAGAACTGCAGACTATGAAACCAAATTGCATTTGCTGCAGAAAATATGAAACTGAATGAATATTATTCGCGAAAAACGTAACGTACGTTGGAGTAAGCAGCCGATCTGAATTTCTTGATTCCTCCGTTTGGTCGAACGTCTTCAATGCTGTATCCTAGGGGAGCTTCATAAAACGATCTACTACTACTACTACTAGACTTTTTCCCACCTTTAGTCTCCATTAGATCATTCAATTTTTCCTGATAATATTATCATATCATAACAAAATCAGTCACATAAACAACCTAATGATGCTTCATAAAAGTAAAATAATCAATACTTCAATTAATAATAATAATAATAATAATAATAATCTAGAAACATGAAATTCCTTCACAGCATATAAACACAAAATCAGCCACATAATAACCTAATGATGCTTCATAAAGTTACATAATGAAAAGTACTTTCAACTCTTTATCGATACATAATCGCAAAAAAATTAGCGGGTAGACGGGCAACAAGCTGCGCCGCCACCGTTTCTGGATGAAAAGTTCAATAATAATTTCAAAAATTGAAATATAAAAAGATGAAATTTCTTCCCAACATAAAGACATAATCAGCCACATAATAACCTAATAATGTTTCAACAAAAAGTGAAACAAATGCTGTTATCAACAAAAGATTCAATCATTATATCATAAAGGCATAACAAAAGGTAAAACAGCAACCACCTTACAAATCTGGTAAATTAAAAAAAAACGTATAATTTCTTTATTTTCTTCACAAAAACAGATTTAAACGCTAAAAATATAATAAAACTAGAAAATAATAAAACACAGGTTCAAACATGAATAATAATAATAATAATAATAATAATAATAATAATAATAATAAAGCATAAAAAACGATACACGAGCTGTTACACACATACATTCACATAAAAAACACATCAGATCCAACGGTTACGATCTAACAACAAGAATATTTAGACTTACAGTATGAATTTCGTATGTATGGCTATATAACGACGGTTTTTAAACGACGAATCAACTATCCGATCTGCAACAAAAGAACAAAAACGTTACAACATGGATAGAAACAACGTGAATGGAACAGAATTAAGATTAAAAACATACGTTTTATGAATGTTAATAGCCGACGATGTTGAATGACAATGAAGAAGAAATTAGGGTTATCGTGAACGCAATGTTTTTAGAGACGGCTGTATGAAGGGGTGTATATATAGGACTTGGTCGTAATTAAAAGCCACTGGTGTTTGGGTTAATTACGTATCGTGCCATTGGGGTCAGTGAATGATATGGGTCCCGTTGTGTGTGTAGCGTCATAGCCACGAGTTACGAATATTGTTGGTCAGATGACAGCTATTGGGATTAAAATAAGTGTGTTGTTTTTTAATTTATTATATTGTGTGTCGTGGGCATGTGAACGGGCTTGCCCCAGTGAGCCATGTGGCTCGCGAACACCACAACATCTACACGTGAATGACGACGCAAGTGAATGGGCGTGACCCTGGTCGCGTTGGTTAGCGAGGAAATAAAAGGAAGAGTCGCAGGTGGGATGAAGTTATCGCTCACTTTGAATCACAACAGGATCAAGTGAGTGATCTCAAGCTTTATCCATTGTCATACTAGCGTTCAGGTGTCATAAAATGATATGATAATATTTGTGCTCACCTTGAGCCACAACACATAACGTTTGCTCACGAAATTTGATCTATAATTTAGTTAATATAGTATTTAAATAATCGAATCAGTCGTGTCTTAGGTGTTGTTTGTTTTTTTTGCAGGAAAAGGTCTGCAGTCTGCGGACCACATCTGCAGACATCTACAGGAGAAGAGATGGACCAAAGGTCTGCAGTCTGCAAGAAGAAGATTGTTTGTTTGTTAATGTCTGCAGGCTGCTGAAATAAACTGAAATTTAAATAAACTGATTTTTTACATCAGTCTGCTGGTAGACGGTGGTGGTGGACGGTGGTGGTGGTGGTGGGTGGTGGACGGTGGTGGTGGTGGTGGTGGACCATGGTGGTGGTTGGTGGTGGACGGTGGTGGGTGGTGGTGGACGGTGGTAGGTGGTGGTGGACCGTGGTTGGTTGGTGGTGGTAGACGGTGGTGGGGGTGGTGGTGGTGGGTGGTGGTGTTGGTGGACCGTGGTGGTGGTGGACGGTGGTGGTGGATGGTGGTGGTGGTGGACCGTGGTGGTGGTTGGTGGTGGACGGTGGTGGGTGGTGGTGGACGGTGGTAGGTGGTGGTGGACCGTGGTTGGTTGGTGGTGGTAGACGGTGGTGGGGGTGGTGGTGTTGGTGGACCGTGGTGGTGGTGGACGGTGGTGGTGGTGGACCATGGTGGTGGTGGACGGTTGTGGTGGTGGTGGACGGTGGTGGTGATGGTGGGTGAGGAGAAGAGAAGAGAAGTGGAAAAGACCTTAGAAGACTTTGAAACAAGTATGCATCAAGAAGAAGTCAGGAACACCTTTTTAGGTGAAAGGTCTTCCAAAAAGACAAGCAATCTGCAGATCCCAAATGTCTGCGCCCGTCTGCGTGACGCGAACAAAAGAGACCAATAAGTGCTTCTGAGCAAAAAAAAAAACAACACCTTAGATTGTCTTTCAAACTTAATACTTTTTTAAATAGGAAATTTGGTTTAACTTTAGTTTATTGTTTCAGTAAATTAGTTTATTGTTTCAGTAAATTGTCTTTCAAACAACACCTTAGACACTTTTGATTTACTTTTAAGTATTGTGAACGTTATTATCAAGAAACAAAATTTAATTTTTGGTACGGTATGATAGGGAAGTGCTTTAGCGGTATTCGGATGACGTTTTTTAATGGGAAGTCGTCAGTTAGTGTCTCGCTCATGACAAAATTTCATGCGCATGTTAGGAGTTTTATCATGGGTTTCCCTAAAATTTGAGACAGGTTAGGTCATTAGCATTGTTTGCAATCGCAATAATCACAGACGTGAATAACATTTTGTTTATGGAAGTATCTAAGTGGCCGAACTTAGTTGAATGTTAAAAAAAAAAGTACTAATCTACTTTTGTTTCAAATCGTCATCTTCTTTTAATTTAAAAATGCTACATTAGAAAATAATATTATACATTCTTAATGTTCCATATATGATTTGTTATTAAGTAAGATTATTTCCCGTGTGGTATACATGTATCCAATGTTTTTAAAACTGGTAAATACCGACCGGTTTATACCGCTATTACCATTTTTGGATGAAAATCCGGTACGAAACACTCCGGTAAATATGAGAAGCGGTATCGATTTTATACCGCCGATAAAATACGGTATACCGGTTTGAACTGCTATACCGGTACCTGCATAGGTTAGTTTTTGGGTTGTTTTTAGATTATTTTTTTATTAAGGAATAATTTTTTAAAATTAAAAGCTTTATATTATCTTTTAGATTATTTTTTTATTATTGATTAACTTTTTGATAGTATTTTAGTATGTAATTAAGTACTTTTAGATTATTTTTTGTGTCAGTGTTGTAATTTATGAAATTCTATAGCTAACTAATTATCAACCTAGTTGAACCGCCTGGTACAACGCGGTTTAACCGGTTGAACCATTTTTTAGCTAAATCCGGTTATGTGAATTATGTTATCAATAGATTATGTTAAAACGTGTAATCAATATAAATTTGTAAGAAATGAACAATACATATATACTTAAGGTGTTTAACGGTTTGGGGGATGGTTCAATAAAGAACTCATTTTATTGAGAGAACTCGAGAACTCCTAATTAAATACAAAAAAAATATAATAAAAAAATTATAACTCAAAATTTAAGTAAAAAAATAGAAAACTAGTTCGGAGCTTCTCTTTCCACGTCATACCCGTTCGGAAAAAAAAATAAAAAAAAATAAAAAAAACACACCTAAAAAACGCTACTGCACAACAAACTAAACTAAAAAAAACTAACCCTAAAAGCTAAACTAAACCCAAAAACTAAACCATAAAGCTAACCGGACATTTACTACACAGGTGCATTAGAAGTCGCCTATTTTTTATTTTTTTTATTTTTTTTCTGAACCGGGATGACGTGGGAAAGAGAAGCTCCGAACCAGATTTTTGGTTTTTGACTTAAATTTTGAGTTATGATTTTTTTTTTAATTTAAGTAGGAGTTCTCGAGTTCTCTCCCTAACTATGAGTTCTCAATTGAACATTCCCCTAACGGTTTGTTTATATTTATTTAAATAACAAAATGAAGTAATATATGGATTTTGTGTTATCAAAAATCGAACATGGATTTGTCTATTGTTGATGGTGTTTATGGTTTAAATAATCTAATAAGATTTTGTAGAATATATTAAGTGAGGGTTGAGTTATTTTATAAAGGCTACAAAAAATCCAAAGGATTAGAAGGATACAAAAAACACAATAGATCATGAAATATGACATAATGAGCTACAAACTATAACACAGTGCCAAAAAATATAACACAATGCTGAAGAAAAAAAAAACACAATGAATTGAATAAAATGACACAATGATGAAAATAAGAAAAAGACACAATGGTACATAAAAGACACTATGTTATAACGCATATTCTAAAAACTACAAGCTAAAACTCCAAAAAAACGAAAGAGCTAAAAACTAACGTCGTATGGTTCGATAAGACAATTCCAATGTCGTTTGAATGAGTTCAATCGGAATCCGTTTGATACCCTTTCTATGACTTCCTATTTTTTCTTTCACTGCCTATTTTTCTTTCACTGTGTATTTGATCATAACCTATTAAGTGACAGCTAATACGTGATAACAATATAAATTACGTAATTAACTAAGTATAGGAGGAATGCATTTGAAATTTCGTATGAACGAAATGAATATGTACAACCTAATTGGATGACATGTGTCCATTAAGTTTTCTATGATGATAGACATGTTTGTGTTTGTTAAATTTTAATGCTTATCTATACTGTATTATAAAGCATTTAACAAGAATTTCTTAAAAGTTAATAGGTACATGTTTAATTGCTTATAATACAACACATAATGCATAAAATAAATACTTTTGAGGGGCAAATTTGTTTTTAAACACCATATTTAATCAATAAGAAATCAAAAGTCAAGAAATGATTATGAGAGCTCATATCATTTAACTTTACAATTACTTTAAAGTTGAACACATTAAATAGAAACCATATAAAAAACCATTCATAATGGTTCATGCTTTGTTATAATCTTTTATATAAAATTAACTACTTTATAAAAGTTAAAGTTTTATAAACTTGATAATACTATAATAACTTGAGAAATAAATATTGCACTATCCAAAGTAATACCAAATATAATCAGTGTTTACGACAGATTGGGTTAGATTGTGCTCTCCTAAATAGACTCGGTGACACCCGCCGCATCGTACGGGCTAACCCACTAGTATAGTGCATAAAAGTATTTAAATGTATACTAGTTTAATTAAAGTTAAAAAGTAAAATATCTTGTTAATTATGCATTCTAGTTAATTTAAAAAGTTTAACGAGTAAAGATCTAATGGTAACATTGATGCCATAGTATAAATGTGAACAGTCTAACATTTTGTAAAGTGATATTGGATATAATCAATGTTTTAAAAACTGGTTTTTTAATTTTACCTGATTTGACTAAAAATGGTTTAACTGGTTGAACCCGTTGTACCGGGTTGGTTAGTTAGCATTTCATAAATTACAACACTAACACAAAAAATAGTCTAAAAGTACATAATTACGTACTAAAATACTATCAAAAAGTTAAGCAATAATTAAAAAATAATTCAAAAGATAATCTGAAGTTTTTAATTTTGTAAAAGTTATTCCTTAATAAAAAACTAATAGAAAAATAACCCAAAAACTAACCCGGTACCGGTTATAGCGGTTCAAATCGGTATACCGGATATTACCGGCAACATAAAATCGATATCGTTTCCCATATTACCGGAGTATTTCGTACCGGATTTCCATCCGAAAAACGGTAATACCGGTATACTCGGCTGGTATTTACCGGTTTTTTCAAAACATTAGATACAGTGGCGGATCTTAAACGAAAAACCTGATAGGGTTGGGCTCAATCTGGTAGGGCCGGACTCAATACATATAAAAATTTTCGGAAATTTTTGGTAAAATTTACACTACGAAACGAAAAATTGGATGAACCGAGGCCCGGACTGGCCCTAGTGAAGAACCGCCCATGATTGGATATAATTAGGGCTGCAAACGAACCGAACGAACACGAACAAGGCCTTGTTCGTGTTCGTTTGTTAAGAAATTATGTGTTCACGAACAGTTCATGAACACTTACCGAACGAGATTTTCTGTTCGTGTTCGCTTGTTAAGAAAACACTCATGTTCGTGTTCGTTTGTGTCTGTTTGTTAATTTTGTTCATGAACGCACACGAACACAAAGAAGTTTTCATGAACGGAAACAAACAAAAACGAACATATTAACTTTTGAATAACATCGAATTCACATACATTAAGACATAGCTAGATCACCCCAAAATATAACCTAATTGTCCAAGCATACTTAGTACTGGAGAAGGGCGTTGAGTAAAATAAATAAAAATAAAAGAATATAAAAAAGTATAAAAATTAAAAACCTTAATAAACTATCAAACACAAACGAACACGTTGCCGAACGTTCACGAACATAAACGAACGAACGCGACATCTGTTCATGTTCGTTTGTTTAACTAAACGTACAGAATTTTTTGTTCGTGTTCGTTCATTTATTAAACGAACACAAACGAACTTTCCGCCGAACGGTTTATTAATGGTTCGCTGAAAGTTCAGTTCGTTTGCAGCCCTAGATATAATATCATTTAATGGAATTGATAAATTTATGTTGTTTATATTTTTGCCAACTACAATGTTAGAATGAATTTTGATTTATAAATTCAATTAAATTTCATGAACCAAAAACTCTTATACTTTAGAAGAAAGTTAATAATTAGTTTTGGTACTAAATTAAACATGTTCTAAAAATCATCTAACGACACATCATACTTACTAGCAAATGGTTTGTCATGTGTTATACATGTGTTAGACAAATACAAATTATGCTCTTCAATAAAACTATAGTTGAACACGGAATTGCAACATAATCACACCATTATTGTTATATTGGTTTCAATAACATGATTGTCATTGATAAAAACCCCAACTAGTGTTGTGTTTCAATAAGTTGGTTGAGAGTTGGTGAGTGAACTTGTTGTAAACGTATGAATGGATTGCTTATTTGTTTGGGAATATTTTCATTAACTCTTGTAATTACATAAAAATAAAATATCACAAAAATAATCATGTTTATAGAAATCGAGTAATAAACATTAATATTCAATGGATCATGTTCATAGCATTTAAAATATGGATTAAAAATATTGCTTGTAATTGCAACAGGTTTTTATGTTTTTTCCTTGATTTACAAAAGTTGTCATAATAAAATTAATTTAAAAGCAAATAAATTAGAAGATATCATGTGATAGATTAAAGTTGTCTTGTAAGGATGGTCTTGAAATTAAAAATACTAATTTAATTTATTATGTTATTGAGACTAGGGTTCAACGGGTCGTCCATAGCAATAGTTCATCTTCAAGGGGGCAAGGATTTATCTTTGATAGACTAGGGTTCCCAATTCAGAAAGGGGTGGTGGCGCAGCTTGTTGCTCGTCTACCTTCTATTGTGATGTAACTTTCGTATTTTGTTTTAATTGGAATGTTTGTTTCGGGTTAAAAAAAAATTACTCCGTATTAATGAAAGATATTAGTTTAGAACTGGCTCAATGTTTTCAAAGGCTTAAAGTTAACTTAAACATTGAGGTCCTTTAAAAAAACCTACACTTTCCCCAAACTTAATACTGGCATGTATAAACTAGAAACTTTATAGTTAGCGGAGGTAAAAAAAATTAAAAAGTTATATCTCGTGTGTATATTGATCGCGTGTCGAAGTGCTAATCAAAAACTAAATAAAAACTACTCCTTAGCTACAACTGACTGCAGTATAGGAAGTAGGGTTGTCGAACCTCAGGAGTTTGTGGAAAGTGCTAAGTTACTAATTTCTAATTAAATTAAAATTAACTAAAGTAATTTTATGAAGTTTAATGTATAGTGCTGCAGTGCTGCAAAACGGATTGATGATTGATTTTTTTAGAAAAGACAATAATATGGAAAAACGGTCACTCCGGGTTTCTGACTCGGTAACTGTAAAGACAATCTGAATTAACCTAGCTAGGCAATCACATAGACATGACTCTGTTTAAATTGTTCAACCCAATTCAACATCAAAACACAAAATCACAAAGTTAAATTATTCCTAATGCAAGAAAACCAAGAAACGATAACGAATTGTAATTGTGAAAATCAGTCAACTGTTCAAATAAGTCAAACAACAACAACCAGATTCAAAGACACATAAGTATGTTCATGAAACCTGGTCCTAAAACATAGTTCAAAACAGAAAAGTCCTTACAAAATAACCGAATCTTTCACCCGGAGAAACCACAAGATGATTAGCCTTGCATCTTCATGATTTCGGCTTCAAAACTTGTTCTGGATTGCTCTGGCATCAACCGGAATGAATGGAACTGCAAAAAGTCTTCAAAATCGCCCCTTTTCTGCTCTGGAAGTCGAAGATTACATCCCCATACGGCTGCTAGGTTTTTAATTGCGAAAATGGGCTTTTTATGGGCTGAAGAGTTATTCGCGACCCCATGAATAACTCCCTCACTTATTCCGTGGCATGAATAAGTCATAACTTCGCGAGGGTAGCAAGAGTAAATAACTGGATTCATTAAGGGCAGTATAGTCATTTTGCAACCCAATTCAGTTATTCGCGGGGCATGAATAACTCTTGAGGTTATTCATGGGGCATGAATAAGTGATCTGACAGATTTTATTTTCTTTTTATTCCTTATTCATCCGTGCACTCGTTTCACCTCCAATTAGACTCTTTTTCTCTCGTTTTAGCCCACGAACACTGCTTAACACCAAGACACAAATAAGTATCTAAGACACGATATTTACGAACGTTAAATGATTAAAAACTATATAAATGTGATGCATTTAGCAACACATCATATATATATACATGTCGAGATAAAAATTTACATTTCTTGGTTAGTTTAATGCATAAGCTATTTTTTTTAGAAAAAAAAAGCTATCTACCATATATATATATTTTAAAATGGAGTCCTATTTTTAGTAGGCCCCAAGCCCTAGCTTGAGTTAGCAACATTGTCGAGCCGACCATGAACTTCTACATATTGTTCTATGAATACTATATTAGTTAGACGATTTGTAGAGAGTGTTTCTTCCGAAGTGGACTTTCGAATGATAAGATATGAAAAGGACCCACTCCAACCATTATTTCCTATTTGAAGAAATTGTTAGGAAGTGAAACTCTATACACTTATTCTTAAATAATTAATCATTTTAGGTATTTTCTTATCTAAACCCAAAAGTATGATATAACGATAAATTAAGTTAGTATAAGATTTCTTTTCACAAAAATCAGTTAAATGAAAACTATAGAACATATATGAATTTAGTTAATGTGACATATTGTGCAGCTTTGATTTTTTACACTATGATGACCGAAGATGAAAACTTTTAGAAGATTTTAACTTTAATGTAGTATTGTATTTAATAGGGGTAATACGTACGAAAATGTTCTAAAACCATATATAGTTATCCTAAAGATGGATAAGATCATGCAACAAATTGTTTTAGTAAAGATGGCAAACAAATCGAATTTGTGCTAAAGAATCAGTTAGTTAATGGTCGAAAATAGAAAGGTTAAAAACATGACCTATACCAAAAGAAGCTAGAGAGTGCATATCTCGGTTAATTAAATTAGAACACGTGTATCCATCCATAGTGGTGGAGTGGTGGAGAGGCCTTATGTTCACTTAGGTGATCATGAGTTCAATTCCCACTTCCAACATTTATGGTTTGGTATCCGGGTGAAGATCGAATACGGTGGCGCCGGTTCGAATCTGACGGGCGGCGAGGTTTTACCGAGTTCTATAACACTGTCGTGCCTTCGGGCGGGCGGGGCTCGGGTTTCCGCGCATCAGGAGAAGGCGGGGGCTGCTGGAGGTCGAGTTAGTCGATTTTTGGGCACGGCGCCCCGCAAAGGTGGTTGCCACACAGTTGTTCGCCGATAAAAAAAAAATTAGAACACGTTTTGTATGGCTCTAGAGATGATGTAGCAAAAGAAGCAAAAGACCTACTAAAACAACAAAAAGAGTTTGGAAACAAAAATTGCAAAATATGTTAATTACATATAAGTTTGGGGTTACCTACAACCAGTATCCGATCTAAAGCGGTGGAGCTGGTGCGTCCGCACAATGCCTTATATTTCTTGGGGCCCACTGTTTTTAAAAAAATATATTGATATCTTATAGGGGAAATAGAATTAAATAATCCCAATTTTGAGGTGTTGGAAGACAATAATTCCAACTTGAAAGTTGTAAGGCAACGGTCCTAACTTGGTTTGTATTTTATTCCATTTGATCAAAACTAACTGTGGTTAGTTTTTAACAGAACCTAATTAGTTTTCTGGCTAAAAATGTAACTTTTAAAAGATCAAGGACCATTTCACCAATTAGTCAAACTTTTTAAACAAACCTATTTCCTTCACCGGTGACCGGTCGCCGGAGGTGGAGAGGTGGTCGCCGGAAAAGGAGAGGTGGTCGCGGAGAAGGAGGGGTGGTCACCGAAGGTGGAGGGGTGGTCGCCAGAGAAGGTGGGGTGGTCGACGGAGAATGTGGAGGGGTGGTGGTCGCGCAGGAGACCACTGGTCACCGAAGAAGGAAATGGTTTGTTTAAAAAGTTTGACTAATGGGCAGAAATGGTCATTGATCTTTTAAAGTTACATTTTTAGCCAGAAAACTAACTGAGGTCTGTTAAAAACTAACCCCGTTAGTTTTTGTCTAATGAAATAAAAATACAAGACAAGTTGGGACTGTTGCATTACAACTTTTAAATTGTGATTATTGTCTTCGAATACCTCAAAGTTGGGATTATTTAATTCCATTTCCCCTTATCTTATATATAAAATTATTTTAAAACAATAATCTATAAAGTTCAAATTACGTTGGAATCGATTCGAGCTAAATTCTTTTGGGGAAGTGTTGGGAATTCTAGGGAAATTACATGGGTCAAATGGGATATTGGCGGTCTCCAAGGCTTTAACCAAGCTCTGCTTTACAGTGACCATTTTTTAACTGTCCAAACGATATTTGGGTAAAGATTGTGAAGTCCATTTATGGCTATAAAGTTGGTATGATGGGCAGGGGCAATGGGGTTTGGACAAGAATTGTTAAGGTTGGAAATGGCGAAGACACTATGTTTTGGCTGGATACTCGGATTGGTTAGCCTCCTCTTTCTTTTCAGCTTCCTAGATTGTTCAATTTTGAGCCAAGAGGGTGTTTGGAATTGAGTTGAAAAAAAAAAGACTTATTAACTTACTAGTTTATACCCGGGAGCGTCCCGGGTTGACAAATCTAATATGCATTTTCGCTGAACACCTAGTTTCACTTCGTTAATACAAAAACTCCCCACCCCACTCTCCCTCTCTTTTATGTGTATGTAATATGCATGCATTATAGCACACAGTCTGATGCAAAATTGAGATTTTTAGTTGATCTGCTTTTCATTTTGTTATTGAATTATCCGACTTGAAACCCAAGTATATGCTTGCTTGGTTTAAACTTCAAAATGCAGGACATTGCAGGTATTCATTTGAATATTGATATCATTATATCAATAAAATGTCTTCACGCACTTCACCTGGAAAAGATTAATTCTTTGGCTGGTAAGTTATCTACCTATATGCCTCTGACCTTGCTTATCACTCTCAAGTTGTGTCGTATTCGATTTCGTAAACAGAAATCAAGTTAAACCAATCCAAATCCACATTCAAGTCAAATTAAAATCCAAACAGTACTATTCACATTTCACAATTGTTAGCTGTTTCAAAAACTAATGTAGTTGTTTCAAAAACTAAATTCTTCATTTAGAGAGTAATCTGACCTATTCACAATTCTGACCTATTTAACAATTAGTCTCACTAATGTAGCTGTTTCAAAAACTAAATTCTTCATTTAGAGAGTAATCTGTAACATGGGAAGGAGCCAAATTGGAATAGAGTTAAAGATGTGTGTGAGAGATTGGATGGCAGAGATTCTTGATTGGAGGGGGTATTTTTTAGGGTTTGAGGTGGAATGATCGATTTGGGGTTTTAGGGTTTGGGTTGGGAGGTTAGGTTTTGAAGGAGAAGAAGCCGATAGTTTTACTGTGATGTTTTTTTTTTTTTTTTTTATAACTTATATAGCACTTGACACCTAGGATGACACATGGCACACTCAAGAGGAGAATGCCTCCTTGAGTGCCATGTCATAAAAAATGCTTTGGTTTATTATAGTTATAGATTCAAAAAGTCAATAGGTTGTTTGACTACACCATAAACACTTTCTGTTTTTGCTTTTTGATATAGGTTGAAAAGTTGTTTTCAAAAAGTCATAAATCTTGGCTTTTGTTTTGGCTTTTGACTTTTGGAATACATATTAAAAATCTACCTACCTATACACTTTTTAAAAAACAACGTATTTGATTATTGGTTTTTCCTATCACAAAAGCTAATCCCGAC